>JBAMAX010003181.1:0-52403 GCA_037043745.1 Chymomyza amoena
AAAGGCGGGTATAGAGGAGTAGCTACGGCTGTTGGAAGATGCAAGATATTTTCCCGGTACAATTTCTGGGAACGGTCTTTGAGGATTTTTTGGGCATATATATAAAACATATAAATTAGCTATTTCAGATCTTCAAAGTTGTTAAAAATTTATCTCAATTTTCAAGAAACATTTCTAAATTGGATGTTTCTTTTGTAGCCTGTACGGATTTGAATAATTAAAATTTAATATTTTTGATACAAAATTTAATTAATATTGACGAAGTTTAGCGACAGAAAAGTATCCCGGCGTTATTTTTATAAGAAATGAAGTGGGAAGGAAGTTAAGATCATGCGATTTAACGATCTAACGATCTTTGGGATATTTTAACCAATAATAGAAACTATATAAAAATATATAATTATACAATATATGTAGAACGAGCTATATAATCGGCTTGAGTGGAGGCCATTTAAATAATATTCATTTTTAGTTCTAAGTTTTGGGCTATTCTTATTTTTTAAACGAACTTGTTTCTTATGGGAACTTGTAGGTGGAGTAAAATTATAGAAGATGCGTCACCTAACGAAATAAAGTTATTTCCTAAGCTACATTTCCAAAGAAATTTGCTAACTAGAATTCCAGTCCGGCATCAAAATTTTCCCATAACGTCCGGAATTTTAAATATTTGAGAATATGCAGCCGGAAGCCGGCGTAATCGCGAATAGCGATATAGTAATTGATCTCTCTGTCTCCTAAATTAAAGGGTAAGAGTGGTACTAAATGAAGTAATTAGAAAGACAGACGCATCCTGGAAAGACTGACGCACCTCTGTAAACTCAAAATTATAAAAAAATGTCAGATTTTCGGGTACATAACCTAAAATATCTTTTAACCCTGATGAGATTGGCTAATTCCGACTACAGATTTGGATTCTACGCAGCAAATTACTTCGGACATACTGACATGACCCCAGTATTTGAAGACCTAATTTGCTAATTAGAATCCGAATCCGGGCTTAGAATTGGCTCATAACGACCAGATTTTTAGATATTTTAGGTAATGTAGCCAAAAAACGACGTAACTTCGAATAGCAATAACTTTGCGAAAAAAATATTATTTGATCTCTCACTCTTAAAAGTTAAGAGAGGTTTAAAATTATGTAATTGGAAAGACAGACGCACTCAAAATTAGGAAAAAACTCAGATTTTGGGGTACATAACCTCAAATATCATAAAACCCTGACAGAATGGCCCAATTCTGACCCCGGATATGAATTCTAAGCAGCAAATTGTTTCGGAAAACAAGTGATATGACCGCGGTATTTGTAGACCTGTGTATTTTTTTACTTTTTATTGTATTTAGTTAATATCGATACCTTTTTTAAATTTGTTATTTGGAAATCCTTTTTTTAAAGATGTTTGCTTTAAATTTTGAAAGATGATAGAAAATAGTGACAGGGAAAATTTTTATCATAAATTTTCCTAAGTTCCTACTGAACCATCCATCTACTTCTTCTTCTTTTTCATCATCGATAGCTTTTTAAAACTTGATATTTTTAAATTCTTTTTTTAATGATGTTTGCTTTGAATTTTGAAAGATTATAGCAAATAGTGACAGCGAAAAATTCTATCAGATTTTCAAAGCTCCAACTGACCCATGTTCTTCATGTTTGCTTGAAAGCATTTAAAAAAATAGTTACAGCGTTACATTCCAGATTTCTTAGCCGCTCATCTTGGGGATCTGTAGACGTCTACAATATTTTTTTTTTAAATCTTTTCTTTCATAACGACTGAGTGGGAACTTAAAACCTTCGAAAATATTTTATTTTAAATAAAATCATTAATTACACTGTACAACGGTGATTAAGCACTTTTCAAGTGACCTAGTGTACGTTGTAGGTCTTGACGAGTACATCACGATAGTGTGTTTGAAAATCGTCTAACAACCCGAAATTCTCAAGTTATTGCTTAAAAACCGTTTTTCGGGTACTGCGATCACTCCAACAATCACTACGTCGTCATTTTTCAACCTATTTTCGATTGCTTTACGGTTTTGGATAGAAGAAGATTTAAGCTTTAAAATGATATGCATTTGTTTATACTTCATACAAAACAACTACGAGATTTTTTAAAAGTTATCTAAGATTTACACTTATTTTTTTTTTTTTTTTTTTTTTAATTACCTTTAATTTTTACATTTGACCTTGAAGAAATATCAATGCCGAGTAAGAAAAGTCATGGTTTATTAAAATCGGTCGATAAATTTTTAAGTTATGACGCTTATTGTAAACAAGAAAATTAAACTTTCATCGACAAAAAAAAAAAAAGTTTTAGATGGATAATGCGTTTGTTCATGAAGATATCATAACCAAATGATTGTCAAATGTATTTTTTGTTATACAAAATGGTGGCTTTAATGATTTATAGATTTATCATTTAATCATTTACAATTATTTTTAGATAAATATTCAAATACTTGATAGCGCAATCTAGTGGCCACACTTAAATAAATGATAAAAATTAAGTTTTTACATATGAGTGCTTACAATTCACAACTCGTTTAAACGGAAGCTGACTTAAGACTTGTGCGAAAATATTTATTATTTTCATCCGTGAGGTGGCGGATTAAGAATATCCACCTCAGTGTTCCTCTGCTTGTCGTAAAAGGCGACTAAATGGGAAATTGAGATCGGTTCAACCGATCATACATAATATACCGCTTCGTGCACCCCCTCATACACCCTCTGATGGTACCCCCACACTCTGAGGTTTAGAACCGTAAAGGTTGGCAACCAAATAGGAGGGGGGTTTTTAGTCGGTAGGCGCAGAATGCGAATCCGACACTACCCTCCCGGGTGTCTTTCTGAAGATTTCCCCCCTCCTACTATCCAATAAAAAAAAAAAATTATTATTTTACCCATGAGTGTTTACAATTCACAACTCGTTTAAACGGAAGCTGACTTAAGACTTGTGCGAAAATGTGTGTTTGGCGTATAATTTTTCATTTAATTTTCTTAAATATATATTTACTTATACTTGTATTAATGATTTTTTACTTAATTATTACGAAGAAATGGAGATCTAAGTCGCATTAGTACATTTTTTTAAAAACGAATTATTATTTATGGAACTTAAAAGTTTAAGACAAGAAGTAGTATCTATCCGATAGTGTGGCTTATCGAAGATTATGGCCAAGATGTGCACGCTGATCGATCTAACTTAAATGCATTTTAATTCAGCAGGGATAGCCTTTAAGTCCTTCTCTATAAGTAGGCGCCTCTCGGTCTTGGTCACAAACCGATATACTCTAGCGGCACAGCTGTCGGTAAGCCTCTAGTAACTTTTAAAAATATGTTTAACCTTAGGCAGGTATACAAAGTACTTTTTGCTGTGGATCCATTGAGTAAAAAGTATGAAATTTTCTTAGTATCTTTTATTTAAACATTAAAAGTGAAGTATTTTGGTTTGTTTTATGATCTTGAACAAGGTGTGCATGTGAAATAATTGGCGCATAATTTAGATTTCATCAAAAATAATCCCTTAAAATAGCCTTATATGAGTTATAAGCCTTATAAGACTAAACTTGTTTAAATATATCATCAAACGAGTTAAAGCTCCTCGGGTATTTAGATATTAAATTTTAAGCGGCGCCTAGAAATTGCAAAAGATTTTGACTAAATTAGTAATATGTTCCAATATATAAATGCATATCAGAAACTTGCACAAATGCATTCCAAGCAAAAAGACGACGATGTCAATCCAAAACATTTGTTTAGGGCTTTGAAAAGGCATCTTGCTTTCGGAATATATGAAATGCATTTTGCCTGAACTTATATACACTTACGAAAACAAAAAGCACCACAAAAAAATTGAAATTAGAACAGCAACGTCTAGTCCAACAGCGCCCCACCTAAAATTAAGAAATCTTATAAAAAACTTGAACTTGTATCGAAATAAAAATTTAGTTTAATATTTTACCTATGAGTGTTTACAATTCACAACTCGTTTAAACGGTGTGTCACTTAAGACTTGTGCGAAAATATGTGTTTGGCGTATAATTTTTATTTAAATTTTTAAACTATATATTTACTTATGCTTGTATTAATGATTTGCTATATTATTATTAAGAAGAAATGGAGATTAATTAACATTACATCACCAACGTCAAGTCCAAGGGCGCCCCACCTAAAATTAAGAAATCTTATTAAAAACTTGAACTTGTTTCGAAATAAAAACTTACCAAAATGGGTCAATTTGTAGAGATCATCGCTATGGCTTCGCGGTCCATCAATGAATCGAGAGCAGTAATTACTTTTAATCTATTTGCCTACTTATCGACTCCCTTGTTGACGCTTATCATGTCGAGGATGATCTCTTCTTCCATTGGTGTTCCCGAGGCATCGATGGCCTCCATGTTTCATCCTCATTAACAGGAATATGAAATTCTCTAATTTAATTGTCTCCTTATCGACTCCATTGTTGACGCTTATCATGTCGAGGTTGACCTCTTCTTCCATTGGTGTTCCCGCGGCATCGATGGCCTCAATGTTTCATCCTCATTTAAAGGAATATGAAATTCGATTTCGTCGTCCATTGTATTTTATTTTTTTCTAAAATAATAGAAGTTTGAGCTATTTTTTTTTGTAACGTCAAGACTATTTGGAGTTTATTGGAAAACTTAATCAAAAACTCAAGAGGAGCCGAAATTTCTATCTACGGCGGTGAATATATATACATATACATACCTTTGACTTTGACAGAGACGCGTATCTGATGGTCTTAAATCCAAAGTTTTCGAAGCTGAATCAGACGCTTTTGTTGTATCGTCTAGTAAAACTGCTATAAATATCTGAGTAACTTCCGAATGGAAACGCCTAAAGTCCTGGTTTTGTGATAATTTTGCCCGGTAATTAATTTATGAGAAACAAAATTTATAAGACGTTTTTTTTTGTTTTTATAGTTAAATGTATTTTTTGTTATACAAAATGTTGGCTTTAATGGTTTATAGATTTATCATTTACAATTATATTTAGAAAATATTCAAATACTTGCTAGCGCCATCTAACGGCCACACTTAAATAAATGATTATAAAAATTAAGTTTAATATTTTACATACAATTTACAACTCATTTAAACGGTGGCTGACTTAAGACTTGTGTGAAAATATGTGCTGGGCGTATATTTTTTAATTTAATTCGAAAATATATATTTACTTATACTTATTCTCGATTATTACGAAAAAATGGAGATCTAAATCACGGTATTATCTATGGAACTTAAAAGTTTATTCAAAAAAATTTACACTTTTGCTAAGAGTAAAGAGTATACCAAATTCGATCACTTCCGATAAAAACCTAACCTTTTTTTTTTTGTTAATTTGTAGTTTTGCCTGCGGCATAATTTGGCTATCTTTCACGTAAAGTTTGCCGTAATTAAAGTGCCGAGTTGTTTAGTAAACGCATTTTGCTCATCATCGCAAATATTCACTTTTTTTTTCATTGTTTTTCCCACTTGATCTTAAAATTTAATTTACTGGCGTGATGATTTTGAATAAAAATAAAAATAAAAAATTTCCAGTTGTCGTGCACGACATAAAAATTGTTTCCGAAGAAAAGTAAAAGTGCGGCGTTGTTGACGCCTGCGTTGGCGATAACGTCGACGCCGACTTCAACGTTGACTGCGACGTTAACGACTTGGCGTAAAAAATATTTAATAAAATTTTGTTATAACCAAAATTTGCATATAACTTGCTTAATGTTGGTAACAATTTGATTGATAGCTTAATTAATATGCATGAGTTAAGATAAACGGGTTAAATGGCATGGCTTTGGGTATTTTGGGATACTTTTCGATACTGATACTTATTATAATAGGTTGGGTGTATCTGCTTAGAGATTAAAGCCAATAAAACTGGGCCCTAGATATAGGCATGTTTGGACTATTGGGCAATTCGATAATTGGGCTTTATATGCATGGATGGTTAACGTGTTTTTAAGCGTGGTCAGTGATATAAAAGAGATAATGACAAAGCAGATGAATGAAATAAAAAGTAAATAATAATCACGGGGGTTTGTTTTTCGATGAAGAAAACTTGTAATTCACAGTAGGCAAATATTGTGAATGCATTATAATTATGGGAATAACTAATAGTGGGTTACTGTGTTTTACGTATAGCTATTAATGAGCTGATTGAATGAATTCGATATTGCGAATCATTTAGTTCCCATTGTAAGCTAACTCTGTAGCAGAATTCTTTTCATTGTTTGACAAATATTCGGAAAATAAGTCTATAAACTCATCAAAACCCATGTGAAATAATTGACGGCATCTATTAAGTAGTAGTATTAATTAATCTTTCGATTAATCTCTTTGAAGCATCCATATCGATCATCATGTTTAATGATCTTTCAAATAATCTCTTTGGTGCATCCACATCGATTATCATATTAATTGATTTTTCGATTAAACTCTTTGGCGCACCTATATCCATCATCATATGGTGAGCTTTAGTTAAAGGGCGTACTATGAATAAAAATTTTAAAATGATTTTCCGCTTCGTAATACCACGGTACTCCTAGTTAGTCGCATCATTTATCATTGATTGATAAATGGATCATAAAAGGTGATAATATATAATAATGACTTTAGAGTATTCCATACGTACCCAAATTTAAAAAGTTTTTTTGCCACTCAGAAGCTGATATCTTCAAAATAAACTTTTTAAAGGTACCTACACCTTATTAATCTCATTCACCTTCTGAGGAAACCAGTCTCGCGTATAAGGATGACCTATTAATTCTACGTTTGGAGCGCTTAAAATCACTGATTTGAGATCTTATATTACTATTATCAGCCTCACATCAGGCGGTGTCAGCCAAAGCTTCCCTCACAATCGTTCTCCATATAGCCATGTCAGCAGCGTTTTGCTTATAGTTCTGGATCCTTATTGTATTCAGATGGGCTTCTACTGAATCGATCCATCGCCTTTTCGTCTTGTCATCCTAGATCTCTGTAAAGAAATAGCTTTTTTGTCGGTTCCTCGTCGTGCCCCAGTGCAATTGTTTAGCCTTTCATCATGGTTTCAATTTTATCGTTGCATCGGCGTCAATATGTTATCTAGTTAAGGCCATTCATTCTTCTTCTTCATTATTCCATTTCCCTTAATGGAAAATAAGGTCCCTTTACATTAGTAAAGGAAGATTCTTGATTTTGTCCATCGGTTAGCATCAATTCTTCGAGAACTTTTGGCCAACAATTGTATGCTTGGTTGTATGCAGGTAGGGATTTGACCTTATCTGAGCTCCCCAAAGACTTTCAACCTATTTTTATTTTATTTTTATGGATGCTATTAAGCGTTGATGCTCCAACGTCCACCAACGATATAGTTTTCACACGACGAGATTCACTGAAAAAACTGGTAGCTGCAACCATGTCCATTTAAGGTGCTTTGTCATATTTTATCCTACAAAAAGAAATCTTGATTTTTTCTCTTACGGTCCATTGAGATGCTCGGTAATGCGCAAATTATAAAGATAAACAACAAGAGGGAGTTAAAGGGTAGACTAGTTTCTATCTAGTCTAGCTCTTTGCTGCACCGTTTTGAGGATGCCAAAAAAACATCCAGGTCCCTGATGAACAGATTTGCCATACTGCCCAGATAGAAGGGTTGTCCCAAACAACGGGTCCATTTCCTAAGAAGTGCAAGGCAGTCGCATAATAGGTGTCGGATGCTTTCTATTTTTTCCTCATCTTCGCAGTTGCGACAAAAATCGTGATGGAGAAAAGGAGAGGTTGCCTTTAAAGCCATTAAAGTTCCTCGCTCTATCAAAGGTCGCGTGGATAACTCTGCTGTTAAGAACTCGATCTTCTTCTGAATTATGTATTTACAAAATTAATAGGAGCACCCTAATAACAATGTTTTAGGTAGCAACCAATCGATACGAACTTCTCCAGCTCGGATGCTCTACTTTCAGTGTAGTGTTAAAATACCGATCCCATTGCACTTATGCCATCTGGAACCCGTATTCTTGGAAGGTCTTGAGAGATGCGTCTTCTACACCTGGCAGATCTAAACTTACTTTATTTCAACGACGTGGCCTATGCTTGGCCAGAAATTCACTGCTGCAGCGCACAAACTTGGAATTTTTTTTCCGGGAAGATTATCGGAGATGCGGTCATTGTTACTTTTTGAGGTACCTGTTAATTTGTAGAAATCGGAAGAAGTCCGAATGTTTTGAGCCGCATGGGGGATATCGTTGCTGATGCTTGGTCAGAGACCCACTCAGTAGTATCGCACAAAAATGGAGCATTCCTTTCCACCTAGTTGAAATTTAGGTACATTTTTTGTTTGACACTATCGCAGGAAATCCTTTACCCATCAACAATCAAGAAGTATTTGTGTGCTCAGGCCAGTGTCCAGGAACTCCTTCACTTTGGAAATATTTTCATCAATCCATCAAAATTATGGGTCACCGACACCTTGCGAAACAGCTTTTTTTCGAATACTTTTGTGCGAAATCTCCGTAGAGGTCTCAATTATTCCAAAGGTTATCTGTTATGATCTTTTCAAGTTCGACGCAGAGTTTATAGCGCTTGAAATTTTTCTCATTGGATAGCGAAGTTACGGAAATCGGCATGATTGCCCTAATACAACTCGAAAAAATATTGGTAACTTCGAAAGGCTCCATATTACAATGACCAGGTTCGACTACCCCTCCATCACTCCATTCCCGCCATACAAATTCTGTCGTACTCTGCAAATATAGAAATGTTTGGATCTCGAAGATATAAGCCAACTGCAACAAAAGCACGTATGAGTCAAATAGTTGTCAGGTACTGCTGATCGTTCATATAGAACAAGATATTATCGCAGGCTGGGTCTGGTTGTATATACTAACATCCATGATGTTCCAAATTAACTACTGTATAAAATATTATCTTTGCATATTATACAGCAATAATCATGTTTGGTATGATACAAATGATTAGCTTGTTCTCAACCCAACCAACTTATTCTTATATCTATTATGCAATCAAACAGCGTCAAGTCAAATTGCACTTGATTGACACTCTGCAACAAGGCAACTAACAAAAGGGCTCCCTTCATCGCCCCTCGACTTGTTTCTGCCACTCAGAGAATGTAAGCATAAAGACTGCGCTTCAACTGCAGCTGCATCTTAAGCTGCAGCTTCAGCTTCTCATACTCCCCCCCATTTCCATTCACATGCCTCTCTCGCTCCGAATCACAATCTCAGTTGCTTGACAAACAAAGAGCGGTTTGGTTTGGTTGGTAGTCAAGGAACTGCCAACACTTGACATTCACAATAAGTTAACACGCATGAAGAAAGCTGACTGGCTTATCACAGCTGTGCGTGTGTACACACATAGACACACACACGCACACATACTCAAACACGTTGCACACGCGCGCACTTTAGTATGCAATGTTGGCCAATGTTGCGTATACGCAATCTGACAGCGCTTTCTTGATTTAACTCGAGTAGGCAGAGTCCGGGAGTAAGAGGGGGAGTGAGTGGTGCATGCATATGAAGGAGGCACTCTGTCGCGGTTGCCTTGACTGCCTGCGGTGTTTGAGTGTATGTGTGTGTGTCGGTGTGTGCGGCAAACGCACGGCAAGTGTGCATTTGTGTCTGTGCGCTGTCTGCATTCACTTGCATTCAGGGTTAAAAGCCGCGTCGAGTTGCATGCAACACAAAATGAGATAGAGCACGCGAACGTGTCTCGTCCGTCTCTCTGTGTGTGTGCGTGCGTCAGTGACGTCAGTGTGTCTGCAGACAGACACAGAGACCTGTTTGCCGTTTGTTTTTGTGATTTTCCGCATGAAGCGTCACTTTAGACACCTTTTGCGACTGAGCCACAAAAGCAGCTTCAAGCTAGCTAACAAAGTCTGTCCGTTGCCAACCGTTTCTTGCTTTTGGCCAGCTTGTCTGTTTGGTTAGCCCGTTGGTTGATGGCGCCGTCATTGAGGCAATTGCTGCTGCTTTTTTTTAATGAGTCGTTGCATACTTTTAGTCTTTAGTTGCAGCTTAATTAGGCGGCTCGGCATACGTTGCACGCTGAAATTAGTTAGTCAGTCAGAGGTTGGCAACAGGCCAAGTTGAATGACCCAAAGCTTCGGCTTAACTTTGGAGTCACTCCCAAAACAATTGCACTGAGCAGCAGCAACAACAACAACAATAACAGCTCGGGCTAAAATGGGTGAGTGAAGTTTTAAGCACTCGGGCAACAACACCAAAAATAAAGCAACAAAAACTGAAGAAGGGGTCCAGAAAAAAAAGGTTGAAAAAAGTAAAATCAATTGCATAATGGCGCATGTGTTGCGCTCTGCAGTGGCAGAGGCAGCAGCAACAACAAAAACAACAAATACAAGAAGGCATGAAATTTGCAACTCTTTATAATGCACTGTAATGAAGGGCATGCCGACTTTGGGGTTGCATTTGGCAGGGTCCAAATAAGCTTCCATTTCGAACTGATTATTTATTTTTAAGCTTCCGATGAACTTAATCGGATTTCTTTCCTAAGCTTAAAACAATTCCCATTTCTATACACTATATTTGATCAAATTCTTTGGATCCCGAAAAATTTTTTTAACCCATAGTGTTAAGCGTTGGGTTTTATGCAATAATTTGATCGAAATCAACAGTAGCTGCAATTTAAATGTATTAACTAAAATATTGTATAAGTGTAAAATTAAATTTAAGATATTCAATTTTGTGTGTAAATAATTAAAAAAAAAAAAATTGTGAAGCCCGGTTAAGTATTTATTCTTTTTAATTTAAAAAACATTTAATTCGTAATCTGAATTTATAAACGTTAAGATTTAAGTGACCTTATTTAAAACGATGCAATTCTATGTGAATTTAATTTAAAAATTAATTATTTAGTTTTTAATGATTTTTTAAATACATATAAAACTTCTTTAAAGCCTTATAAATAAAATAGTTATTGGACAGTTAGAAATTATAAGTGCAAAAAAACTTGTTATATAAACATTAGATTCCTTAACCTAAGAATGAACTTTTTTTTAAAAAGAATTTATTAAAAAATATAACTAAATTGAATGAAAACGAAAACTAAAAAGAGAAGTTAGGAAAAAAGCTTAAAATTTTTGAAACTTAAATAAAAATAGCTTCTGATTCAAGAATGCTAAGATTAATAGCGAAAAATTAGTTTATTTATTAAATTATGTTAAGCTTTTGAAATAATAAATAAATAAGATAAAAATATATATTCAAAATACTTTATACCATAGAGTAAAAAAGACTTAATAGAAAATAGGAAGGAAAAATTAATAAGTTATACGCTTAATAAAAATAAATTATAAAGTTAATATAAGTTTAATTTAATATTTTTTGAAATAAATATATTTACATACTAAATAATTTCACAGTTTATATAAAATTCAAGTAATAAAATAAATATTTCCAAATTTTTTTGATTATGTCTATTTATAAATAACAAAAAGTTATTGTAAGCTTAACTTAATTATAAAAAAATATTTTTTTTATATATGAAGATACTAAAAATTATATACATACAAACTAATAATAATAAAAAAAACAAATTATTAATACAAAAAATGTTTGTTAAATTATGTACAAAACAGTAAATAAGTCGTTGAATAAAATAAAACAATTTATTTTTCGAAATTGTTTTTTAATTATAAAAATAAATAATATAAAATTTATTTAAGTTTAATGTAGTATTAGTAGATATTTTTCGAAAAATAATTACATATTATTATTATATATATTATACATATTATATTACATAAAATTATATACAAACTAATAATAATAAAAAAAAAACAAATTATTAATACAAACAAATTTTGTTAAATAATGGACAAAATAGTAAATTAGCCGTTGAATAAAATAAAACAATTTATTTTTTGAAATGGTTTTTATTTATAAAAATAAATAATATAATAATAATATAATACGTAAGGAATTCGACCTTGCACCATGACCTAAATCTGGACACAGTGGAGATGCAGATTAACAAACATGTAAGCCGTTACAATGAACGATTAGCACAACATAAAAACAGGCTGGCAAGAAATTTAATTCACGCAAACCCAATAAAAAGGCTTAAAAGACGTTCTAGCAAAAATTTAATTTAAAATTAATTTAACGGCATGTCCAACGAGGGCTCCTACACTTTGTGTATTGTGATTGGTGAATCAAAATAGAAATATGCAATAGATAAAAATAAATGAATTTTTGAATTATTGCAAAAATAAAACATAAAAAAAAATAATATAATATTTTTCAAAAAATAATTACATATTAAATATTAAACAAACTTACAATTTTAAAACAAATGCAATTATAAAGAAACAAAAATTAATTTAATTTTAAGCAATTTTTTTTAAATTATGTTAAAATTCTTGATTCAATAAAAATAAATAATAAAAAATTAAATTAATTCAAGTTTAGCGTTATATTAAAAAGTAGTTTTCGAAACTTTCATACTAAAAAGTAATTTTGAAAAAATAAAGTTAGAAATAAAAATTATTTATTTATATGTAAAGTTAATTATAACTTTACTAAAAAATTAAGAAAATTAATAAAAGTTTAGTGTAATAATTTTCGAAAAATATTTTTATACAAACTAGTTATTAAAATAAAATACATTATAAATATAAACAAAAACTATTTACTTTTTAGAACATTTTTTTTTATGTATAAATAATACGTTTAATGAAAATAAATAATAAAAAATGGCGTACGTAAAGTCGGGCGCGGACGGCTTTAGGATACCCTGTACCACTACCTTGTACTAAAGTCCGATTTCTTCACAAAAAACCAAAAATAAAGAATTTTTAAGCAAAAAAATTTTTTTTTTAAGGATCGTTCCTATGGGAGCTATATGATATAGTCAACCGATTTCAGTAAAATTTGACACGGTGCTTAAATACCTTAAAAAAGATCTAAATGCCAAATTTATTTCAAATATCTTTACAAATAACCGAAACACATCGAATTTTGTATAAAAAACGTTTTTTGGACCGATTGGTCCTATGGGAGCTATATGATATAGTCAACCGATTTTGTTCAAATTTGGCGCATTGCTTAAGTGGTCTAAAAAATTTCAAAACGCCAAATCTGTTTACGATATCTTTATTAACAATCGAAATATAGCGAATTTTTCTTTAAAAAAGTTATTTTGGCCGATCGGTCCTATGGGAGCTATATGATATAGTCAACCGATTTCGATCAAATTTGGTACAGTTATTGGGAACTATAAAGAACTTTCGAATACCAAATTTGGTACGATACCTTCATAAATAAACGAATTATTCATCTAAAACGCTTTTTTTTTGTCGAGGTCGTCTCAAACACCCCCATGGGAGCTATATAATTTATCCCCGATATCAAAAAAATAAAATAAACTTGCCTCCTATGGATTAATATGGGATCTAATGTGAAAGTTTGGTAACTCTAACTCTTACCATCTCTGAGATCTAGGCGTTCACACGGACGGACGGACAGACGGACATGGGTATATCGACTTCTCTATTCACCCTGATCATATTTTAGGTAACTTCTAAAATCTTCTATCTATGGCATATCCTGTTGCTCTGATTGTATGGTCTATCATTAGATGAACATTTTTTTAAAATATAAAGAACAAAAATTTAAATTAGAAAAAAATATTATATTTAAAAAAAAAACTGCGCCAAGTTTATCTTTAAAGCATTAATAATGGAAGTTATTTCCAAAACTTAAATCTCTGCTGTGGTTAAATACTGCCTAGCAGTTTCATAAACAACCCGAACCATTATGTATTACATATTTTCAATAAGATTCAAATCTGGAACATCCATTTAAACACCGAAAATTTTCTTTTAACTTTCTTCTTAGTGTCAAGTAATATTTAAGAAATTTTGTTATATACACACAAATATACTGCAAAAAATTATTTGGATCATGTTAAATAAATGAATATTCTTAAATATTTTAGATAAACTTTATTCAATACTTACAGGCTGTGCTATAAATATTTGCATATTTTTTAAAGATCAAGACCATGATTCTTTTTCTGATATTCTGATATGAGCAAGTAGGCGAGAGTGCTAGGAAATGAAAATGTTCTCCCTATATTAAGTCTTAATAGTGCTGATAGTAAACATTTTAGTTGTTAACTTCTTTTTAGCTTACAATTCACAACTGGTTTAACCTATTGTTGTAAGTAGTACATATTTTGGTTTTCTTTTCACGTCGTTTTATTTTGTTTTTTATTTAATTACTTAATTTATGAAATTTAATATCTGGTTAAAAATGCCACGAAAAAAAGTATTTGGTCCAATTCTTCCAATTTTTTGTCGATAAATTTCAAATGTGTTGTGATGATGAGTGGTATTGAGAATTTACAGCCACAGCCGAAAAAATTTAATAATGCTCCACTACAATTAAAGATATGGTAAAAAAGTTAAAATCAACATAAATTTATTCTGTCTTCATTTTGATAATCAAAATATATTATATTTGTTTTTATATTATATTTATCCATCTATTTTTTTTTACTTTAAAAACAAAATTTGCGCTTTTTTTTTTGTTCAAACGATTCCTTCTATCCGTTGCAATTCAGGGAAGAATCCCCTTGAAGCTATCCAGGCACTCTAAACTTTCTGGGTGAAACCATACTAAAAATGGTGTACAAGATAGTAATTAAAAAAAAAACAAATTTTTGTGCACATTTTTGCATTTGGCCTCGTAACTGACTGTTTGGTCGGACTCAGCGGAAATGCCATTTGGGTCCATACATCGCGTTATCGTAAAATGGCGACCAATTATCTGGAAAATTTGCGGATAATTTTGATGAGTTTTGGCTTGCCAAAGACGTCATGGTGAACATTTGACCGATAGAATACCAAAAAGCTTGTGTTTATGGTTTGTGAATGTAAAACATGATTTAAGCGCATATTCTGGCATGAACAGATAAAACGTGACATTAATGGAGCGGGAAATACGCAATTCTCGAAAATACTATATTTCCGAATATAACCAAATTAGCAACAACTCTAGTCTATAATTTTTCTTTTCATTTAACATTGAAGATTATTTTCAGAATAAATTTGTTTAGTACCTTTTTAATCGGATTATCGAATAGATCTTTACCAAGAAAAATTTATTAGTGTATTGCCCTTTCGGTTAGCCAAATTTCAACACTGCTTTAATTTTTTTTTTCAATTTTCATGTAGCAGAGTGCTAAAAAAAAAATCAACCACCTCACACAAACAGCACAGTTGCCACTTGAGTTGCAGCGATTTTTGTTGCAATGCTGCCATATTTTTTTGTTGCTACTAAAGACAAACACACACACATGCACGCTCACACAGCTACACCTACACACATGTGTGCATGTGAGCCTGGCAGAGGCAGCTTTTGTTTGCACCCGCACAGGAAGCCATTTAAGTGCGGCTTCTTGAGAAAATTGCCAGCCAGGAACGGGTGAAGCTAGGAATCAAGGGGGGGCTTAGCTGTGCGGGGGCGACGAGCAGCGGACAGTGAGCAAACGATGTTGGCTTAATTATTAACAGACTTGCACACACACTCAGAGTCAGACACACACACACACACACACGCACTCATACTCACACACACTCTTAAATGGATAGCAGCTCTAACTTTTGTTTTGGCCTATCAGTTGCCGTTAGATAGAGAGCAAGCGAGAGAACGAGAGAGTGAGAAACCAACGAAATGCAGGAGCTAAAGCTTTGCTTTGCTTTTAAACGTTTTAATAGGCTTACAAACTGCTGGAGCTGCACGAGCTGATTGCAAACTATCAAAACAAGGCCGATAAAAGTTGAGCGCAGACAACAGACAACGACGAACGATAGCAGAAAAAGGAGTATGAGTGTAGAAAGGGAGCTGAGAAGGAGTAAAATCAGAGGCGGAGGCAGATAGAGAGAGAGTGGAAGCAGCAGCAGCAGCTACTTTGTCAAGCAGCCAAGTCAGTCGCATCAGCATTAAAATCAAGCACAATGCATACAATGTTATATACAATCGTGCATATACATATATAGGTACAGTTAGTATATATATGTGTTTGTTTTTTTATATATATCTGAGAGTATAGTATATATTCATATACTTATGCATGATATGCTTACGCTCTAGATGCCGCGCAAAAAGCTTTGTCAACTTTGTGTTTCTTTTTATAGAGTACAGTGGGCTCAATAAATACGACTAATTGACCTCTAATTAGAGTAAGGGCGGTATCTTCTATTGTAAAAACGATCTTTATTATTTTTAGTCGCTTTACTGTGAAAACGATTTTTTTTAATTTTGTTGGAGTTTGAGATGGTAAAAAACCTGTTGACTTTAGAGCTAATATTGCAGATGTGAAAAAATGGCTGAAAATTATAAAGTTCTTAGATCAAGCGCCAAAAAAAAAAGACGTTTACGACTGCATACTTTATAAAATGATCGTAAGTGATCATTTATAAACTCTCCACTGCCCCTCCACTCTGGCAAAGCGTCACGAGACACAAAAATCATATGGAAAATCTTAAAAAAAAAAACTAAAAACTGTGTCACAAGGGGTACGGGTGGTCTATTTAATCTATAGATGATCCCTAAAAAAAATTGGTTTTTCATTTTAGTATATTTTATTTTTTATTCTCATGCTAAACAAAAATCGTAAAATCGTTTTTTTTGCAGTTAATTTTTTTTCCACTTACACTTTCTACTTGTTTCAAAATTTTTTAATTTTTTATTTACAATCTATCCAGGGATCATAGGTAAATGTATTGACATTAAATATGAGATGATTTTGAACTATATTAGAAAATTGAATTTTCAGTACTATGAAATGACCATTTTTTTTAGTTTACGAAATATTCCAGTTTTATTCGAACGATTTTTAAATCCCATCTATATTTTTTTACTTGGTATTACTTTAAAGACTTTTTCTTATTTTATATTGAACTGATTTAAAATCAATATTTAATAATATGGGCCAAAGTAGTGGAAAGTGACGGACAATACTTTGAAACATAAATAAGATACCATTTTTTTTATATAATTTTTAAAATTAAAAAAAAAACGGCGGGAGCGATAATACCTGTATATATTAAATCAGGTCGATTTCATAATAGAAGGTTATCTTCGCTATTATCTTTATGTAGTATTATATTAACTTTTTATCTATAAACACGAAATTTATTTTATCTGCGAATTAATATCTTTATTTTTTGTTCTTCAATAAAAAGTTTCGAGAAAAAATCGTGTTGAAAAAAGACAAACTTTAAGCTGCTTTGAAAAATGTATGTGCAGTACGAGAATAATTAAAATAAACACACCGAAGCAAACATTTCTTTGTCTAACAAATTTCAAAGTTGCTTCCATCGAAATTCGCAATGCCGCCAAAAAAGGTTTATCTACAAAAAAAAAAAACGAATTTTTTAACCAAATTTGTAAAAATTAAAAAAAATATTTTTCTTTAGAATTTCAACCAAAAAAGGTTTTAAAATCGTGTGAGCTTTGGCAATTGGTTTTAAATATTTATCAACACAATTGCCATCCGTCGATTTAAAGGAACTAGAAGTCATAAGCAATAGAAACGGATTTTTATTCATTGTTCATGAAGTCCGATATTTTAAGACTTTTTCAAATTAATACCAAATCTATCTATCTTATATATAAAATTCTCGTCATAAATAAATTTCAGTTTCCTTTTTTTTGTCTATTTTGTTTTTTTAAACCGAGTAAATCAAACATATTTTTTTATTTTTGCGTAAAGGCCCTATGAAGCATTATTTCATATTGAATAATGAATATAGATTTTTTATAAACTGATCAAAAATTTTTATTTGAACGTCTAGTCGAGGTTTGACTGTAGTTGACAGAGTGTACCTATGTGTATTACTTGACTGTTGGTTTATATATTTGTATATTTTATTTGTCTATATATTGGCCCTATAAAGCCCTTTCCTCATATTGTAAAAAATATAAACTTTGCTCAAAAATTTGTATTTTAGCTCCTAGTCGAGGCTTCACTGTATCTGAGAGAGTTTGCCTATCTGTATGACTTGACTGTTGTTGGTTTATGGCACGTTTATGGCCTGGCCCTGCTTGATTATGTTTCAGCGCGTGTTTGCATATGTGTGTGTGTGAGTGTGTGTTTGTATGTGTGCGAGTACGTGCCTCTGTCTGGAAGTCAGCCTATGTGTATGCTTTACTTTTTAGTATTTATCTGTCGCTCAAACCATCCTCTCGCACTCCTTTTATCAACATTCTTTGCATCCTTTTGTTTGTAATTTTCTTTTGATTAATTTTTTGTATTTCTATTTTCGGTCATGCGACTGTATTTACTGCAATTTATACAGGGTGCCTGCCAAACAACAGTTTGTGGTTAGATTTCACAACTCAAGGTCGACTGTGGTGAGTTACCCGTTATGCAGGCATCATAGGCTTGCAACAGAAAGTTGCAGTGAGTGGAGTTGTCTGCCGGCAAATGTTGCAACAGTGCCTGCCACTACAACCACTACTGTAATAACTGCAAATCAGCGAGTCTACTGTGATGGTATTTTTTTTTACGCTCTACACACAACAAAGAGTAGTTCTGGCTTGGGAAGAAGTTTGTAACACATGGATAAGAGCTTTAAGGGGCTTGTCAAGGTTTCTTTTTCATGCGGCTAACGCCATTTTGATCGCCGAAAGCTTGATGATGATGTCTTATGATTAGAGAGCATATAAATGTTCGCAGGTTTACACTGGATACGAACTTGAAACTATTATTTAATTTTTTTTATGTTGTGTTATGTAAAATTGATTTTCGAAAAAAATTTAAAAAAAACCAGACCATATCAAAAAAAACTTTTACTTAAATTCGTTAATACTGAACCTCAAGTATTTGCGTCAATAAGATTGGAGCCAAAAGGAACAAGGTAATCAAGTGATGAACAAAAGGGTAGTTTGGAAAAAAAAATCACAACACAGGGATTCAGGCTTCGGTCTTAGGCGTGATTTCTATTTCGAATTATATATATGGTATGTATATCAGAGATCACAAAATAATTTAAGTCCAATTTTCCAACTTCTCCGATTCAGAAAAGCCCCACTGGGATCCGCCATTGGCTTGTTTAAATTTTTATTTCCGCTAAAGCAGCACCTACAGGGTATCCGAACTTCGACGCGTCTATTGTACAAATAGGCCTACTAGTTTTTGTTTTTGCATTTGCATGTGTCGTCATCAGCAGCCACTGTGGCGTCGTCTCTGAGCAGCGGCACCAAAGATGATGAAGCACAAAATATGCCCAAGCGCGCAGGCAAACTAAACATTATGCTAAGGGGAGCGTGGAGATGAATAAGTCAGTAATAGGCAGAGGAGAGAGAGGAGAAAGAGTAAGAGCGTGTGGACAGTTGCAAGCAAAATCAAAAATAAAAGAGAAATTAAAATAAAAAAAAGCAAAAAAAAGTACCGTAGTAACAGCATTGAGACAAATGAGGACGACGGCGGTGACATGATAGCTGCTGCTGCGCTGCTGCAAAGCGTTGGGCCCTGCGGATGTCGGCGAAGTCGCCAGCAAATGCAGCGCTGTCGCTGCCGCTGCGTCTGCTGCATGCGTTGCATTTTTACGCCAGTTTGTTTTTTGTTTTTTTTTCGTACTACTCCGTTTTTTTTTTTGTTTTTGCTATATTTAAACACGGTGCGGGTTTGCTTTTATTTTTATTTTTTTTTGCTGCTGCTACCTCTTTCTGTTGTTTTTGTGCTGACAGACTGACTCTGCTTGCTCTCTGGGGGAGAGAGGAGTTTAGCTCGTCAACCGTAGCACTTCATTTGCTTCACAACTCATTCATGTTTTGTGTCTTGTTGTTGCTGGGCCTACCAACAAACACATACACACAAACACACATGCAGTTACACACATACAGTAGGCAGACATTTTATTCGCACACTTTTGGCGTAAGTTTCCAAAATAAAAATTGTCGGCAATTAGAAATTTAATAAATTTTTAATTAAGTATTTTGAATACAATTTCATTTTTGCTGAATTAAAAATAAATTTTTCGTCTTCGGCATGAATAAAGAATTCCCAAATGATGTCTCCTTGTTTTTCGACAAAGACTGGTTACTTTGGAGTCTTCCCACTTTCTATTTATTGCTTAATGGTACCTTGCTAGTTTCGCATTCTAATACCAATGTGAGTCAGTTTGATGCATAATACCAAAAAGAATTCTCTCAAAAATTACATTTTTATTTATTTGTGACTAAACTACAGAATATTTTTTAAATAAACTTATTTTTATTTATATTTATATTTTAACCGTCACATTTTCTTTAAAAAATATGGAAATTTCTTATTTTTTTTAAGTATGTTCCTTAAATATGACTTTTTTTTTCCAAATATAAGATTTATATATATTATATATTATAGTTGTTAAACAATTTCTGACTGTCCCATAATACCTTAAAAAGCTTTAAAATATAACATTGATGATGCCAAAAAAAAGGATCTATACATTATCACAAAACTTTAAGCCACAAAGTTCAAAAGGTAGTATCTCCTGTCATATGTTAAAGTCAGCACTAACATGTTGCCCACATACTTGTAATATATTTAAATTTATTTACAAGCAATCCATTAAGAATATATTTCGAATAAAAAATATACTAATTAAATAAAAATTAAAAAAATATATTTATTATTGCAAGATCTCCCTTACTCCTAAAAGGTGGCAGCATAAATTTCTGTCCTACTGTTTACGAGCTATGTTATGCCTATGCCCTGCAGTGGGTTAGACAGAGCGTGTGTGTGTGTGTGTGTGTAGGTGCGCCTCTAAGCTGAGGTAAACAACACACTCGAATGTCACTTGTCTCGCTTTGGCTCATGTGGCTGGATGACTGGCTGACTGGTAAATACCGTATGCACCGCATCACTCACCGCCCGCCCGCCCGCTCTCACCTACTGCCAGCGCCTTACTCACTTAGACATGTTGCTGGCTGATGTTTGATGGCTGCAGCAGTAGCAGCAGCAGCAACAACACACAAAAAAAAGGAGCAGAAAAAAACCCTCCCCAACTGTGCATTCAGTTTGTTGTTGCTGTTGTTGTTGTTGTAGCTGCTCCCTCGCGGGTCTCTGGTATCGCTTACAACAAACACTTGCAACGTTTGCAAAGCTTATGCTCCGCTGCGCTCCGCGTTCTCTTTGCTCTTCTCGGTCGTTGGCAGGCTCTTTGGCTGTGTGTTAATGACGGCAGCAGCAGCGTCGCGACGTTGGCGCGGGCGACGGGGCGTGCTGCGGCGACGTTGGCTTTCCTCGAGAAGAAGTTCGCCGAGTTGTCGGCTGCATTTCTGACTGCCGGGCCCACAGTACGTTCGCGTGCTTTGCATACTTTGGTTGCGTTTTTTCTCGTCGCTGCGCGTCGTAGCAGAGCAGAACGTTACCGTTAACGTTGCCGTTGCCGTTGCCATTGCCGTTAGTCAAATCGTAACGGGATTTTGGATTTTTGATTTTTGCGGTCGCGCGCGCGTTTATTTTGGTTTGCTTTTGGGTTTCGGCTTTTGGCTTTTTGTATTTTATTTGGATTGCAATCAACTTTGGCTGCTGATTTATAACGCATCCTGTGGTTATCCTGCCGCTGCTGCTGCATCCTCATCGTTTTCTTCATACGCCAACAACACGTACAGAGAGCTCTAGACTAATCCTACGTAGCTACAGCCATACACACACGCACACATTAGCTGTAAAGTCTACACAGAGAGAAAAAGCCGAGAATAAGACAAGCACAAGCGTGTTTAAGAAGATACTGTAAGATTGGATTAGCTTAATTCAAATTAAGCAAGTACACAGAGAGAAAATTTAGTTACATTGTAGTTAAAATGAGTAAAGGCGTTCTTAAAAATTAGTGTTAGCATGAAATAGACTGATCAATGTTATTAAGTACACAGAGAGAAAAATCTGTAAAATTACATTCAAAACGAGTATATTGACTTATTTAAATAATGCAGGCTGTCTTATAGTTGAATATTTGTAATTCAAGTGTATCGATTACTCAACTCAATTGAAGTATATTCGCTCTGTGGAAATATTGTAAGAGCAAATTTATTAGAACCAAATAGATTATAGTCAATTCTTTCGTAGAAAAGAGTGTTAGAAAAGGCAACACAGATCTAAGGGCATAGCAGATATTAGAGCAAGAACTCAACTGAAGGAATCTGGTTACACTTTAAGAATTTTTTAAAACTGAATTCGAAGTAGAAATCTTCTCATATTCAAGTTATTTATTTATTTCTGATGTGATACTGTATTTTAATGAAATAAGTTTTTATTCTGATGGAAGCAAAAATTAAGTAAGTGAGATTTTGTATAGAAGGAAAAATAGATAATTTTCACATACCCATTTGATTTACTATCTAGTTCTCGACTTAATCTTATGGGGAATTCTTTATGGTTCCGATATCCTAGCTTTCATAGGTTTCTAAAATATTTATTGGTTTCTTCATAGGATTTTTTTTTTTTATTTTCACACCTGCATTCTATTTTGTAAGCAATAACTAAGTTAGTGAGATTTTGATTAGAAGAAAAAAAAAGATTATTTTTACATACCCATTTGATTTACTTAACTAGTTCTCGACCAAATGATACTTATCTTTTGATCTTATGAGGAATTTTTTATGTTTCGGCTATCCTAACTATCATAGGTTTCATATTTTTTATGGTTTCTCATAGAATTTTTTATTTTTATTTTGTTCCTCCTGAATTCCATTTTGTAAGCAAGTACAAAATGTGCAAGATACAATATTTCTCATTTTTTCCCCTTTCACAAATTTTGTTTGACTTTATTTTATAGTTCCACACTTCAAATCATTTGTTTTGGGAGCTTTCTTCAACACGAATTTAATTTCTTTTCTGATCCGAGTTTCCCGATTTGAATGATATGGTTTCAGAAACCCGCAGTATTTGAGTAAAAATTGTTATTTCGCTCGATTCGAACCATTTTGTAGTTACTCAAAAAATTTAATCAAGTATTGGGAGACCAATTTAAAATAACTTCCTTTTTAAAAGATTTTATTTTTTTCTTCTACTTTAAAATTCCCAAATTGAAAAAAAATACTCCATGATTGTTTTTAGTTACTCGATAATCAATTTGTATCTTTATTATTACTCAACAATTTTAATCAAGTATTTGAAGATCAATTTAAAATAAGTTCCTTATTGAGAGTTGTAATTCTTTTCTTCTGCTTTGAAAGATTTTACTTGATTCTAATAAAATTTTAACTTCATAATTACTCAATTATTTTAATCAATTATGTTTAGTCCAATTTAAATTAATTCCTTTTTAAGCTTTTTTTTTTTCTTGCCGTGTACCTACCAATACCAATTTGTTTGTGTGGGTGTAAAAGTTCGATAGCAACTTCCGCCATTTTGGGTCATTTTTCGCGCCATTTTTATCAGTTTGCCGGTCATTGTTGTTGCTTGTTTCCGGTTTTTTCTTGGCTTGGCTTTGCGGCTCAAATTCTTGGAATTATTGGTCTGTTACGGCTACACCCATTTTGTTGCGTGTCTTTTGGTTACGCCGTTTACATAAATCAAACGGCATAATTCTCTTTGCTTGTGTGTGTGTGTCTATGTGAGCTGTACGTGCTTGTGTGTGTGCATCTGTGTGTGAAACGACATTCATTGTGCGTGTTTATCCAGCGGCTACAACAACAACATTACTACTAACAACAACAACAACAAGGATGACGACAACAAGTGGGCTAGCATGTAATGATTATGTCTAAGTCGCGCCGCCTTCCCGCCGCCCCGCAAATCTTACAAATGAAGTGTAAAAGCATTTTGATTATAATGTCAAATTTGCGCACAGTCAAAGCCGCTTAACTTTTGGTGTATTGTGCTCCAGGATTTAAAGGATTACGGCCAAATAACACAACAGGCGGTACAAACACAAAGCCAATCAAACAGATATTGATTCGTACAGAGAGAATTACAATAGACGAAACTTATTGGCTTTAAGCAAATAGTAAGTATACACAATAATGATATAATAATTATTGAAGGACTATTTGAGATGGTTTTGTATACGGCGTATTTAAGAGAGTTTTTGGGTGAACTAGTGTAAACTTGGTTAAGGAATATTTTGGAAAAGTACTCGTGAAAGCTGCTCTATAACTTTTAACAAGATATATTTGTCAATCATTTAAAAATTGCGTACAAAATGTATTAGCCTATCTTTTTATCATTAAACCAAACGAAATAATCTTTAATATTTTTCGCTATATGTCAATATTCTAAAATGTTTTACTTAATTTCACAAAATATTACAACTTTCTACATAGAATATTGTACAGTATCATAAAATGTTCCAGAATATTCTATAATATTCTACAGCTGAGCTCGACAACCTATAACCCGAGTGTCATCGACCTGATAAGTTTATGTGACCCATTTTAGTTCCTTAGATTTCAAATATTCAACACTGATAAACAAAAATTCTTAAATCAACATTTTTGCATTCTTGATTTTAATTCCAAAGATCAAAGAATTTTAAAGTAAGACCAAAAAATATTGACATAAGATGGAAATTTTTGAGTATAATAAATAAAAATCTTAAATCAAGGACAGCGTTCTTTCGTGAAAAATTGCTCACGAATTTATGATCAAAGATGTTGAAATCAGACCAAATTTTATATTATAAAATATTTAAGAAATTGTTTCTCATTATTTTATTCAGAATATTTAACGATATTCTAAAACATTTTATTTTAATCTACAACTTTCGATAACGATAAAGAAAAAAAAGTCTTAAATCAAGGACCAAAATTTGAAAATGAGAAAAACCAAAGAATCTTAAAATTAGACAACAAATCTTGAAATAAGATTAAAATTATTGAATTATGAAATAAAAATGGCGTACGTAAAGTCGGGCGCGGACGACTTTAGGATACCCTGTACCACTAGCTTGCAATAAAATTCGGTTCCTTCACAAAAAACCAAAAACAGAAGAATTTTTAAGCAAAAATTTTTTTTTTGACCGATCGTTCCTATGGGATCTATATGATAAAGTTAACCGATTTCAATCAAATTTGACACAGTGCTTAAATACCTTAAAAAAGATCTGAATGCCGAATTTATTTCAAATATCTTTACAAACAAACGAAACACATCGGATTTTGTACAAAAAACGTGTTTTTGGACCGATTGGTCCCATGGGAGCTATATGATCTAGTCAAACGATTTGGGTTAAATTTAGTACAGTGCTTAGGAACTATAAAATACTAACGAATGTCAAATTTGGTCCCAATATCTTAACAAACAAACGAAACACAACAAATTTTGTTAAAAAATCGATTTTTTGGAAGATCGGACCTATGGGAGCTATATGATATAGTCAACCGATTTTGTTCAAATTTGGCACATTGCTTAAGTGGTCTAAAAAATTTCCAAACGTCAAATCTGGTTACGATATTTTATTAAAAAACGAAATATATCGAATTTTTCTTTACAAAAGTTATTTTGGCCGATCGGTCCTATGGGAGCTATATGATATAGTCAACCTATTTCGATCAAATTTGGTACAGTGATTGGGAACTATAAAAAACTTTCGAATACCAAATTTACGATATCTTCATAAACAAACGAATTATTCATCTAAAACGCTTTTTTTTTGTCGAGGTCGTCTCAAACACCCCCATGGGAGCTATATAATTTATCCCCAATATCAAAAAAATAAAATAAACTTGCCTCCTACGGAATAATATGGGATCTAATGTGAAAGTTTGGTAACTCTAGCTCTTACCATCTCTGAGATCTAGGCGTTCACACGGACGGACGGACAGATGGACAGACGGACATGGCCATATCGACTTCTCTATTCACCCTGATCATATTTTAGGTAACTTTGGGGTGTCTCCGACGTCTCCTTCTATATGTTATATACATTTTCGGCTTGCACTAAACTTAATATACCCTTGATACCATACGGTACAGGGTATAATTAGGTATTTAATTGGAGAAAAGGTTCTAGATCCTTCGCTTCCATGTAAGACAAGCGTGCAGCCTTGACAAACCGACATATATCTATTCTATGGTTTTGAAAAGAAGTATTTTCGAAAGAAGTCTTTTTCAAATCCAAATATATTCGTTTTATTCAAAGTCTGGCAATTTCACAAAAAAGATTTTTTTCTGTGATTTGTTGCAAGTGAATCCAAATTGAATTTAAAAAAAATATGTTCAAAAGTGCACGCAATTAAAACTGAAATAAATTTTTAAATATTCTTAGATTCTATTTATTTTCTAATAAATTTTTCGGCTAGATTAAATATTTAATATCTTAATAATTCTATTTTAATAACTTTTTTTGAATCAATTAAACAATTGAATTTTCAACCCAAAATTAATTTTTGGCTTGCGTTCACAGTGCCCATATCTTCCCTAAAAAATATCACCTTTAAGTAGGGTAGATGTAGAGCTGTGCTAACAAAGGGTAAGGGAAATATGAAAATATATCGACCGACAAAAAAGTAGAAATTATAGCCCCCCATAAAGAAGTACGCCCCATTACTTAGCTTTTAGTTGTATAGCTTGATATTAAATCGACTTATTTCCTTAAGTCTTAAAATTAATAGGGGTTGTCGCAATCTGTAAGCTTCTAATGCAAAAATATCAAAAACGAAATTTGAGCATAAGTTTATGAAATCTGAACATCTTAAACACTTATATAGGGTGGGACATCTGTTGCGCTGGCTGTTAAACACTCATAATTCGAAACCATCCTGTCCAATGCGATTGTTCTTCGACATATATCAAGTACAAAGCTACTCAATTTTAGTCATGGAAAGTAAAAGGATAGGAGCCAGATGAATTTTCGTTATAAAAAGTAAATCATAACGTAATAATCCAATATTGACAGGAAAAATAAATCGTTACTCGAATGAAATTTAATAAACAAATAAATCAACAGATGGCCTATCTTATACTTTTCATAAAAAGGCTTCAAATATGAAAAATAGATTACTGACGCTTTAAATGCTTAACGAGCTGCATCCGCTTAAATGGATTGCATTGGAAATCCGTTCAAACAAAAACTTAGAAGAAATACAATCCCACAAAATCCGCCCCTGGAACTGTGCCTACTCTTTAACTACTGCTCTCTCATGTAGAGCCTTAACAATCTCAATTAGTTACTTCTATCTAACAAATGTAATAGAGCTCCGCTTAAAAGCAAGACTGCATAGACATTTATGTACCATTTATGCAACCATAGAGGAAGTACGTCTACGAGTATCTATAGGAATTTCACCTTCACGTGCAGATTTCGCTCTCTCTCTGAATGCCTACAATTAACTGTCTAACATGTTTAGTTTCCAGCAACTGGGTCAGTTATTTGTATGCCCGCAAAGTTCTTTCATGGCACACTCTACAAAGCTAACCTATAAAGCTGGAGTCCTGCGTATATATAGGCACACATTTAGTATCCTACCTATATGTGTGGAAACTTTTGTGCTTCATTTGCCTTTCACCAAATTCACGACTCGGTTAGCTCCCGCTGGCTGCTGCTCTGGCATACATATCTTCAGCACTGTTTTTATAAGTAACTTCCTTTTCACTTACTTTGGCAAAAACCACGAAAACCGCAGCCCAAAAAAACAAAAATAAAGTCCTACCTACAGCAGCTCAGTTAGTTGTCTTAAATTTGCCTGCCAAGAGCAACTCAAGTACTTTAAAAAGTTCCCAAACCCAAAAAAGGGGAAAGAAATATAACAAACCTTAACTTTACAATTACGTCAGAAATTTAAGACGAAATAAAATTTGAGCAAATGCAATTTCAATTATAAGGAGTGAACGACTAACAGTCAACATAAACATGACACTCCCCCAGGAGAAGGGTTTCGAAAAAAGAAAAAAAAAGAAGTGAAATCGAAGCCGTAAACATCACACGCTTTGTTAAGCATATAAGGGGATCAGCAGAACCGCCGCTCAAGAGGGCAGGGACAGGAGCAGGGGCAAGGTTTTTTCAAGAGAGAGCTGAGCAGCGGGTTATGGGATTCCGACTGCGTATTCTCAAGCGCTTCGAAGGCTTCCTACCATCGACCGCAAGTGCGTAAAGCTTCGCATGAGGTTTGGATGCCTGCGTTACGTTGAGTGCCATGCTGAGTGCCAAGTGCATGCAGCTGCAACACACACACTCTCACAGACACACACACATACACCAATACAATCACACGCATGCTGCATAACGGTAGCATTCCAGCTGCTCAAGTTGACTGCGTCGGCAAGTGTAATTTTTGTTGCCAACCTTGAGCGCATTCAGCCGGCCGCAAATATACGACGACGTCAGACCGTCTGCTATATTTTTATATATATATGTATAGTATATGTATATATGTATAGCTAAATATATATTTCAGTAGTAGACAGTCTGTCTGTGGATTTGTCGTCGTTGCTCCGGTCTGGTCTGGCTTGGCTGTGCGCCTGTTCTTAGGGAAAGGCCGCTGCAACGAATGCATTTTTCAATGTTTATTTTTGCAATTTCTCTGCACCCTAAACTCATTTTACAGTTATTTCGTACTCACTGGAGGGTAGCTTCATTTTGTTGGAGAGTTTGGAGACATTTTTAGAAAACACGGGATGTGGTTTTTTTTGTCGTTGATAATAGGTTAATGGGTGTAATTGGTTTATAATAAACGCCAACTCGCCTGTTTTTTTTTATCTCAACGCTTGAAATTGATCGGAAAATTGAATTGATTAAGGGATTAACATTGAAAGAAGGGAAAAACTGAAATTTTTGTTTATTGCCAATAGACTTTCTATTCCCAATCTTCCAATTGTAGAAGATTTGACATTTTTGCCTAATTTGGGTATCGATTCAGCTTCTCCTTAGTAGCAATAGTAGTAGGCTTTAGACCTTCCTGGAGTGATATACTTAGTGAGTCAATAAATAAATATACCAAAAAAAAAAAATCTTTAAACCTCAAATTAATCCAAACTTCCTAGGGACTGAAAAAAAATTACACTTAGTTTTTTGATAAAAATGCTAGAGTTCCAAAATTTAATATCTAGATTTATGGAGGCATAAGAAATTTAGAAACGTTGTCTTTATTAAAAAAAATGTTTTTATTTCCAATATCATTTCACTCCATGACACTTAAGTAAGCCTGTTAAACACTACATCCCAAAACTTGATTCCATCTGGCACCGTTTCGTGGAATTCACCTTGCTTGTATATTGATGACAATTTGTCCGAACTGCGGTTTTAGACTCGTATCAACTGAATTTTCAAACTGTGAACTCCAAATTTTTAGGAGATATATTTAAAAAAAAAGTAAACCTTTTCTTAATATATATATTGTGGGATTGAAACATTAAAAGAAAGTTTGAAAATTAAGTTAGTCTTAAAAAAAATATGCTAAACGAAATGAGTTTTAAAATTTTCAAAAGGATCCTCCAGCATCTTTATTTTTAGTTTTACTTTAGAGCAATATCAAAGAAAATACGTAGGTTGATTTTTTTTTATTAATTTTAATCTTGAATTATAAATAAAGGTGAAATGTAGAAGCTCAAAATATTTTTTAAGTAAATGGTACACAAAAGTTTTTGCCTTATATATGGTGAATTTTTATTCATATTAGATGTATATTCAATGCAGAAGTGCAAAAATATTATAAATAAATGGAACGCAAAAGTCTTTAATTATAAACGTAGCTGGAATGCAGAAGTTTGAATTATTTTTATAAATAAATGGCAGACACAAGTTTTTAATATCCGATCTTACATAGGGGGATTTTTTAAAATTTATTTAAAGCTTAAATTATAAACAAACAACGGAGAAGTGCCAAATCTATTATAAATAAAAGATAGCAAAAGTTTATTATATGGAACCTTTATAGAGTAATTTTATTAAATTTGTTTTAAACTTGAATTATAAACATAGGCGTAATACAGTAGTGCAAAATATTTATATAAATAAATGGTAGACAATTGTTATACCCTGTACCGTATGGTCCAAGGGTATATTAAGTTTGTGCAAGCCGAAAATGTATGTAACATATAGAAGGAGACGTCGGAGACACCCCAAAGTTACCTAAAATATGATCAGGGTGAATAGAGAAGTCGATATACCCATGTCCGTCTGTCCGTCTGTCCGTCCGTCTGTCCGTCCGTGTGAACGCCTAGATCTCAGAGATGGTAAGAGCTAGAGTTACCAAACTTTCACATTAGATCCCATATTATTCCATAGGAGGCAAGTTTATTTTATTTTTTTGATATCGGGGATAAATTATATAGCTCCCATGGGGGTGTTTGAGACGACCTCGAAAAAAAAAAGCGTTTTAGATGAATAATTCGTTTGTTTATGAAGATATCGTAACGAAATTTGGCAATCGAAAGTTTTTTATAGTTCCCAATCACGGTACCAAATTTGATCAAAATCGGTTGACTATATCATATAGCTCCCATAGGACCGATCGGCCAAAATAACTTTTTTAAAGAAAAATTGGCTATATTTCGTTTTTTAATAAAGATATCCTAACCAGATTTGGCGTTTGGAAATTTTTTAGACCACTTAAGCAATGTGCCAAATTTGAACAAAATCGGTGGATATATCATATAGCTCCCATAGGTCCGATCTTCCAAAACATCGATTTTTTAACAAAATTTGTTGTGTTTCGTTTGTTTGTTAAGATATTGGGACCAAATTTGACATTCGTGAGTATTTTATAGTTCCTAAGCACTGTACCAAATTTAATCCAAATCGTTTGACTAGATCATATAGCTCCCATAGGACCAATCGGTCCAAAAACACGTTTTTTATACAAAATTCGATGTGTTTTGTTTGTTTGTAAAGATATTTGAAATAAATTTGGCACTCATATCTTTTTTAAGGTATTTATGCACTGTGTCAAATTTTATTGAAATCAGTTGACTATATCATATATCTCCCATAGGAACGATCGGTCAAAAAAAAATTTTTGCTTAAAAATTCTTCTGTTTTTGGTTTTTTGTGAAGAAATCGGACTTTATTACAAGCTAGTGGTACAGGGTATCCTAAAGTCGTCCGCGCCCGACTTTACGTCCGCCATTTTTAGTTTTGCTTAAGAGAAATATTCAAAAAAAAGTGCAGTGTGATTTTTTTTATAAATGTAGGTGCAATGCAGAAGTTCAAAATATTTTTTAAATAAATAGTACGCATAGTTTTTACCTTATATTAGGAGATTTTTTTCATATCCGACTTAGATGAAATGCAAAAGTTACAAATGGTAGACAAAAGTTTTAAATATAGTACCTTATAAAGGGTGATTTTTTAAAATTTATTTTGAAGGAGAAGCGCAATATATTTTTATACATAAATGGTAGACAGAAGTTTTTAGTATAAAAGCTTATAATGGGTGATTTTTTATGCATTTTAAATTTGAATTCAAAAGTGCGAAATAATTTGTTATACAAATAATAGAAAAAGTTTTTAACATGGAGCCTTATATAAAATTTTTTTAAACAATTTTTTTAACTTGAATTATAAGCATAAGTACATATATAAGTAAATAAGTACAATGGAAAAGCGCCAAATTTGTTAATAAATAAATGGTAGACAAAACTTTGAAATATGGAACCTTCCATATGGATTATCTATGTATGTTATACAATTAAAAAATTAAAAAAATTTATGCAGCGATGAGATAAGACACGTTTTTCTCGAAAGTTAAAGTCCGTTTGAAACAATTTTTTAGCTACACATTGACAAGAGATTAGACTATCGAAATACATTTTTTAACTGCATATATATGTTTTGATGCTTGTAAAAAAATTGTTTTATAAACAATTAAAAATTTAAACAATTTCTCAACCATTGAGGTCAAATATATTAATTTTTATTTATGTAATAAACGTTTGAGAAATTATGTACGCAAAAATATGCGAACATTCTCAAAATGATTTTTGTTGCTAATGCTTGCTATTAACGCGTATTCCGACACATAAAAATTTACTGTGCTCCGAAACAGCATTTGCTGGAGTGATTACTCGAAGACAAATGATCCGATCGCTATCAAATTTTTTTGCATCTCTTCTATATAGTTCTCCATACGATGAACCTCCAGTTTTTTGATCTGATCAAAAATCGAATTTTGGCAGGCCAAAAACGACCAAAATTTTGCGAAAAATTTAACTTTTTTTTTCAACATGCCGCCATTTTGTCAATTTTCGATTTTTTTGTTCGCCCGAGGTTCATCGTACAGACAATATGTTTTAGTTTAACGAGAATTTTTTTTATTTAGGTTTTATCAACGGAGAAGGCTGCAATCACTCCAGCAGTCGAGGACCTTTTTTTGGCGCCGCCGGAGATCGCGTGTCATTTCAAAAATATTCAATATTTTATTTCAAAAATTTTACTGTGTATTCTCAAAACATGTATAAATATACCCTCAAAATTTTAAATATATGGATTCACTAGTTTTTTTTTATTAATTCCCAAAAATGGCCTTTTTTTTAGGCTGTCACACTAGGTGTGCCCCTTAAGCTCTTATTGTTTCGGCAAGTCGATGAAAAAAGATTTAATATTACCCGAATTCTCTCTCTTGGTGGGCTAGTTATTAAAAAAGAAGATTTTTTCTTAATCACATTACAGAGACAATATCCAATATGTTAGGTTAAAAAAGAAAAATTACTGAAACACAATTATACACCTCAAATTCCTACCCTATGTGCTCTATTGTATAGTATTAAAAAAATAATCTTTTTTTACCTATAACATAGTATATTCCATACATCAGACTGAAGACTTTAACACATATATACATTTAATATATATATATGTATATATTTATTCCTTTTGCTCAAGAGTAAATTCTTAAATTTACATCTATTCGATGACATCCTTTTAATTTGATTCCAACTCGTCTCACTCGCTTCAAATTCTTTCTCTAACTGCCTTCTCCATATTTGCTCTGGAACCCTCCTATTACGTGATCCTTAAGGGTTCTATTTGTTGGACTGCTTTGTGATGTCTAGCGGGTATTTTCTTAGCGATGATATCCTGTTCAATTTTCTCTTCGTTATATTTGTCATAATGAGGCTTTGTTTTGATAGTGCCCACAGCCTCTCATTTGATATGGTTTCCGGCCATCGTATAGTTAGTATGCGTGTATGTTAAGGTATCGATTGACAAAGGATTAAATTCGCTGCATTCCTGGCTTCGCACCCGTATATTAGGACAGATACTACATTGCAATTAAAGATTATTGAAAAGAGAACATCCTAAAAAATTGTTTATATACTTGGACCAGGCTTTTTCCCTTGGTAAAATTGTCCAGAAAGCTTTCACTACTCGGTGCGAAGTTTCACATAGTAGCTCCGTTCAGCCTGTTTGTTTGTAGCCATGGACAGCCCTAGAGTTCCTCACTCTAGTTTCTAAGTGCGCCAGCTATTTGGCAGGGTAAATTTGTCAATTTCATACAACCTGTAAGCCATCTGAATGTAAATTCCGAATGTCCAGACGATTTCTAAGTATGCAGTATCTCACACTAATAAGATCTCAGTCAGTATCATTCTGTAAGTATGGGTTATTTTTTTTTATGTGAGGAGTTCATTACCAGCCGCAATGATAAAGCCTAAGTTTCCCTTGGATCTCTGCTTTTCTTAAAATATTTTGAAGGTCTAACCGAAATGCCTCAGAAAGGCTCAGGTCTTAAAAGAAACTTCGTAGCGGGTGTTCCTCGCTGTTTTATCTCAAAGTATTTTTGTGTATCAATAGATACATTTAGGAGTTGTTTCGTTAAAAGTCTTCCAAATCCATGAATTTGACGATGACTTTCTGAACTAGTTAGTAGATTATTTTCATGTCAACCAAGTCCAAAAGCGACTTTTGAACTATCTAGACTAGGGCATTACTTCCTTTCTGCCATTGCCTTTCCTATCAAGGTCTCCATAATACTAAAGTCATGAAAGAATGGTCATCATCTATCAAAATTCGTTCTAATTAACAAAAATCAGCTCATAAAAAATCACCCTATACAATTAAGTGATATTTAGGGCAGTCCTATAACATTTAAGTCCTTTCAATATTTGGAATATTGCCTAGAAAGTTTCCATCACTGAAAGAGTATTAAAGCTGCGGAGCCTAAAATTAAAAAAAAATGGCTTTTTTCCGGATTTGTTTTCATTTTGCATGCTCACCCTATACTGCAACTGTTTTTACAGTGTGAGTGTGTATTAGTGAGTGTGAGTGTGTTTTGTCAACATGGACGGCTCGCTTGGGCATTGTGCGCCTTTTTGTATGCATTGTATTGTGTTGATGGGGCTCTCCGCTTGTTGTAGTTGTAGCTGCTGCTGACGTCGACGTCAACGTTGACGCCGACGTCGTCGCTTTCCCAGCGCAGTTGCAGTTAATTGAAAATACTAAATTTCCAACGTCTAGACGGCAAATTATATGACAATTGTGTGGGTGCATACATGCATATGTATACAAATCTCTTGTGTTTATGTGTGTATGAGTGTGTGTGTCACTGTGCTTGTTTGTACTTTATATTAAAATTAATTACTTGTGTTGTTTACCATGAAAAAATAAAAACAAGCGCAAAATGCAATAAAAATTCGTTTATTAGAACGCCTGTTGGTATGCAATAACAATTAAATTTAAATATGCTTCTCTCTGGCTATGCCATAAATTTATGAAATTTTCACACTTTGAAGGCATTTTACCGAAACTAATAACAAGCTGCACACACACATATAATCAATGCCTTCATTACGCACGCACACACACATATACAGATGTAAGCACATGTATATGTATACATACATATGCCATAAAGTGGGAAATCTCATAGAGCCGGCAAACGGAAATTGCACAAAATTTGCACAATAATTACAAACGGAAATCGTGCGCAAGCCAAACACCTTTGACAATTGCAAAGCACACACACACACGCATACTCATGTACTGGAGCTGAAGTGTAATGGAAGCTATCAGTGGCGTCTAGCCAGGGGGGATTAATGACTGAGCATTAATGTGTTCCATCGAATCAAAAGAGAGTTGAGTTGGCCAATTTTTGGATAAGAGATGCGGAATTGTTATGCAGAGCTAAAATTATGTAGATTTCAAATGCTTGCTCTAGCCACTCCTAACTACATTGTGTATACGTAATTATTTTTAGATAAAAGTTGAACAATTCTTTTACAGAGCTAAACCAATGTAGAGTTCAAATGGATTTTAAAAAGATTACCATTGTTCAATTGAGGGAAATACCCGCTTTCGTTTCTCATTCCCTTTTGTGTTTTTCGTTCTTGAAAATGCTTTCAAAATTTGATTTACTAGTTAGAGGTTTTCGATTGTTTACTGAAATGAAAAATTTAGGTACTCACAATATCGAGGTGTTCACTATACCGGGGGTTCACTGTATCCAACCACGACTATATTTTTAGATGAAAGTTAAGAAATTCCTCTAGTGATCAAAAACTAAGTTGATTTTATAAATATTTCAAAATTTTGTTTTGGCTACTCTAATCTGTACAGTCCATATAAGGCTTTCTTACAAGTGAAATTTTGTTTCGCTTAACTTAAAAACTCTCGTACCAATCCTTCATGAGTTTGTGTGTACAAAAAAAAATTCGTTTAGGGTTGAGCATCCTATTTTTTTAGATTGAGTCAGAAAAAATAAAAATAACTTTCAGAAAATATTAAACTCGCAGTTGCCATAAATATAAACTAAGAATATGAAAGAATATTTAAAAAATTATTTTGTGTATAAAATGCCTATAAATTTATTTTGCCGATTTGTTTTAACTTCTTTTGCATCAAAACATTCGGTTTCAAGCCACATAAAAAATTCGTTTTAGTGAAATGTGGAGCGCCAAATATTCGGTTTCAATATGAATCGAAATAAAATACTTCGGTTTGTTTTCCACAGTTTCTTCAAATTCCAATCTCTTTTAGTATGTTAAGATTTTAAGTAAGGTTAGGTAAGGTTATATTGTATAGACAGCTTAGATAGGAGAGAGATCACCCAGAGACCATGGGATCCATTGTGTTGCCTAATTAAAAGAATGGGACAAAGGGAATTGAAGGAAGGGAGGGATGGTGAAGGAGGATCAAAAACTAAGTCTCGCATGTTGCAGAACCATTTTGGGGATTCGACGAAAACAGCTATGTCCGCTATGGACACATGGGCTATACTACCTAGATCCTCAAAGAATGGTTTACCCAGAAACTGGGTTCGTCTTCTAAGAAGCGCCAGGTAGTCGCATATCATCTCTGCAGCTGCGGCAGAAATCGTGATGGGGAACGTGCAACCTCTTAGCCATATTGCTTATGGTGCAGTGCCCCGTTACAACGTCTACCACCATCCTAGTCCTGTTTTTATGGAAGCGCAGGAGTTCATATTTTCGCTTTGGATAATATCTCGGCCAGAGTGCTCAGGAGATGCGACAACCGGACGTCATTCTCATTCTTTTTCCGCCAGAGCTCTAGCTCTGATTTGCGATACGACGTCCTTTAACGGTCTTTCTATTCTATAACTGCTGTAAGTTTAGCTGCCATCACTGAGCTGTTCCTGGTACCCCGTCCTCCGCCTCATTACCAGGGACACCTGAGTGACCCGAAGCCCAGCCGACTGCTAGACTGCGTATGTCACTGCTTGAAAAACGCTACACCAGTTGGGGAGGTGGAATGAAAGCTTTGAAAGCTCGTCTTATATGTAACTTCCCTTCGATGGAAATTTCTGCATATAAACACTCATCCTAATTCTGCTCAGCTTATCAGCATGAATAGTTTAATTGTTAATAGAAATACTAGTCTAATGAGTCTCAAATTTACTGTATTTTCAGTTTATTGATAATAACATCTAAAATGTTCTTACCTACGTGAACAATAGGATTCGGAAAATCTTTTTCCAGGCTTCTAAAACGACCAACAATTTTTGAAAACCATTTACTCTTCAAAGCAAAATGTTTCGCTTACTAAATTTATTTTTTTCTACTCATCTGAGGCGATTGACCCCCTATCAACGTCACTGCACTTACCTGAATAGAAAGAGAGAGCTGAACAATTATTTAGCACTTAATAAACAATGAAATTGAAAATTTAAGACGTTTATCGTATCGTATTGTATGTATGTGTGTGTGCGTGTTGGTATGTGTGTAGGTGTATTCCGTAAAAGACCCATATAATACGTATAAAACCCGTAACGTAACGTTATGTCGGTAAATTGTGGCTCAGCATGCACTTGTCATGTAATTACACTGGGCGCCTGCTTGTATGCAACATTTTATGCATTTTTCACATAGTTCAATTCTCTGCAGTCGACTAATATAATTTTCCAGTGTATTTGCATAACATTCATTAACTGGCTGCACTTGCAGTTGTGGTTTGTACGGCAAAACATCTTCAACGGATGCTCATAAATAAAGTCCGAAGTCCGTAGTCCTCCGGCACGGCACGGAACGGGTTTGGTCAGCTCAGGAGAATATATTCACAGATAACTTGCTCATTGACTTTGCTGCTTTCACCTTTTGCATTTTATTATGTGTTTAATATGCAAACAATGTGAGGATAGCTTCGGGAATGTGCAGTACAGTCTGGGGAATTTAGCTAGTTTTAGTTTTGGATTAAGAAAGTGGAGTGGATGGACGGACGAATGGACGCACTACCGACAAAAATGTTTGGAAGTGCTTTTTGTGCTTAAGTTGTTGGGATGAGTCGGGTTGTTGAATCTTGAGATTTGTGGCATCTTGGCGAAAGTGGAGAGAAGTTTTAGCTATTCGAAGTGGATGGGTTTTGATAGAAAAAAGCTAATTCTGAAAATGGGAATTTGTAAATGTGAAATTCTACTGGGGGGGAATGAGGTAAGATATCGATATAATTTAATAAACTTCATCTGCTCAACTTCAAGCTCTTATATCATCAAAAACATAGGCATTTATACACATAGATATGGCTCAATCGCTCCTGGAGGTACACATCTTTCGAATGGGATTTTTTATATGAAAACTTTTCTCAGGAGCGAGGCACTACATATCAAGATTATTCGACAAAACTTAACTTAGTTAAGAAAAGAAGAATTCAGTGACTCCACTTATTGAGTGCTAGGACATGGTTACGCAGACTGGCCTGTCATTATAATTTTGCAGTTAGATATTACTGCTCCCCACCTCTTCTTTATCGGTCATAGAGAGTCTGCCCCAAGCAGACAGTCAATTAAAAAAAATTTTATTCACTGAAAAATTATTATACGTATACTTGATATGATGTAAAATACCGTCGTTCTGCTTCAATACACTGCATCCACTAGGACTTCGTGCTATTCCATTCTTCCTGGAAGGCTGCGGCCTGAGTGCTTTTGAGCTCCAGCGAGCCATGATGATGTTCTTTCAGGGCAATTTTAAGACGAGGGGATGTAAAGTGGCTGAGAAATTGTTTCGTTGTTCCATTTACGCTACGATTCGGATTGCTGTGGGTCTCGGTGCATTGCTGGAATGGAGCTGCCAGTTATTTGTGGCAGCTGGGTGCAGACATTCAGTCAATTTCTCAGCCGGAAAGGATCTTCACCTGGAAAATATACTGCTTGAATAGTTTACCTATGGGAGAAATTCTCTGTGGATTCTGAAAAGCAAATGTGCTTCGACTTGCTCACGCGCTCCTTATTCTGTCGAGAAGAATATTTGCTCTTTAACGCCTAGTTTTAGAGTCCCAACCAAACGTTTATCTTTTATTCCCAGTTTCCAGTGTTTTCCAAAAGGTCTCAATTTTAACTAACTTCTTTGGGAAGTACCAAAAGACAACTCACGATTCATTGTTACGAGGGAGCTTGCTTTGCTTAGAGTCAACTATCGTTTTTTCAGAGTTTTTTCCTAGACCCAAATCTAACGATACTAGGCGGAAAAATTATCTACAGTGCATTTATACACCAGGAAAAAACATCCATCCGACTAGGAAAACCTTGTATACATTATGAACATTGAAATAAATTAGGGTACAGGCTGCACTGGGGACAATTAAGAAGCTCTTTCTAAAATAAAGAAACAGCCTGTGTAGGAGATAATTAAGAAGCTCGCTTTATTTTGTTCTAAATGGAATTAGAGAACCTTGATTTATAATATTACTTTGGTCCAGCCTAAGCGAGCAAAATAAATCAAAGGAAGATTTTGTAATTCCTTTCAAAAGAAAAATAATTTGTTTGACTAAAGCTCAACACTTTTTGGAATCGGCTATTTTTGAACCAATTTGGAAAAATCAATATTTCCTTTGGCTCAAGGTGGTTCTTCAAGTTTGCCATGGATTCAAAATTGAAAAACAAAATTTTTATTCAATTTCAAACATTTTCGAAACGCACCAACAAATTAAACTGTTCAATTCTTTTAGATGAATTAATGGTTACTCGTGCAAGTTTCTAACCTTCTTCAAGAACAGGTACTAGTTCTTTATTGAACTTTTTGTAGTGGATACCACGAGTCGCCTTGGTGAGCACTTTAAGCAACTCTTAAAAACGAACATTTTTACAACAGAAACTTGAGCACAAATCTTTTCTTAACGGCGTCAATAAATCAAAGCATCCTGATTTAATCAAAAATTTAACAAGCTTTAACCCTTCTTCAAGAACCGAAACTTTCAGATAAATTAATGGAAATTCATCCAAGTTTTAAACCTTCTTCAAGAACCGGTACTAGTTCTTAATGAACTTTTGCGTAGTTGAAACCTCTCCTAAGTGAGCACCCCAAAAAAAAATAACAACATATTTTTGCAACAGAACCATGAGTACCAAATTTTTTCAAAGACGTCAAGAAATCAAAAGATCCTAATTCTTTTCAATATTTAACAAATCTCTAACCTTCTGCAAGAGGCCCTATACTCCAACCGGAGATAAAGGAATTGATGATGATGATGAACCTTCTGCAAGAACCGGTACTAGATCTTTAGTGAACTTTGACGTAGTTGATACCACGAGTATCCTTAGTGAGCACATTAAAGCCACTCTTAAAAATAAATATTTTCCCTACAGACCCTTGAGTAGAAAATTTCCTTAACGACTCAGATCCTTCCTTTTAATGTTTTGTCGCCTGGCTCCAGAAGTTGTCTTGAACTTCTTGTAGAATCCATTTTGTAATATGGAAATGCTTTTGCTGGTTGGTATTTTGTTGCATATTGAGTTTTGGCCTTTATCAATAAGAAATGCATGAAAACCAAAGTCAATTAGTGTTGTCTCATTTGCGCACACACGAATCCCAATGCCCAACCAAGGCTTAACCCTTATGTGTGTCCATAAGTTGCTTAAGTATATGAATGACCCCACTTAATGATGCAGCTGTTGATATATCTCTGTAGCAAGTTTAAGCCAAAAATGTAGCCACATTATTTTCATTAAGGCCTTATTTGTATACTTCCCAACTGTTTGTCTCTGGATGTTTGTATCTTTATGTGTTTCCTGTTGCCAAAGACTTAACATTTACTTTAATTTCGCTTTTGAAATCGAGTTATGTTTGTTTGTACATAAATATATAGTATATGTATATATAGTAAGTATATGACATATGTCTGCGCACAAGTGGACACCTGACACAAACCTCTTGGGTCTATGGTGCCAGTTGAGCTACAGTGGAAGAGAATGATTATTTAGGGACAAAAATTATTTTGAAGGCATTACTATGTATAATATTTATTTTTAGTAAACTGTAAGTCATTTTAAGCTTAATTTTCTATAATAAATATAAACCTCTTGGGTCTATGTGCCAGTTGAGCCACAGTGGTACAGAATAATTTGATAGTGACTAAAATTATTTTGAAGGCAATACTTAGTATATTTTTTTGTTTTTTAATAATAATAACTCGTTTTAAGCATAATTTTCTATAATAAATATAAACCTCTTGGGTTACAGTGGAAGAAAATAACTTTTTAGTAACAAAAATTATTTTGAAAGCATTATTTATTTTATTTTTTTTAATTTTTAGTTAGCTCTAAATAATCTAATAAAATAAACTCCATTTTTGATAATAAATATTAAGCTCTTGGGTCTATGTGCCAATTGAGCTACGGTGGGCGAGAATAATGTTTTAGTGACAGAAATTATTTTTAAGGCATTATTTTTTTTTTTAGTTAACTCTAAATCATCTGATAAACTAAGTTTAATTTTTTATAATAAACTTAAACCTCTTGGGGCTATGAGCCTGTATAGCCACAGTGGTACAGAATAATTTTTATTCACAAAAATTATTTTTTATTTGTTGTTTTTAATAAACTCGAAGTCATCTGATTAAATCAGCTTTATTTTCGATAATAATAAATAAGCTTCTCTAGTCAATGTATCCTTCAAATTTTTTTTGGAATTGTGAAAGCATTACTATGCATATATTATAATTTTATTTATATATATTATATATTGATATATACATAGTAAACTCAAAATCATTTAATAAAATGAGAATTATCCGTTTTCGAAAACAATAATAGTAAATAAAATAAAATAAAATAAAATAAAATAAAATAAAATAAAATAAAATAAAATAAAATAAAATAAAATAAAATAAAATAAAATAAAATAAAATAAAATAAAATAAAATAAAATAAAATAAAATAAAATAAAATAAAATAAAATATATTAAAATAAAATAAATTAAAATTATAAGAAATGAAATAAATTAAAATAAAATACACAAAAAACACATAAAATAAAATGAAATAATATAAAATCAAATAATAAAAAAGTAGAATAAATAAAATACAAAAAAAAATAAATTAAATCAAATACAAAAAAAAAAAATAAAATAAAATAATATAAAATAAAATAACAAAAAATAAACGGAAATAAAATAAACTCAAACAAATAAAATAAAATTCAAAATAATTAAACAAATTAAAATAATATAAAAATATGTCCATTGATTCTTTTTTAAACAAACATAAACATCACTCTATTCTATAAAAAGTGGTTTTTCGTCGACGCGCTCATCATCATCTCCTATTTTTTTGCTCAGATTTAAATATTAACCATTTATTTAATTAAAATGAATTTTTATAAAATAATTAAAAAAAGGTTTTGTCTTGAATGGGTTGGCGAGCAAAATGTGTGAAGCTATTGATTAAAGCAAGCAGGAGGTGAACTCTTCTAGAATAGTATTTATGATACCATTTTTTATTAATTCATATTTTATTGACAGTCTTTTTTATTAAATAATAGGTAAATTTACTAAATAATTATTAATAAAAAATAAAAGTGTAATAGCAAGCTTCCACTGAAATAAAAATTGGAACTAAACTTTATAATTTTTTTCGGTCCATCGCAGATTTTCGAGCGTCAAAAGTTAGATCTACAATTTTAAGAACATAAGGGTTTGATTTTTTAAAAATTAATTTTAACAATTTCGAAAGTACAAATGATCAAAAAACTACGAATTGGAAAAGTAGAAACTTATTATATAAAACTTTAATTAAATTTAGTGTCATATTTTCTGCACTTTTGACCACTGTGCGCTCAATGTATGTATATATTATTTTTTATATTATTTTATACATTTACATTTCATAGACTTAAATTAATTTTAATTTATAAACTTTTTTAACTTTTATATATTGGGCGTAATTTTTGAAAAATGTCCTCTTACGAAATAAGAATGAGAAAGAGGCGTTTTCCAGTAAATTATTTTAAGAAAGAAAGGGTTAAATTTTTAAAAATTTATTTTCAAAATTTTGAAATATTATACGAATAGGGAAAGTATTATTTATCCTACAAAGCTTCAATAAAACTTTTCGCCATAATTTTCGCAGCTTTGACCACTGTGCGCTGTATATATATATACATTTCTGAAGCAGCTCAGCCACAGGGTAAAGACAAAGGGACTGAGACCAAAGAGAGGCAATGGCATTTGCATTTCATATTTGACAAGCAAAATATTTTTCGTATTTGGCTGCTGAGATTGTTGCTGTTACTGTTGTTGTTGTTTTTGTTAAAGTTGAAGTCCGAAAGGACTCTCTAGGAGTCGGAGTCTGAGCACAGCAGCAGAGACTGTCTGGCAGCCATTGTAAATAGTTAGACGACTTCCTTTTGTCTTTTGTCACTAGCCCGTAGGGGCGCAGCAGCGTTTGTTGGCTTTGGAGTCGTCTGTGCCTCTCGGTGATGCGTTCTATATACTGCTAGATGTATCTGTATCTGTAAGTTTGTACATATGTATATGTGAGAGTGTGTGTGTGTGAGCCTTGTAAGCCTTAGTCCATCTGTCATTTTAAGTGGCTTATTCATATGCAAGTGGCTTCCGGGGCTAAACATATTCAAGTGTTTTAGTAGCTCGTGTACATGACCGAGCATTATCATTAAGTGCTTATAGGCAACAATCATTGAATACATGTGTATGTGTATATGTGTGTGTATGTCAGTGTGTGTGTGTGCGAACAATGGCTGCTATTAACACAAATTGATATGGCTGCCTGACTGCCTGACTGCAGCGCTCAGCTGTTATAAATGCCTTTTATACCTGCCAAATGTATAGCATACTTTTTGGGGCAAGCGTTAAGCAGCAGCAACATTACGTATACGCACAACAATAGCAAATCACTTAAACATAATCTCACCGGCTTTCACTCTCTATTCTTCTCTTGCAGACGCAACCCACCACACTTCTTAGGACATATAATACCAACCCTTCCAACTCCTGCACCCTTCGTCCAACCACCGTACAAAACGTCTGCTATGAAGGCAACAGCCAGCAGCAGCATCTCGCACAGCAGCAGCAGCGCAGCCAGCGTCAGCGTCAGCGGCAGCAGTTCACACAAAAGCTATACTTCACACTTTGAGCCGCCAACGAGCACCACCAGTTCAGTTGGCGGCAGCTCCAACTTCTCCGGCAACACCAACACCAGCACCAACAAACCCATAAAATCCGCGCTTAAGCTGCCCAAAGTATCTTTTGCTCCTTTGGACATTACCACGCCCGCAGGTGCGCTCTCCACGGTCACGTGATACGCGAACATGCCACACAACAACATCGTCTGCGAGTGGCTGCGCACCATTGGCTTGCCACAATATGCCGAGAGTTTTCTGGAGAATGGCTACGACGAGCTGGAGATATGCAAGCAAATTGGTGAAATAGATTTGGATGCAATTGGCGTCGAAAGTGCTGGGCATCGTGCCAAGCTGCTAAAGAGCGTCCGTACGTTAAGGGAAAAGGGCGCCGCCATTGTCTATGTGCTCATCAATGATCCGAAGGCACTGAGCAGCAGCAATGAGATACTAGCCTCCGACTGTGATACTCCAGTGACCATGAAGGAGCTGGAGGCTGTAATGAAGCGGCATTTGGAGGCGGATGGCATACGTCTAACAGCGCATCCCTATTCAACGCCGGTAAGTGACATCAGTTCCCTACTGTCCATAGTTGTTAAGCTAGTGCAACTAACAAATGTTGGTCAGATTGGGTGTGCGTGACCAAAAGAGGGTTCCAGAGCTGTTGCAGTGCTCATTGCTCGCTTTGGTTGGTTTGGTCGCTTATCTAGGGTAATTATACGCTAAGCAAAGAGTATATTATCTATTAGGTGACTTTTAAGAGGAGCAGAATTGGGCAGAATTCTTGGAAAAAATAAGAATTTAATTGTTGTGAATCTAGGATGAAATCATTTGAAGATTGCAAGTGAGTACCATTAAATAAAGTTATGGATTGATATTCGGTGCAGTAACCTCAAAGCAGGTTAAGCGGGGAAATTGGAAGGCTACTTTGGAAGCTGAGCATGTTGAGCTTATATTGAACCTCGGATTCGGATTAAGCTACTTGAAAAAATATTGTAGACATAGTAGGGAAATCCTTTTTTTGGGTATGGCTGTTTCAAGATATAACCTTTAAATACCCCAACAAAATCTTTTCCGAGTCACGCCGTCAAATTCGATTACGAGGTCGAAAAAATAAGAATTCAGGTATTTGGGATAAACTCCATAGATCCTCTTTTAATGGGAGATTTAAGGTTGTGCCAGAATAATGGAATCCTAGGTTTTTTTGGACTTTGGAAACCTTGATATGCTTGCACTCTTTTGACCTTAAATTTTGAACCAAAGACACGAAAAATTTGTTGAGAGTTTAGTATGGAGCCAAGGCATCGTTTCAGAGCTTCGAAATACATAAGAAAATAATAAAAAATTTTTTTTGAGAACCTTAACTATACTGAAAATTCTAGTTTGCGATATAAGTTGAATAAGTTTTTACCATATTAAGCTGTACCAGAAAATGAAATTCAAAAATTATCTAATAATTCATTCGAAATTCTAGTTTTCGATATAATGAAGAAGTTACATAAATTATTGCCGGAATAAGCTATTGCAGAACATTAATTAAAAAAATATAATTCAATTCGTTCAACAAGCCCCACTTCTGCCCTCTTCTAACTTTATTGAACAAATTATAAACTTTAATTACGTTATAAATATTATGTATTTATTCTAAAGAAAACAAAAAATTGTTTGCGCCATCTAGCGGGCACCAAAAATGTAATCATCAAAAAACTTTTTACGCAGGAAGAAATTCACTGAAAATATTAAAAATCCTTTGAAAATATTTTTATTTTAAGTCAGAATTTGCAGATTGATTTATATTAAATCAATGTTTATTTTAGGTTGAATTTTCACATTGAATGTTTTATACGATTAAATTATTATAAAAAAATTAAAAATGCGTAATCTTAAAAACATATTTTTATGGTTCTAGAATATTAAAAATACTTTAAAAATATTAAAGTTACGTTAGCTTTCATATTAAGGGAGAAGTTTTTGGAAAATTTTTCAGCCAGAATTCGCAGATTGATTAATATTAAATTTAGATAGAATTCACTCAATGAATATTTTTTATATCTATTAAATTATAATTTTAAACCTTTGATTATTTTTTTCAAAGAAAATTTCTCCAAATTACTGTCACTATTTAGCGAACACTTTTAGCCAGAAAATTTGTGGAAAAAAATTAATGTAAGAAGCATTTTTCCCAGTGTACAAGAACTATTAAAAATACTTGAAAAATATTAAAGGCTTTATCGCTTTCTCATTTAGGGAGAAGTTTTTAGGAAAATCTTTAGTCAGAATATAGATAGATAAATTTCATACATTGAATGTTTTATACGATTTAATAATTATTGAAAAAAATTTGATTATTTTTTTCCAAGAAAATTGCTAAAAATTACAAGCGCCATCCAGCGGCCACTCTAAGCAAAATTTATTAATCAAACAACATTTTTATAGTAAATTTTTATTTCAAAACGTTTTTAAAAGATATTTTACGTTTAGGCTGGAAAGAACTTAGCCTTTTCAAATATTTTAGATATTAAGGACACTTCAAAAGACATTAAGGTGGTTCCTGCGAAGCCAGCAGGTGGTGAAGCCCCTTGGCTTGGTCAAAAACTTTACTTATGTTTAGAACAATTTAAAAATAATACTTTCCCAGACTCACTATTTCCGCCCCTGGGCGGAACATTTGGGAACTCTATTCATAACTGTTCGAAGAGAGCAGGGACTTACAGTTTATAGGCGAGTCCGAACGTCGGGGTCATCAATTAATAGTAATTTTCTTCTTCATTAATTTAATTCTCATCAAAAATTATCTTTTGTATGGATATAAAAGATAAAACTCGATTTGTTTTTACCATAATTTAGATGGTTTGAAAACTCTCGAAAAATATTTCAAAGGAAATAAATTTTTTTTTGCAATATTGTCTAAGGAATCAAACATATAAATCAAATCTCTGTGAAAAAGTGTGACCACAACCAGAATTTAAGAAAACTTTCTAAGGTAATGACAATTAAGAAGACTTCTTAGTTATGATTCAATCGAAATTTTTGAATTCTAATTACCTTAAAGTTCTTTCCAAAGCCATTACTTAGTTAATATCTAAAAAAAAATTAGAAAATCGAAAGTTTTTTCCTACACATTAAGGATTTCAAAATCGCTTAAAAATGCGTAGCTCGAAATAGAGCCCTAAAAAAATTATGCAGTTAATTAGAAGCGCATAAAAACTTCGGCTATCGAAAGTTTTCGACTTTTGGGTATCTTTTTGTTTAGCGGTTGCAATTTTGCATGTGCGGGCCCGGCCAATTATCAGGGGGCGTTACGTTAGTTGTTTCTGGTATGTTGTAGCTGCAGCGTGACAGTTGTTGTAGTTGTTGGCTTATTTTTTTGCTGTTGTTGTTGTTGCAGTTGCTGTGGTCCTTGCTCGGTAGTTTGTAATGGCCACCATTTGGGGATTTCCACAGTGTGCGCTCTAATGTGAAATTAACACGATTTTAATTTAGTTAAACCAACTCGCTCCGCTCCGCACCGAACATGGCCATGGTCCGGCCCACTAAAAAGGACCCCGTTTTGTAGTCCCTCCCAGCAGGTTGTAAAGTTTATTTTATTACCATATAGAGATATGCATATATGTATGCTGAATGGTTGGTAAATGTTTTTGGCATCGCTTTTAATTTGGTTTATTTTTAGATATTTTTTTTTTTTGGTGCTTATGTGTGGCAACCAAAAGATAAAAGTTGCATTCAAATTGAGCGCAGCGACTTAAAGTTGCAACAATTTAGTGGCAGGCTAGACAAGAGGCAAGCGCCGGCATTTGAAAGTTTTTCAAAAGTCCCAGGCTCTAGACACTGACCGCAAACTAGTCAAACTAGTCAAAACATGCCACTGCATGGGCGGCCAGCCTGAGCGGCACAGTGGGGCAAAGTTATGGCGTCAGTAAATCAAATAAAAAGTGGGTTATGACGCGTTAAAGCTGAAAACCACAAAGTGTTAGAAAATTGTTGCTAAGTGATGAGGGCGGAAACATAGACTGAGTCAGCGCAGGCAGCTCCTCGACTCCGATAAGTTCCAGAAAATTTGGGTCAAATTACCATTCTTTTAGGATACAAAGTAGTCTACTGACGGGCTAATATATACTTCGGAATCACCTAGACAAGATGGTGTCCTAACACCCGTAGATTCCTTGAGATTGATGAAGAATGGTTCCAAATATATATGTATAAAAGGTCATCGTTTTCTGGAGAATAGAGAATTTCGATGTAAAAAGTCATCCAACTATACTCATTCTAAATTATTTTGTTTGAAATGAAATATCAAAGATTTCAGATAGAGGGTGTAGAAAGTGGCCAAACAGGTCACTTGCGCTTTTTACCAACATGATCATACTGGTGCCATCTAGAGTTCATTTCGAAAATGAGAATTAATGATAAAGGCGACGACGCCAAATTTATTTTTTTTTAAGAATATAATTGACGATTTTTTTTGCAACAACTTTCCTCTATCTAGCGACAAGAACATACTGGCTACACAAAAAAAAAAATAAATCTTATCAAACTCATTCAACTACAATAATTTCTAATTATTCGGTTTGAAATATCGCTAAAAAGATTGCAAAATTTTAGCTACATATATTTTGACAAGTTTGAAAATTTAATTTGCTATTGTCTAGATATTTAAAATTATAGTTTTGTATATCATATCTTTTCCAAAAAAAAACCTGGGGCATCAAGCGGTTATTTCGATAAGAAAAAATGATGATGGCGGTGACAACGCCATAAAATTTTTTGGAGAATATTTATAATTGAAAATTTTTTGCAACAACTTGCCTATGTTCTCTAAGAATAGAATCTTTTTGGCACCATCTTGCGGTCAGTTCGAAAATAAAAATTAATGATTAGTAGGGAGACGATTATTACTGCTTCATCTAGCGGCTATACTAAAATAAAAGCTAAAGATATAAAATTTGTATTGGCTTCTTCTAGAGATTTAAAATGATGATTTTGGTATCCAACAACAATAATTATAAATTTTTGGATTAAAAATATCGCGAGATATATCCCAGATCGTGAGTCCAGAAAATGTGTTGACATAATTTTAGCTACATATATATATTTTGACAAGTTGGAAATTGTTTATAGGCATTTTCTAGAAATTTTAAATAATGGTTTTCTCCTCAACTACAATCATTAATTTAACTATTGGGCTTGAAATATTGCTATACAGATCCCAGATTGTGAACCCAGAAAATATCTTGGAAAAACTTATTTTCATATATTTTGCCAAGTTAGAAAATTTAATTTGGCATTTTGTAGAGATTGAAATGATGGTTTTCTCCTCATCTATATTCATTCCAAATTATTGGGCTTGCAATATATTGCTAGACAGATCCTTGATCTTGAGCCCAGAAAATGTTTTGGCAAAAAAAAATGAAACTATTAAAGTGCAAGTAATTAATTTATCGGCCATATCTTAGCCGTTTAGTTTCTTATCATTTATGAAAGCCCCGAGCTGAAGGCATTGATGGCATTAAGTTTAGTTAAAAACTTATTCACTTTGTAAACAACTTGCCTGCGCCATCTAGCGGTTATTTCAAAAATAGTTAAATGATGACGCCACAAATTTTTTTTACAGAAATTTCTCAATAAAATTTTCTTTTTTAACAGTTTGCCTACAACATATAGCGACAGGAATATGCTAGCGCCATCTAGCGGCAATAGTTCAAGAAATTTGAATTATGGCTAGAATTAGAAAGTTTTTTTTTTACTCTAATTAATAATAGCTACTGATTTTTTTAGTGCTGTACGCTCTATTTGAATTTGGCAGGTCTATGACAGGATTTATCTTAATCTTCTTACTGTATCGCTGTCATCCAGGAGACCTATTGCCAAAATATTCGAATGATTATGGAGCATATCAAGAAGTCTTCAAGTCTTTGTATTTCGTCTTTAACTTATGAAATATATGGAAATTTTTATGAATTTTGTTATTAGATACAAACCAGGGGACATCACCAATAAGTCTTATTGTCTTGGACTGATATGGTTGAATGATTTCAATGTTTAAGAGAGAGTTATTTAATAAAACAATTTTTCGCAACAACTTTCCCACTTCATCTAGCGTCAAAAACTTTTAGCGCCATCTACTGGCTACACTATAAAGAAAACTTGACATGTAACAATTTTTTTAAAGAAATTTAACAAAGCAATATTTTTTCCGATCAGCAATTGCTGTTAGCTTCGTTAAAAAAAATTCCTTTTTATTTGTAAATAAGTTTTACAGTTGAGTTATGTCACATAATGCCACGCACAACATCAAAGCAACAACTTTGACCTTTTTCTGCTCTGGGTTATGACATTCTCAGCCCACTGTGCTGCACATTGCACATTTTTTTAAATAAAAAACCGGCATTTATTTTTCTTTTTCTATTTTTTCAAATGATGATGAGTACCACAACCGTGTCAAGCTGCTGTGTCATTCATTCATTATACATACACACGTTTTGCTCTCATCTGCTATGTATTTATTTATGTATTTGTACATAGTTTGTTTACCGTTTGACAGTTACGGTTACTATTTTGTAAGGATCGACAAAAAAAGATGTCACTAGTTCAGGGCCGTTGCTGGAAAAATATTCAGCACAAAGCAAGAAATGCAGCGAAAATATGCTGCAAATGCAAATGGCGTGCTCTTTTATGCATTTTTATTTTTGTGCTGTTGTTGGCTCTTTTTAAAGTTATTTGTAGAATTGTGAAGAAGAGGGTGAAGGGGTGAAGAAGGTGTCAAATGGTATGGGTGTTAGAGAAGGCAGTAGGAGGAGCAGCTTCCCAGACTGTCAATTGAGCACGACTCGCTCTCTTTTGTGCATTGTGCGGCATCAATGTTCAGGCATGCAAGCTGTCACTTTGCTGTTTGTGTCTATTATGCAAGCAAGCAATACTTCCGCTCTCACACACACGCACAATGACACTTTACTTATGTACACACAAAAACACACATATGTATTTATATGTACGCTGCGAGAAAATTTAGTTAATTACGCTGTTGGAAAAACTGTGTCAAAGAAGAAAAAGACGATTTTGTAGAAGAGTCGTTGAGAGCCTCCTTCTGTCTGTTACATACAAAGTCAGATTTTGGCCAAAAGTCCTCCCCAAGAAAGTCAAAATTTGCACAAAATAATAATGGAATATGATTTTACATATATTGAGGTATGCTACGCCAAAAAGTTATAAAATGTTTTTTATTACTAATATTTAAATGATTATAATTGCTAAACGTTTTTTTTTTTTGATTCAAGAACTTTATAAATTTCCGCATAGTTAGATGAAAGTCAAAATTTTAACAAAATGATAATTGAATAAGGTTTAAGACATATTATGTTATACTAGGAAAAAAAAATTATTAAATTACAATTAGCAATGATTAAAGTTGACATTAAGCATTTTAGGAGCTTTCGCGATAATTTAGAAAAAAAAAATATTCCATGATACATTTAGCTATGAAATCTTCTTTCACTTAAATGTTTGTAAATATTTCTTCAGAAAAAAAATAAAATTGAACTTAAAACTTTTTGCTTTTAAATATATGCGTGTAGTTATAATGATTTTGTTGGTTTTTTTTATCATTTGGCTACTTTTATAAAAAATTTTATAAATATCTTTACATAGATTTTATAAAAAATGTTATTATTTACGATTTTGGAAAGTTCATTTTTCTATTTGAAAGTAGGTAGAATTTTAAAAATTAAACCAAGGAAAAATGTAAAATTTTTTTTTCCTTAAAGTATGCCATAATCAAAATTTTTCAAAAGTTTTTAAGTTGCACATTTTAGTTGCACAATTTGAAAATTTTATCGAAGACGCCTAAAACATCCTCTCATCTCAGAAGTCGTCCTATAATATAAATCTCTATAAAGCTATGATAAATATTTAAAGCTGTATGAATCTCGCAGTCTTGGGCTCTCTCAGATTTAAGGCATTTCAATATTTAGTAGATTGAGTCAAAATTTTATTAAATAGTATTTTTGTACAATAAATATTATTAAATCTGTTAATATATATACAGTAAATTACACTAAATCATATTTTATGTAGCGATTAATTCATTGCACTCAATATTCAATCAAATCATCAAAACCCTTTTGCTTTGGTTGATTGCCAATAAAATAAATATTATATAAATATATATTATAAATATTATAAATATTATTATTTTTAATAATAATTAAAGCGTGCTACTTTTTTTCCGACCTTCCACGATTTTGATGATTTTGCAAAGTTACTAGTCAATTGTAACCAAGTCAAAATTTATTCCAAAATTCCTACTATTTATTGAGTTATCGAAAACTGAAAATTAGATTTTAGACTTTCACAAGTCATATTTAATAATTAATTCGAAAAGATCATTATTTCATACAACTGATCCATCACGATATATCTCTATATAAAGCTATATCTGAAGAACGATTACTTATTTTCGACGAAATATATTGAAAAAAAAATATTCAAAAAAATTATAACATACTTTCAAAGAGCAGCCTTCAAATATATAACAACTATAAATTTTTACGAAAAAACTTAAAAATTTATGTATGGATATAAAATCTTTTTTCGCAATTTAAAAGAGCATGCCAATAAAAATTTGATCAATTTTGTAATTGGTTTGGAAAACTGGAACAGAATGGGGCTATAACTCCTAAACCATTCAATACTTTATA
>JBAMAX010003183.1:600000-871867 GCA_037043745.1 Chymomyza amoena
GGTACAGGGTATCCTAAAGTCGTCCGCGCCCGACTTTACGTCCGCCATTTTTTTGTTATAATTTTAACCTTTTTTTGTCGTTTATATATGTAGTGTTTATTAATATATACATATAAAAGTTTGTCTTTTTGCCATTGTATTAATATTAGGAGAAATTATACGTATTATTGCGATATGAAAATATATATTATATACTTTCTCAGCTGAGTTGCCTAAAGCCTTTTTAAGTAAGAGTATTAAAATATAAAATATAAGTTTCTCTACGCCCTATCCAGGCATTAATTTTTTATTTAAAAACTTTTAACAGCTGCAAGAGTTTTCTAAAGGCGAAACTAATAATGGGGGCTTAAAAACAAATTTTTGTTTGCAGTTGCCCTCCTCTTTTAGTAGCTGACAGACCTATGAGGTAGAGCGCCATTTTAAATTTACTTGGCAGCTTTCAGAGTATTCTCTAGTCGCCATTTTTCAATATTTAGTAGGCTCAATTTGATTTTTGTGTCTTTTTCAGCTCCTGTGTGTGTTGATTTTTTATATATCTGTGCATCTCATGTCGTATCTGCTTTAAGCCATTAACATTTACCTGATTTTAACGCATTTCGCATGAGTTCTAAAATGACGCTTACAAGCAATTTAATGCCCATAAATTTACTTAAACATTTCATTCTCATTTAGATCTTTTATTTATGATCATTTCAATTTACATTTTGAACCAATAAATTATGAAAACTGCATTTGCAAGCTCATAAATATTGCTTAGCTAATTACACACGTCAACACGCTAAGCAAAAATTTTTGGAACTGGAATTTGCATATTAAATTTTGGCATTTTATATGTCAAGACTTTACAACAAATTTGGTCGCAATTTGGTTTATTTGATGTTGAGAAGCTGACCAAAATATTTCTAAACTTTATTTATTTATATTATTTAACTATCTATCGTAATCATGAGACAATATGTTAGATTTTGGTATATTATGTATTGACGCTTTTCCAACTGACTTGGCCTCAATTTGGTTTATTTGTTGTAGAAATGTTGACCAAAATACTGCAGAAATTTATTTATTTATATTATTTTACTATCTATTACCGAACAATCTATCATAGCAAAGCCACACAAAAAAAAAATATTTTTTCGGGTCTGGAGGTCAGATATAAGTTCCTCTAACTCCGGGTGGAGCGTAGGGCCAAACCATGGTCAGACCATGTTTTATAATTAAATTTTCGGGGTCGCTGAATCCGCAGTCCGAGATTCAAGAAACCCTATCACGTCAGGGTTTCGACATAATCTCAAAAGCTTCATAAAGTGATTTCTCCGAGTCCGGGGGTCAGACCATGTTTACCATATTTTGGGGTCGCTGAATCCGAATTCAGTCGTCCAAAAAACAATAGCATGTTAGGTTGTTGACGGCGTCCGAAAACATATAGTAAACATGATTTGAACCCCCACACCCGAAAAAATATTTTTTTTTTGTGAGGCTGTGTAATTAGAGGCGGATTAAGATAACTATTTTGAGGTAAAGTGGCATTAATTTTGTTTATAGTTTACATTCTGACTTTTTAATGGTTCGGGTCCCTCTCTGAAAGAAAGTTTAAAAACAGCCGATTTTTTTTTTAAAGGCGTTTAAGACTTTTCAGTCGATTTTCTGTTTTTCAATATTCTTAATGGTTTTTGAAAATTTAAATTTATTTGTTCAAGTTTCTGTCCTCTTTAATTTTTTATGAGAGCCAAACGAAAGCTTGTTCCAAAAATCTTGTTGACCTGTGTTAGTTAGGAGCAAATTTGTAGTGTTGCATAATTTAAAAGCCGCTGTGTAATTGTAGCGCACATTTTAAGATAAATTATGTTACCGCTCTCGAAACAGCCGCGAATTGGCAATAATAACCAAAGTTTAATGGGCTTATATGACTAATGAGAAGTGCAAAATATTAGCAAGACTCTTAACAAACTAAAAGTTGGCCAATATAAATGAGTGAAATGAAAAAGCGGCACTAAGCTTCAAGGACAATTGTTAAAAGCCTTAACAAGCCAATGCTATAACTCAATTTAAAGCTGCATAAATTTGAAAATTTTTTCCGCATTTTTTATGCAACCACAATATAAATATTAATTTATGCTTAAATATGTCATAAAATATGCAATATTCATAAAGCAAAGGAAATGGCTTAAAAAAAAGGAAAAACTAGACCATTTTGGGTTGGGGTGTTTTGTTTGAATCGATTTTGAATTGAAGCTTATCGCTGCTTTTATATTTTTGCATAATTCTTCTATTTTAGTCAGCTAGTTTCACAAATTCATTGGCTTCAAGGATTCTAGTTAAGACTGTTAAGGAAATGGCTATGGCTTGAAAGAAACTTTTGATTCAAGATTTTAGTTAAAAAATTAAGAATTTTTACAATTCGTTAGATATAATTTGAAGCAACATAAGCAGAGCTACACTTTTTATTATCATGTACACAATATATAGCAAACTTGACAGACTCATTAACACACTAACATAATATTAGCCAACACTGTTAATAAAATGCTGAGTCGTTATACAGCACTGTGTATTCAGTATAAATTACGAGCTCTGGGCTACAAAGTTTTGATTTTGTGTTCAGCACTCGAAGGGAGCAAACTTATTTTTTATCTAAACTACTTTTTTTCTTAGTTTTTTTTATATACCTTTAAATTTTTATTTATTTCTATTGTTATCTTATCCAGAAATTTTTGACTTTTTGTATATCAGAAGTGAATTTCTAATGGCTAATTCGTCTAAGCTTGTAAATTCATTTGTAAAGGACTACTTATTATGGAAACTGATTAATGGCCTTGAGACACTGCCATTTTGTTTATTCAGCTAAGCTTCGAGCAATAAATTGGTAGTAAAAACGAAGAAAATTTAGTTACTACTTAAAAAATTTGTGCTTTGAATTTAATTAACTGCCTTAAATTAATTTTCTTAAAGCTTCAAATAAGCCATCACGCAGCTTTGATAATTTTAAAATTATGTGTTTTTAATATTCAAAACTCTCAGTGGATAATCCTTTATATATATGTGTAAGCCGATAAACATACATACACACACACACAAACACACAGACATAACGTCACACAAACCGCAAAATTGTGTGCGTGTATTGATTGTGGCCCACATAATGACATTGACTAACAAAAAAATGTGCGACATTTTGCTGTAAAAGGTAAACAAATAATTTGCATCATTTAAACTTAACAAAAACAATTTCATTTCAATAAAAGCAACCGCAACAACAACAAAAACAACAAAGAAGTGTAATGCGCGTATAAATGTAATTTCATTTAATTGCTGAACTTTTTCATACACTATGCTCAATGAGTCAAGGCTATAACGAATTGGGATTAGGTATGTAACGAATGCTTAAGACGAGGTGGCAGACAATAGAACAAGATTACCGATTGATCTCTCCTAATGGATCTGCTCGATACGCTGTCAGTATAATTAGTATATAATCTCTAAGACTATGTTATAGCTAAAGGCACCGAAATCTTGAGACAAAAGATAAATATCTAAGCTGAAGTCCCATTACCAAGCTTCCAAAGCACACTGGGCTAAATAGCCAAATTGTTGGAAAATGGTGAAGCCTGCCCTTGTAAAGCTCAAGTGTGTCAAATTTTGATAGCCACACAACAGAGGCATCAATTTTTTATCGGTCTAAACAAGCTTACCTTGCAACGTGTATAGGGTAACATTGCGTATGCGTAATGTGTACTTTAACTCTTACCCTTATTCAGCAAACATTTGAAGCCTTCAAGCTTAATTATAATACAGCTTTACAATATAAATATTATGATTGTCGAAGGCCCCAGTTGTTAGAGCTGGAAAAATTAGTATTAAGTTTAGTGTTAAATAATAAATTTCATTTTATTAAAAAAAAAATATTATGATTAACCAAATTAATACCAAATAATCATTTTTTTTCGAATATTTATTTATTGAAAATCAATCAACTTAAAAGTTTATAATCCAATATCGATATAAATTATTAAAGTTTGTCAAAATTGTTAGTTAATAGTTTCGAATATTAAAATATTTTGCCATTCAAGATATGGGATATGATATTAGAATATCAAAAGAAAACATACATTGCTCTTAATACAAAGAACTCTACAAGATTCCACAAAAAAGTTCGCGAATCAGGTTCAGCAGATAATTTTTTAAATTTTTCTATGGCTGCTTTATGAAAAAGTAAATCACTTTTGATCAAAATTCACACAAATGCTCAGACTAAAACAAAATAAAGCAGGCAGTAGCAGGCATCTGGAAAGGTTCATTTTATTGCATATATCCCCACTATATAATATACGCTACGAAATTTTCTAATTGATTCGCTTCGAACCTTTAAGAATTATTTGATACAATTAACTGATGATCCCCTTGATCTAGATATCTATTAAGATGGATATTTCGTTGGCTGCGTATGCTGCAAATAAGGATATGATTTGATTAACGTTATACGGTTGATTCGCTTCGAATCTATGAGAATTATCTGGTATCCTTAACAGATAATTCGATAATATAGGTGCTTATTAAAAAGACAGACATTCCGATTAGGCTGTGTATGGAGAATATAACGTTATGATTTGCTTAACCTTTTACATGAAGAGTGGAAAGCATAATCTCATCAAAAAATTTAATTTTTGAGATATTCTTGAAACAAATTTAATATAGAGTAGCTTTTGAAAATGGAAAGTACATAATAAAAAAGACTTGCAATTGCTAAATTTAGGTGACAGTGCTAGATGTAGTGCTGAATTTATTTTATTTTTTTTCGATCTTCGGTGTTCTTATTTCGATTTGCGATCATCGAAAAAAAACAAATTTCACAAAATCCGAAATAGTTGACTCAATTTTGGTACAGTAAAAAAGTTTTTGACCAGCATGCTGAAATTTCTCTTGCTAAATGTTTTAAGAACCATCCAAAAAGTCTAATTAATACTAAATCTTAATATAGGGTTCTTAGAAGTACGCCTTACGTTGATCAGAGTTTGAAAGATTCTCAAAATTGCAGGGCCTTTATCACATGATTTTTTTTATAATAGTTTTTGTCAGGCTTATTTAAATTTTAGCCTTTCATTTTTCATTTATAAGCTGTCTGTAATTCGACAGTAAATAAATTTATTAAATATAATTGAATCGGTCATTTCAAAAACCTCATGTCACTAAATTAAATTTTTTTTAGGAATCAATAAAAACTGTTTCATACACAAACAAATTAGTTTTAACGGACTTTTTTATGTTTAATTATTATTATTTGAAGAGGAAGTTTTATAGCTTTTACCCAGAATACGTATCTCTCTTTAAGGAACCATTTTTAGCAAAAAAAGCATGTTGCAAAAAAATGTGACTTATGAGGTTTTTGAAATGACCGATTCAATTGCAAGTTTCCATTGAAACCTAGTATTGTGTTGGAAACTAACTCCAAGTTCGGGTTTACAAAATAGGACTTAAAAGTGTATATTAAAAATTTGATTTTTCATCTAAGACCAATTTTCAGTGTATCCCTCAATCGGGATCTTTTCAATACTATCCCATTTTTACAACGCCATTGGAAAGTTGCGCTTCAAACGCTTTGTGCTACTGTGTGTGTGTGTGTGCGTGTGAGTAATTCAACAGCTGTTCCTAAAGTGTATGTAATAAAATTAAAATAAATTGCGAGAGCGCGTTACATAGATACAGTAACGTAACGTAACGTAAGGTTTATGTTTGTTTTTGTTTACCTAGGCATGCCGTGCTTGTTATGCTACAATTTTCTTTACGGCCGCCGCTAGTCAATGCAATTGACTGTGAGCTGAGCGTAAGCTGCGCTCTCCCTCGCTCACTGTCACCATGCTAATGCTATGTTCACACTGCATCTCGATAGGGCGTAATAAAACTTAAAAGCGGAACAGTTTGTACCGAAACATTATTACACGAAGAAAAAGATTTTGTTTGCTCTGTGCCAATGGACGAATTAGTAGACGTTGCATTATTGATGATTAAAAATCAGCAATGATTCACTTATGGATATATCCCTAATGTCTTTCCATTCGCGGGAATATACTCCCAAATTTCAGTGATCATAATTGGTGGAATGACCAATTATTTACACTGGTCAGTAGGCAGTAAGCTGCCATAATTTGTCAAGTTATGTATATATGTACCCGATTCTACCATAACAAATTTAAGAAATTTTAATTGAAAATTTGCAAACGTGCTATAGTGCATATCTTCGTAGCTTAAACTGCAATAAAATTTTGGTTTCTGAAAAAATTTTAATTGAATTTTATTTTTTCTCAAAAAAGTTCTATCGGCCTTCGCCGCAAAGCATCGATACAACGCTTGATGCAAATATTTTTGGTTGGGGGCTTATTCGGTTCACTGCACTTTTCCGTCAGATTGTAAATTTTCTGAATAAAATCAATTTTTGGTTTGCGGCCATGGTGTGCCGATAGCTGTGACTGATTTGAAAAGAATGTCGCTGTCACAGTGTACCTATGGAGTTATGCTTATTTAAATGAAAGTATCATATATTTAGCTGCTGAAATTTAATTAAAAATATTACAATAAAAAAAAGCTCCGTTGTTTATATCTTTAAAGTGCCTTACAAAGAACTTATTTGCAACGATTTCATATATTTAAATTAAATTTAAAAATTAAGACCTTATAAATAGTTTCAAGTAAATTATAGAACTTTTTTTTTCGTTGGACCAAAGTGTTGGGTTTACATTCCTTTGGCAATATAACGATAATATACTTAAAATAATTATTCATACTATACCATACTATGTTTCAGTTCAAAAGATTACTTATCTAACTCTGTAAATTTCTATGGTTAGCTTAAAGCAAAACTTAAAAATTTTAAAAATAAACTAAACAAACTAATTATTCATGAATAGGGTTACCAGATGGTCCGAGTGAAAAAAGAGAATATTCCACAACCGACATCCTCTGCTCCTTGTTTTAAGCAATTGGATTCTTGAAGAGAATGGGTCCATTGATCTATTTTATAAACTTTAAAAATTTGTTTTACAAAATGTTCCCATTTAGCATCTTGGCTTCCACATCGGGTTTTCGAGAGAATACTTTTAACTTTTAAAGGCAAAAATTTGTTGTCGAAGATGATGCGCAAAGACTTGAGATCGGAATCAATTACGTTCAAAATTTCCAAAATGCTCTTAGATTCGTTTTCTAACGCTAACAGCTCTCCATCGAAATTAAACATACATATAAGAGAGGACGAAATACAAAGAAAACTTTAAGATAAATCGCTAGCAAAATTTTTTTTATAATTTTTGGGGGTTCTCTTTGAAAAGAAAAACCTTTAACAAATCTTGTTTTGCTTTCCTACTCTGATCCACTTTTTTGAAATATATACTTAAATATTCGGGAAAAGATATGAAAATATGTATGACAGAAATCGAACATTTCTGTAAAAAATCGAATACAGAAAAAGCGAACATCTTTGCTTAACCCTCTATCCGACGAATATATAGGGTCCAGCCTGGCACCACTCATCAGTTCGGCTTTACCATTCTTTTTTCGTTCTTATTTGAGGACTTTTTATAATTGCCATAGTGGTAGATCGATAGCCAATTAAATTTTAGGAGGTACCTGTGAACTCAAAGCATGGTAACTCTATTATGAACGAACTTTATATTCGTTCTTTATTAAGTCGTCCTTATTTATAGAGTTCAAAGAATGAACAGCTCCACAAAAAATGTTTCTATATTAAATTAAGGTTTTTCCAGGTGAACTATTCGAATTTTTTTATAACGAAACGCTGTGCAACAAATTTTTTATATAACTCCGAATGTATTTCAAATGAAAATGTTTGCACTAACCTTATTTGTTTTTTTTTATACCAAACCTATGTCATGATTTTCTCCGCCCTCCAATATATCGAGAAAGCAATAATTTATCTTCAATGCATCAAGAAATAAAAAAGTAAATAAAAATGTCAAGATTTGCCAAATTGCCAATAGCTACAGTGCGGTGCAGTGTAAACATACCATTATCCTAACTATTTGTATGTTGAGTGCAAAGCAAGCACGCGTCTCATGTTGTGAAAGCGTCTGTGTGTGTGTATGTGTGTTGCCTTGTTTGTGTTGCATATGCAAACACACACACACTGACACACACGCAGTGACATAGCCTTATAGATATATGTACATAGATGTTTTTATGTATGTGTTTGCCTTGCATACGCTTGAGTTGCTTAAATGTCAGTTTATATCTCAAGGATAAGCTGTTTTCCCATTGCTGCTGCACTTTTTTTGTCCACATATGTTGCCAACAAATACACACACCTATGTGTTTACAGTGTATGTGTGTCTGACTTTTCTTTTGCTATCCTACTTGGCATTCCTTTCCTATATACACTCACACACATACACACGCATATATAGCTATATAACGTGCATTACTTATGGCGGTTTCACACATGTTAAATGCATGAGTTCACGCACACACTCGTAAGCATATGTGTGTGTAAATGATTTTGCAGTCAGTTGCACGAGCAATTGCATGTGCAACACTGTGGCATTGTGGCAATATGTTGCCATATTTTGTGTGCCACCAACAACAACAACAACAAGTGCGTCAAATGTGGTCACCTACCAAAAGTTATTTTCAATATGGCTGCAAAATCATTTTGTTTATTTGTGGTTTCTGCTGTCGACAGATCTGCTAATGAACACGTTTATAATTTCAAACTGATTAAAGGCCTAACAATCATAATTAATGCCCATCAACAAGGCAGTTGAATGTTTATATTTATGATTGAGTTAAGGTAGGCAATTAAAATTAATTTTTTTAGGCCTAGTTTTTTTTCAAAAGTGCATAATGAGGTTTTTACTAATTTTTTTATTTATTATTTATTTGTGCTTATAGTAACCACTAGTTCGCAAATATCTATTTATCCCTATATTTTTTAAATAATTTTATAGAATTTACTGATTGCTTTTGACGGATTGTGAACAAAAATTGGAAGAATAAAAGCAAATCACAATTTTCTTTTCAATTTGTTTCATCCCACACTGTCTGTCATATGCTCCATTTTTTTAAATTAAATAAAAATTATGAGTAGTCTGCTGCTTTATTCTTGGCTAAAACGAATTGACATAAAATTTTTCTTTAAATTTCTTTAATCCCACACTGTCATATGCTGCATTTAGCTTTTAGCAAAAATATTTCTCTATTATTTTAAATTAAATATAAATTATGAATAGTCAGCTGCTCTAATCTTGGCCAAAACCAATTCAAGTCTTACTAAACTGCCAATCAGCATACAAACTTTTCCAGTTTGCAGTTCATTAAGTTTAACTTTTGTTTTAATGCAAATATTTATTTAATTTTGTTTGTATTGTCTGCTGCAATTTGATTATTTTCTTTGAAAACCTCAATAAATGTTTGCTATTTCAGCTCGAGCCTAAAGCATTCTTGTTTAGTTTGAACTTTTCATGGCAAAAATGCATTGAACTATTGCAAAATTTATTAGTCAAATTTTGAGTGAACGTAAACATTGTTAGTTATGTAAATGCATTTGTCAGTATGCACTCAATTAAGCTATGATATATTTACACAATTCCTGAGAAATATTCAAGTACGTAAGCTGGCATTTTTATAGCTCATACGCCATGTTTGCCGGCGTCCATTTTTATCGCCTTATACCGCCATGTTAGTTGGCTGGCATAAAAGAAGAAAATCATTTAGCTTTTGGCTGCTCATTTTTGCGCTGTCAGCAGTTACTACAACAATAAAAGTAAAGTTCATTATTAACGTCATTATCTTAGTCTTTATCATCGACATCAGTAGCAGCAGCAGCAGCAGCAAGAAGAGAGAAGTGAAGCGAAACGAAAGCCTTAATGAGCGTACGTTAGCAGCGAAACACAAGAGATAAACTTGTTGCAGCGATAAAAGGCTATAAATTTTGTTTACTGCTCTCCCTCTCTCCGTCTCTCTTTCTGCTTGTCTATGCCTGTGTGTGTGTGCTTTTGTGTGTGGAAGTTTGTGTGTTTGCGTGTCTGTGTCTGTGTGTGTGTGTGTGCTTGTTCTTGAACGTTAAGTAGCTGAAATAGCTTTAGATTAACTAATTAACAGCTTAACGGCTGCCACATTGATGCTTTTATTCTCTCTCTCTCTCCCTCGCCTCTGGCACGCTCTCTTTGAACTAAATTTGTGCAATTAAATTGCAGTAAAATTTCGCGCTTAATGCGCCTATTCAGGATAAAGTACACTGACCGAAATTTACTAAATGGCGTGTCCTTTTCAACTACATTAAAAATAAAAACAAGGACTAATTGACCTTAGTAATAAAATAAACGTAATGCGTTGCAGGTATTTTTGCTTCGGAAGTGGCGTTAAGAAGTTTTTTAACATAATACTTAGTACAAAGTAACAGTAACATTAAGAAAGCGTGGATTTTAATACAAAAACTGTACTTATTTCAACACGGATCTGAACGAACTTATCGTTGCTTAAAATGCTTTTCGTAAAAAATGTGCCGGCCGATTATCGCTGCCTCCAATCCAATTTTTAGGTTATAAAAAGGGCCATCGTAAAAGTAACCTTTTCGATTTTTTTTTTTTTTGGTGTAAAGCCCTTAGATAATTTGAAAGCGATACAGCGTTTACTATCAAAATCTTTGAGAAATATTGATAAACGCTCCCTTGGTATTTGTCAAATGCCGAAATACTTACAATGATCTGAACATTTGGTTTGTAAAAGCATGCAAGTTCAGCAATGAGTGCATAGAAAGATTATTGGACTATAGATATAATCTAGCCCTTGATTTAACTGATAATAGGCTTGACTTTTAATATTTAAAGATTGAAGAGTGCTTGTCCTTGATCTTTCAAATAAATTTAAATTCCGAATTATTGTTGTTGTTGTTGCTTACACTTATAATAACTACTAATTCACATATAGCACCTAGTTTCAAGGGTGACTAGTTGCTCCTGTTAAAATAAATAAATACATAATTTAATATAATTTACTATATTGGTTGATTTTAGTTGAATTTCAATCAATCCTTTTCCTACCATCCCTGGATTGTAAATAAAATATCCTACGGAAAAAGAACGTATTTAAATAATTTACTGATTGTTTTTGGCAGGCTCTAAATAAAAATAGAAAAAAAGTCAATTTGAGGTATGAATTTTTAGGTATGGTTTGATTTAAGTACTTTTTACTTGATCTGATGTAATAAAGGTTTTTTTGTAGTGCTTTTTCTAATACTTTTTCGATCTTTGCTCTTGGTATAGCCACTGTCTCTCATAATAATATTAGGCTAGAATTTGAGCCAAAACTCTTTCGTTTGACGCTGTCTTAACTTTATTCTCAAAAAAATGGGACTGAGGATAGGACTGTATTTAAACATATCGACCAGAAAAGAACGACTTTGATGCAGGACTGGTCTCGAACGCTCATTATCGATGAAGATAGGGCCCCATCTTTGACAAAAACAACTCAACAGTTGGACTTTTTGGACAATAGATGGTTGTGTTTATTAGCGGAAATTTTGTTTGTTAATCGCTACTTATGAAACATTAACTTACAAAATTTAAGGGTCTTTGAGGGAAGCTTTGTAAAAAAGATGTTTTTTAGGGTATTTTTATAAATACATACAATACGATTAGATCAAAAGGTATTGATGTGGCCTTAACAAAGATATATAATATGTACGGACTAAGTAAAAATTTATAGAAGTTAAAAATGTTGAAAAAAGTGTAATTTTTCACCATTTTCAACAATAAAAATTTTCAGCTTGCTTTTCATTAACGAACAAAAATTTAAAAAATTACGTGAAGCTTAAAGCTGAAAGAGAATTCTTTAAAATCGGGTAAGAATTATAGATGCTTTATTTTATTTACCATATATGCTAAAACTGTATTGCTTTTGAGTGGTATAAAACTATCCATTGCAAATATCTTAATCAAAATTTTTTACAAACATACTCAAACATCATTATTTTTTCGCTTTCGTACTTATTATTACAAAATAGTACATAATTTCTATAATTTTTTTTTTTATTATTTTATAACAGAACACTTTTTTTTTTCATCATTCCATCATTTCAAAATTTATCAATAAAATTTCTCTTACGTTTTTCTTACTATTATTAAATATACAGCTCGAATTTTTGCCGAAAATTTTATGAAAATTACGATGAAAAAGTTTAAAATAAATCATCTAATGACCTACAATTAATATACAAATTTATTCAAATTCAAATTATTTTATAAATAAAAAAATATTTTTTCTTGAAATGTCAGAAAATCAATTTCATAGCCGATTTTTTTGACAGGGTTTTCATCTTAAAGACTAATATGCAGTAGTATAAAACTGACTGAAAGAAAAAAGAACTTCATATAAATAAACGCTAAGATTCTAAAAGTGCTATTTTGTATTATTTATATATATAAGCAAGAAATTATGAAAATAACCAAAAAAAAAAAAAATTTTGTGGAATTTTTCAAAGTAAGTCGGTGTTATTTACATAATGGAATCAGAAAATACAAAATCATGCTTTAAAAAGGATATGCTTTGAGATAAGCAATTTTTCATATTCTTATAATATAATAGGCTATGTCCACAACACTGCAACAATTATATATTATGAGTATTAATTATGAATAAAAATTGATTAAGATAAAAATGGATACTGAAGTTTTCAAGCATTTGCATTAAATCATTAAATTTGGATTAAAAATGTTCTTCTCTTGTCAAACAATTAACTCCTTTATTGATACAGAAATCACAACAAAAATTTCATTTTATCGATCTTATACTTTTAATATGGCGTTAGAGACAAGATATCTTCAATTAAAATGTAGAATTTAACTTGAATTTTGAATTTCCATATACATATATTATTTTCTCATTTTTCTTAACTATTTGCTTTAAGAAGTTAATCGATTTGACTTGTAACCCCTTCACATAGTAACGAAAGCTACTGGGCTAATTAATTAATTGCATATTGGCAAAGAAAATTAATGTTGGGCAATTTTTAAATGTCCCGCAGTGTACGTGAGTTAACTTTAAAAATTTTCCACCAAGGCAGCAGCTGTACTTACTGTGTGTGTTGGCCATGTTTGCGCACTTGAGTTAAATAGCCAACTTGGCCAGAGTTAAGTTTTGCAAGTAATTTGGCCAATGGCATATGCCACTGCATATGCAAAGGAAGTGAAAAGGAAGTGGAAATGGAAGCGGATACGGAAACAAGTAAAAGCGTCTGCAAGCCATTAAAACTACAAGTGTTGGCATAAAAAAATGGCGCTTATTAGGGTCATGCACGGACGACTTAAATATACACTGCAAAAAAGTGCAGGAAAAGTTGAGCAAAAATTTAAAAAATAATCAAAAAAGAATTAAAACTACAAAATTATAACGAATATGTTGAGACAATATAAAATGGACTGTGGTTTATATGTCGCAATATAATATTTATATCGATCGAACAGACTATGGTTTATATTTCAATACATATGTGCGCTATAAAATATTCATCGACTAACTGCAGTGTGTTACCTGTAGATATGGGGCTATCAAAAGCCTAGTGAGAGGTCCTTACATTCATGGTGTATGAATTTATATCATATATAAGACTTCCTCTAACTCCGTGTGGAGCGTAGGGCCAAGATCTAATATGGTTAAATGTTAAATAGCTTTTTCTGAAAGACTTTTTCGATGTTTATAAGCAGAGCACTCATTTCTGATGCACAAATTTGTCGAAACTGGTAAGAGTTAGGTTATGTAGGAATTTTATAATAATGTGAAGCAGTCGGGTCAGGATAGGACACATTTTCGACCTGAGTAGCTTTTATAGTAGATGGTCAGTGGAACGGGAAACAGATTTCAAATACAGACTGTCAAACTTAATCTGACTGAAAATAATTGCATCTTTTAATAAAGTTCAGTATTTAGCTTTTTAGGTTTTTAGTCCCTATGCTCAGTGTAACTCGGAAACAGATTCCAATACAGACTGACAAACTTAATTTGCTGAAAGTTTACATCTAATGATAATATTAAGTCTTTTTTGGTTCCCTACGATAGAAGTATTTATGCTATATATATTTTAGTTCCACTAATTTCATACTACAATGAAGTAAAGGCATAAAATTAATCAAACATTTATCTGCTACTCAGTTAATGGTCCACTTCTGGGTCATCACTGTTACATATGGACCCTAGCAAACTAATATTCCCTGTTACTCTATAAGTAGCCTGTACAAAAAACGCACGCACACTTGCACATTACCCAGAATACAAAAACTTTCAACGTTTGCCTGGCAACTTTCGGGGGCCAAGGCCTGCACAAGTTGTAAAGTGCAGCCAAATACAACAACATTCAGCACTACAACAACAACAAAAACAACAACAACAACAACAGCAACTACAACAACCACAACATTATAATGGCCGCTGGTCAATTGTAATGCATATTTGATTTGTTGTTTTTTCATTTTATTTATTTATTTGACCTCACAAATCGATTGTCATTTGTTTGGGCGCCGTATCAAATACGTTTGCCATTAAAGGACGAAACAGTCAGCAGCTAAAGAGCAAGGATAATTTAAGCTCACTTTATTTTAAAGACTCTTGTTCAACTCTACTCTTACGTATTAATAATATAATCAGCAATATTACGCATACGCAGCGTTGCAACAAACTTTCTGCAGTTTGAACAAGTTTTTGAGCCAAATAATTACTTATAGTATAAAGACGCTTGTCTAACTTTTATATATATAATACAATATGATCAGGGATATTACGTATACGCATCGTAGCAGCAAAATTTCTTAAGTTTAAACAAGATATAATTAAGAATATTACGCATACGCAATGTAGCAGCAAACTTTCTTAAATTTAAACAAGTTTTTAGAGTCAAAAATTGCTTTCTAAAGAAACATTTTATACAAACAGAACTTAAATTAAACGTAAGTTTAAGATTTTAATTTGATGCACTTAATTAAATAAACCAATTATAGTTACTTTCTGATAATTTAGATCTATTGTGAGTCATGCAAAAACTATTTGAAGCTTACTTAATAATTTGTAAAATTTGATTATTTTCCACCAATAAAATAGTCCTATATTTTTAGTTAAATTTTAAGCAATTTATTCCAATTTCTATATGATAGTGAGAACAATGAATTTTAAGTAAACCAATAAAATTCGCCCTTTTAATAAACAAAACAACAAACACATTTCTATGGAGTGTAGAACAATTTGTACACGCGTGTAAAAATCCAAGTTGAACACATGACTTTCGGTGCAAATTAATGGTAGTATATATCCTCGAGCTACACGCCCTCAAGGGCAGCTACATTCAGTCAGTTGACCTTTCGCTCAATATAAATATATACAGATGTTTTCATACATATGGCACGATAAAGACCGCGCTGGGGCCGGGTAATTATAATGCACGCTACGTATACGCAATTTATTTTCGTAATCTATGAAAACCGACTTATTGCAGACAAATTAACCGGAAAAATTAAAAGCAATTTAATCGTTTCGAAATGTTGTTGCACGTTTCCATTCATAAAGCCGCCAAAAACAAACGTTCAATAAAAATACAATAAATACCGAAGGAAAACAATGCCAAGTAAATATTTAGTTGAAATTTTTATGTTTAGCCGTTTGCAGAAAACAAAAACATGAACTGGCAAAAATTCCTTAAAGGAAAAACATCTACAATTTAGAGGGAAAAGTCAAGAAAAAAAAAACTATAAATAAAACTTGTTTTCATGCCCCTTGAAGGTGACGCCATGGCACCTTTAATAAATAAACAATATCACAGCGCACATTATGTATACGCACAGTAAACAGAAATTAAACACAAATCACCAGCCTATCTGCTGTATATTTATACATATGTATAAATGTAGCTATATATATGTGTGTGTGTGTGTTTATACATAATGCATAAATAGCTGCTGAATAAATTTACCTTAAATTGCTATTAAATAGCTTTGCTGACTTGGCCAAGTTGAAATGTAGCCAGCAGCTAATTAAAGCGTTTCCGTTTGTGGGCCCAAAGAAAGATCAGACGGAAGGAAGAGATATTTTTGCAGATGGTGATTTGTAGATACTCTTTTTGGCGTTACTGATTAAGTAAATTTGGGGAACGTCAATATAGAGGATTTTTTTACAAACCTTGTGTCGATATATAAAAATATATATATATTTTTAACAATCTGAGGAAATAAATACATGTTAAATTTGAGCTTTAAAATTATTATTTTTTATATGCTATTTTTTAAAGGCGTTTTTTGGTTTGCTCTCAATTAAATGATTTAAATAAATTTGGATAAATTATTATTATTAATAAAATATTTATTACCTACTTTAAAAAAAAAATGTTTACCAAAATGTAATTGTGGATTTTTTTCTTTTAAGAACCTGAGGAAATAAATTTATGGCAGCTTGCAGATTAAAAATTATTTTTTTTTTATATTTTTTAAAGGATTTTTTTGGAAAATATTATTATTGATAAAGTAATTATTAACTACTATTGTGCAATAATTAAAAAAAAAGTTTTCTACCAAAATTTTGGATTTTTTTCTACAAAAATTTAATACGGATTTTTTTTTTTAACATCTTGAGGAAATAAAGTTATGTTAACTTGGAGCTTAACAATTATTTGGTTTATAATATTATTTTTTGAAGGAGTTTTTTGGTTTGTTCTTAAATTAAATAATATAAATTAATTTTTTTTATTAATAAAATAATTAATGACTTATAATATGTATTAATTAAAAATAAAAACTATTCTACTAAAATTTAATTGTGGACTATACTTGCTATAAAAATTAATTGTGGATTGTTTTAAACAAAAATTTAGTTAAATAAAGTATTTTTCTTTAAAAATTAAATTGAAAAAAATAAAAATATATTTTTTCTCCTTAAATATAAAATCCCGATGCATTTTTTTTTTAAAGAGTGTATTAAATTGTAAAATTCCTTTGAGAAAATCATTAAATTAAATTAAAAAAAGGAAGAGTTATTTTGCACCAAATATAAGGTAAACATAAATAAATTTAAAATTAAATTAAAAAAAAAATACTTTTAATCGTTTACTCTTTAAATATAAAACTCCAATACATTTTTTAAGAAATCAGTAAATTGTTAAATTCCTTTGGAAAAATTATGAAATTAAATTCAAAAATGCAAAATTTATTTTTCCCTTAATTCACGGTCAACATAAATATCAATAAATTAATTATCTAAAAAAAATTATTAAAAATATGATTCTTTTAAAATGAAATTGAAAAACATATTTTTAATCATTTGCTCTTTAAATAAAACGCCGATATACTTTTTTTTTTTAAAGAGAGCATTACATTTTTAATTTCTCTTGGAAAAATCATTAAATTAAATTCAAAAAAGGAAGAGTTATTTTGCACAAAATGGAGTCTTCATATTAAATTAAATTTTAAAACAAATTTGCTGCTAAAATTTTTAGAAAATACCAAATCTTAACCTTTTGTAGTTTTTAAAAAAATTAATTTAATCGCCGTCTAGCATAAATTTTATATATTTTACCCATATTATTACAAATTATTTTAAAGGTCAACCACCATTTTGTTTTCCGCTTTAACAACAAACTTTGTGCTGTGACTTTTAAAGATTTTATTTTACAACTTTCAAGTGTTCTCACGTTTGTCCAAAACTTTTCCAAAATTTTTCACATTAACTTTTTGTTGCCGTTGCCAAATTATAGTTTTTCTTACTCGCCAGAACATATGCTGAACCGGTTCTGACCAGCGCACTGTGCTTAATTTTGTTCCAACTTTGGCCTTGACCTACTCTCAGGCATGTCATTTGCGGTCATTTACCATTGCATGCCTTGGGATGTTCCACTCGGACGCCATTTTTGCGAGGCAGCTGTCATCTTTTGGTAGCGCGTGACCTTGTCCACTTTCTTCGTCAATTTTTCATTCTCCGCTGGGGATAGCTTCGCTTTTATAAGGACACTTATGGGCAAGTTGGACGTCAGTCAGAATACTGTTGAATTTATTGAAAAATTGATGTTGCTTTCATTTTCGAGGAAATCTGTTTGCAGCCGACACCATTTAAATGCCGTAGCTGCATGAAATTTATCCCAATAATTTCCAAGATATTTTTATGCTACAGCTGAAGAGCTTCTGGCTCAAAGTAAAACCTAGTGGCTGAGTTGAAAAGGAAATGGGTAGAGCGATTATTGAACTGCATATTTTTTTTTAAATATCTTGCAAATTCCATTCAAAGAATCGGATCTGATAGTGGTAGGCTTTCCAAAGAGCTCGACCGGCAAATTTTTGAAGAATTGCCTCAGAAAGAAAGTGTTGAATATTTTTCAAATTTTTTGCAGCTCTGGCAGAAGTTGTGCCTATTCATAGAGATAGCAAAAATTCAAGATTAGCTTTGTTCAAAACTTAATTTTTTTAGAATGTGAGAATTTTTATCTAGTGTTCTTAAATTAAAAATAAAATACTATTTATATCAGCATGAGGGGTGAACATTTTTGAACTGACCATAAAATGTTCGTATAGCATTGCTTTACTTTTAAACATTCTTAAAATCGCAATGGTTTTTTTGAAACCTATCTAAAATCGAATGCTTTTATTCCTACAATCATATTAATCATTCTAAAATGAACTATTTCTGTCTATAAAAATATTTGTGGAATAAAAATTGTACTCTCAATAGGAGAAAATGCGCTTTTTGACTATATATATACTGATATAATTATACCTATTGTATTTTCCTTCATGATCTGTATCCTATATTTGTTGAAATAAGTAGGTTCCAAGAAAAACATATTTCAAAAGATTTTTTATTGGATTTTTGGATTAAATCATCATCCCTACTTTCTAAGCTATCTATATCTCAAAAACGCTTAACTGCAGAAGGTTGACCATTATATTGATTTTGTAGAGAATTTCACTGCTTACAATGATTAAGAACATTGAGAAACATTTTATATACACTTTTGTAAAATACTTTTAAATTAAAAACTTAAAAATGGTAAAAAATTAAGCTCGGAGTGCAGCAAGGTAGCGTTCTATCTACCATTTTTGATTCACCATTTTTACTATGGACATGCCGAGCGTCGACGGGCAGTTCTGAGCTTCCATCAACAGACAACGTTTGCTAGACGACACTGCCATTCGTTTCGTCTTCCTCCAGATATCGTTCAAATTTGGCTGCTGATACCTTACAGAACCAACTGAGACATTATAGCAACTTGTGCGAAACGCTGGAACATCCAGCTTAATGGTGACAAATCTTCCAGCGTTTTATTCTCGTTAAGGAAAGACCCAAGTCCTGCGCTTACTTTAAATGGAGAGATAATTCCAATGAAAACATCACATCCGTATCTCGGAATTCAAATCGACAAAAAATTGTGTTGGAGGGACCACATTAAAATAATAACAGCAAGATGTAGAACCAAACTTGGCAAAATGGAGTGGCTCTTGGTAGAAATAACAAACATATAGCGAATTTTTCTTTAAAAAAGTTTAATTTTGGCCGATCAGTCCTATGGGATCTATATGATATAGTCAACCGAATTGCATTGATGAAATTTGGAACAGCTGCAAAGTCAAATATTAAAAATTCGAATACCAAATTTGGTTACAAAATCTTCATAAACTTTGCGCAAATATTGGTCTAGATGCCCCGTGGTATATCCGAAATCGTCCAAACACTTCACAAGGATCTAGGCATTTATCCCTGATGTCAGGTGATATATTGAATAAACTTAGCGACTCGTTACGCTGATCGCATTAGGAACCAATCCGAACTCGCTTGCATGTGCCCTGGCCGGTCATACCATCTCGAGAAGACGCCTAAAACACCTTCATCCAAACGGACCTCAGAAGGACGTGTCATGTCATAGAGTACTAGTTGACTTTTTTAAATATTGTATCATATATTAGAGTAATCTAAAGTAATACCACACAAATGGTATCCTTCTATAGTGTTATAGTACATTTTCGACTTTTCATAAATATTGATTATAACCCATAATACCATACGGTACAGGGTTAATTTAAATAGTAAAAAATTTAAAAAAAAAATCGTTAAAAAATGTTTTTTTTTTTAATGTAATATTTTATCTCTCATTATAAAAAATGCAAGTCAATATCTTTGTTCGTGAAGAAATATGACTTGTCAAAGAAAAGTCAAAAAAGAAAAACCCAATTTTCAGTTTTCGATAACTCGATAAATAATTGGAATGCAATAAAATTTTATGTGGTCTCTAAATATTTAAAAAATCCTCAAAATCGGAGGAGGTTGGGGAAAAAGGAATCCGCTTCACTTATTTGCGCCGACTATATTTTTTAAACATTTTGAATTTTGTACTTTTATTGACAAATGAAAACTTGGTAAATAATCTTAATTGTTGAAATTTGTATATACATTTATTAAACAAAATAAATTTTTATTGCAAACTGTTTATAACCATAAACCAAATCATCATAGCTCAGTCGATAATTGAGGGCATTGGCGCTATTGACGGCCATATTGGATACGAAAAAGTGTTTTTTGATTAAGCATAAAAAATCACGTATACGTAATATTAATTTTTGGTTTTTGGAAATTCAGAATAGAACTAGTTTGATGTACCTTCTCTCATTCTTAGTCATACAGATATAGTGTTTTTACGACAATATTCTGCATAGCACTTTAAAGATTTCACGTTTCTCTAAATTCTTCATGGTAGCTTATTTTAAATTGTTATAAACAACTGCAGCCTTCTTGGCTGGCCATTTTGTCTGGTACGCTTTATGCAGTGTATACAAAAAAAAAAAAAACCAACGACCTTCGAGACAGCCATTGCTATTGAGAGCAGCTAATGGAATTTGTGGCCATAGTGGCCAACTGATTAGCAATTATCGATACAGTTAGTTGACTTGTAACTTGTAACTGTAATTCATAGCAAAAGTTGGTCAGACAATAAATGGACTTATAAAAGGACAATTCAGCAGCATCCATGGCAAGCTTCCTCTAAACTATATGGTAGCAAGTTTCGTCTGCCTCTGTGCTCGGGTTTCCACAAACTGTCTGCTTTTAGATAAATATATGTTTTGTGTGTGCATGTGTGTGTGTCTATGTGTGTGTGTGTTTGTCATAAAACTGTCAACTTGTATTTCATATGGCTCAGCTATGTGTGTGTGTAGAGATGCAGCAGTCAGCAACTGCGTCCAAGTCAGACCAAAGACCAGAGCCAGAGCCAGAGACTCTGAGGCTGCAATGACACTGGCATTGGTTCGGTTCGGCTTGGTCTTGTGGCAGCAGCAGTGGCAAAAGGCATATAACGTGACACTATGACCCAGTACAGTGGCATTGTGGACCTTTTTGAACTGAACCGGACGACAGCAGTGCAGTTCGAGGGGTGGTAAACATTTCTTCACAGTTTTCACTAATTATCTGACACGATGCCAGCAGGTCTACCTACATTCTGTGCCCCAGCCAGTGGCAACCAGCTCTTTTTTTTTTTTTGTTGCTTGCTGCAGTTCTCGTTGCGGCCAAGGACTCATTTGAATGTGTTGTAGTTGTTGTTGTTGTAGCCCGTACACACACACAAACACACACATATAACTTTACGTGCACATCTCAGAACTCTAATTTCAAAGGTCGTCCTGGCATACAAAAACTGTGTTCTGTTTTCAGTTTCTTCTTCTTTTTTAACCTAGAATAATTTTTTTTTTTTTGCGCTCTGTTTGGTATATTCTGTACTTATGTTGTTGTTGTTTTTGCTTTTATTTTTGCCATTGCTGAGCTTCTCTCGTTTTGGTGTCATGAGAACAGTGACGTAGATGGGGTTTCGAAATGAAGGGCAACAGATGAAAAATAGGTTAATTATTTGTAATATTAATTTTGGAATTTTTTTTGGATGAGAAAAGAAAGAAGAAGGTGTCCAAAATTTATCAAACTTATCAAAAAATTGGTCATTTACGGATTTTTAAAGTGTTTAAGCATCCGTGAATACCCCTATTTGTTCCTTTGGTACTTATACGTTTTATTATTGTGCTTAGAAAAATAGCGAGATGAAGCCTTATTTGCTGTTTTTATTATTAACAAAATCTTATATTTTTGTCGCCAAAGTATTCTAATTTTTGTCACATATTGGTCTTACTATTCTTAATCTTTATTTTTTTTTTATTTATTTGGGGAGTACAACTAAGAACATTTGACCTTATCTTAAGAAAAAAAAATTTAGAAAAGAAAAATTAGATGGTATAACAAATGCATGTCTCTAACCCGATGGGTGAACTTTTTAATTATATGCAAGTTCTCACATCAAGAGCTGGCCAGACACTTGGATTTACAATATAAAAGATGAAACGAGGAAGCAAGATAAAAATTAAAAATCATATCAAAAAAAGTGCCAAAGGAATCACCGTTGACTGTTGCCTGTTGACCAAAAGAGTGATTCATAATAAAGGATTGGTCAGGGATTCTCGAAGTGGCAAGTCAAGAAAACTTAGGATACAAAAAGTTATAGATTTTATAATCCGTTCGATGATGATTTTATAAAAGTTATTTTAATTAGAGCATAAAACACGGAAAGGATCGTGCTAAGCATAATTAGATCTACAAAATTGAAAGACGAAGGTTTGAAAATTGCGAGTTACTCTAGAAGGTATGACAAAAGTACCTTTGCTAAGAAGTACATTGGAATCATAAGACCGAGTAACAGCTTGTAGAAGGATAACACGCCATGCCATGTTCTGCCATAATTTAAGGAAGGCAATTTTATTAGGCGAAGTCTATCAGAATATGGCGTCAGTCGGATGTTTGGGTCCCAGTTTAAGCCACGAATTGCAAAAAGGAGAAATTGTTTTTGTAACGAACTCAAATCATGTCTTGATAAACGTACTATTGAGGACTCCAAACGCAGGAACAACATTCTAAAATAGGACGGACGAGAGAGATATAAAGAAGTTTGGTTGTGTAAGGGTCGTTAAACTCTTTAGACCAAAGCTTAATAAAAGCAAGAACACCTCTAGCTTTATTGACGATGTTGTTATTAAATACATAAAAATGAAGGAAGACTTGATTATTTTAGGGAGATCCTTAAAAAATAAATTAAAAAGAAGAGGGTCTAGATGACTACCTTGAGGTTCCCCTGGCGAGACCTTAATTTCTGTAGATTCGCAGCCTTCAAAAACTATCTTTTGGACTCGATTGGACAAATATGACGATATACAACTTAAAAGGCAAGACGGAAACCCCAGACGAGACAGTTAAACAAGCAGAAGACTATGGTTTACCGAGTCAAATGCTTTAGTAACATCATTATAAATGACATCAGTTTGTTTTTTTTCGGTAAAAGCTAGATTAATAAGAAATTTAAGTTCTAAAAGGTTAGAAGAAATGGACCGACGTTTTACAAGCCCATGTTGGGAATAAGACATTAAAGAACTCAATAAAAAATGTCTTAAAGGTGTTCTTTGCTAATTTAAGGGAAAAATATTATTATTATTTTAAAGAATTATATTATATTAGGTTGTCAAAAAAGTCTTGCGGTATTTTTATTGAATTTTCAATTGTTCATAAAATTGGTTATAATAATGCGATTTAAGTCAAATATGCGCCGTTTTGTTCGATGACGAGTTCCCAACGAGATGCCAACTTCATAATGCCCCTCTTATAGAAGCTCGGTTCCCTATTGTCAAAAAACTCGGAGAGCTAATTTTCACAGGACTCTCTTGTGGACAACTTCCGATTACCAAGCGCGTTCGTCATGGACAGAAATAGGTGGTAATCACTTGGTGCGAGATCCGGACTATACGGTGGATGCAAAGAACCTCCCCCCATCCGAGCTCCCAGAGCTTCTGGCGCGTCACCAAAGATGTGTGTGGCCTGGCGTGGTCCTGATGGAAGACTATTCGGCCTCTGTTGATCAAAGATGGCCTCTTCTGCATGAGTGCTGCATTCAAGCGGTCCAGTTGTTGACAGTACAGGTCCGAATTGAGCGTTTGGCCATAGGGGAGCAGCTCATAGTGGATGATTCCCTGCCAATCCCACCAAACACACAGAAGAACCTTCCTGGCCGTCAATCCAGGCTTGGCCACCGTCTGGGCAGCTTCCCCGCTTTTCGACCACGACCGTTAACGCTTCACGTTGTCGTAGGTGACCCACTTTTCATCGCCAGTCACCATCCGCTTCAAAAACGGGTCGATTTTGTTGCGATTCAGAAGCGATTCGCATGCATCCATACGGTCAAAAATGTTTTTTTGCGTCAAGTCGTGTGGCACCCATACATCGAGCTTCTTTTTCAATCCAAGCTTCTTCAAATGGTTTATAACGGTTTGATGACTCATGCCCAGCTCTTGGCCGATGCTACGGCTGCTACTATGCCGGTCGGTCTCTTTCGATCAATTCAGCGATTTTATCGTAATTTTCGACAACAGGCCTTCCGGACCGTGGCGCATCTTCGATCACCTCTGCACCAGAACGAAAACGTTGAAACCATCGTTGTGCGGTGGAAATGGAAACTGTATCGGGTCCATAAACTGCACAAATTTTATTGGCAGCATGAGATGCATTATTGCCTTTATCGTAGTAGTACTAGTAGTAGTAATATGCCGTATTTTCTCTTTATTTTGCTCCATGTTTGCGACGCTATAACTCACGAACGACTAAAAGCAAACAACAATTAATCAAACACGTGTTAGCACGTGAAAAGAGCTTTTAAAAAGCTCTAAGCGTGAACCGATGCGACGAATACAACTAGAACTACGCGCTTGCAAAGACAAGCTTGCGGAAATACCGCAAGACTTTTTTGACAACCTTGTATTTATTTCTCTATTGCTGGCTTTATTGTCTTTAATTTTTAAATTTATAATATGTTATCATAGTTAGATTTATAGTTTAAATTTATTGTAAAAACTCCAAATAACTTTTTTTTTATATGTAAATATTACTGAATTTTAAATCCTTTTATAGCTCTTCTAAAATCCTTCTATTTATATAAATTCAATAAAATCAAATTAAAGACATAATTGATTATATTATGGAATTTTTTTATTCTTAAAAAGCCCAGTACTTTAATTTTTTCTGTTCCAAATAAAATTATAAATGAAGCAAAACTTATAAATTATCCAAATCTTATACAAATTGTAACAATTATTGGGGGCACATTTTGCTTTTAACGCATTACATATATTTGTTCAATAATTTTAGGCTTGATGAATAGTAAAAGGCCTCTTAACCCCCTTCTCTAAGCCACTGCCTATGTTTTCTCTCTTTGTTGTTGTTGCTGTTTCTCTTGTATGCAACATTTTGCCCACTGAAAATGTGTGAAGGCCGCCGCAGTAAAATTGTCGTCAATTATTGAATACCCAGTCGAGAGCATTTGGTAGAAGGGCAGTTAAAAGTAGGAGGCACTGTTACCACTACTACTACTGTAGTTGATTAAATTTATGCAACATAATCTTTTAAATTTTATTGTGCAATTTGTACGATTTTTAATAAATAATTACAGCCCGCATATGATTATATAGTTTGTGTCGTATTCCCATTTGCATTTAAATCTTTTTAAATGTATGAAAATTTGCTAGCCATTGTTGAGGCATTTTTGTGTCATCATGGCGTATGATTAATAATGCGTAAATTTTACGCTATAGAAACGAATTTTTTTGTAACTTTTAGTAGGCAACACTGCGTATGATTAATTTGTTATATTGCGCAACTTTATCGCGCATATGCGTCGTAAAAATAAAAACAGTTTTTTTATATTATTGAATTTATATTTTTGCTTTTGTCAACAAGGCGTATGATTAATAACATTTAAGAGCATTTGCATATTTTAAGCCATAATGTTCTGTTTTTATATTTTTTTTTAAATAATTATTATGCGAAAGCATGCACATCAGTTAATAGTAGATATATAAATAAGTTTTTTTCTTGTGCTTTTGTGTCTGGACTTTATCCCAGAAAGTCTTTGACATTCTGTACCTTAAAAAAGAGTTAATATTTCGATTCAATAAACTATAAATTTAATATTTTTTTGCATACTAGCAAGAACTGTTTTAAATTTATGAGTTAAAAAAAAAATCAAGTTACAAATACATTTATAGTATTGCTTGTTTTGGCCGGAATATCACCAAAAGCAAAAGCTTCAACTGCTAATTTTCTTTAATTTCTAGGGCAGTTTATTTTATACCAATTGGAGTTATTTTTATACAATATATCAATTTATTTCTTGTAAATACCATGGTAGTGCTATATATTTTCGGCGAAATATAATCTTTTTTGCTACAACAGCTATTTTTCTTGAATTTCCTGGGCAGTTTCTTTTATACCAACAGGGTTTTTTTATACCCTGTACCTTATGGTACAAAGGGTATATTAAGTTTATGCAAGCCGAAATTGTATGTAACATATAGAAGGATTCGTCGGAGACACCCCAAAGTTACCTAAAATATGATCAGGTGGACTAGAAATCGATATACCTATGTTCGTCTACCCGTCCGTCCATCTTTCCGCCCGTCTGTCCGTACGTCCGTCCGTCTGTCCATTTGAAAGCCTAGATCTCAGAGATAGTAAGAGCTAGAGTTACCAAACTATCACATAAGATCCCATATTATTCCATAAGAGTCAAGTTTATTTTATTATTTTCATATCGGGGTTAAATTATATAGCTCCCATAGGGGTTGTTCAGACGACCTCGAAAAAAATAAAAGTTTTAGATGAATAATGCGATAGTTTATAAAGATATCATAACCAAAATTTGGCATTCGAAAGTATAGTTTTAGTTATAGTTTCCAAGCTCTGTTTTGATCAAAATTGACTATATCATATAGATCCCATAGGACCCATCCGCCAAAATAACTTTTTTTATACAAAATTCGCTATATTTCATTTTTCAATAAAGACATCGTAAGCAGATTTGGCGTTCAAAAGTTTTTTAGAGTACCCAAGCATTGTACCAAATTTGAACAAAATCGGTTGACTATATATATCATATAGCTCCCATAGGGCCGATCTTAAAAAAAAAATGGCGGACGTAAAGTCGGGCGCGGACGACTTTAGGATACCCTGTACCACTAGCTTGTAATAAAGTCCGATTTCTTCACAAAAAACCAAAAACAGAAGAATTTTTAAGCAAAAATTTTTTTTTTGACCGATCGTTCCTATGGGAGCTATATGATATAGTCAACCGATTTCAATAAAATTTGACACGGTGCTTAAATACCTTAAAAAAGATATGAACGCCAAAGTTATTTCAAATATCTTTACAAACAAACAAAACACATCGAATTTTGTATAAAAAACGTGTTTTTGGACTGATTGGTCCTATGGGAGCTATATGATCTAGTCAAACGATTTGGATTAAATTTAGTACAGTGCTTAGGAACTATAAAATACTCACGAATGTCAAATTTGGTCCCAATATCTTAACAAACAAACGAAACACAACAAATTTTGTTAAAAAATCGATGTTTTGGAAGATCGGACCTATGGGAGCTATATGATATAGTCCACCGATTTTGTTCAAATTTGGCACATTGCTTAAGTGGTCTAAAAAATTTCCAAACGCCAAATCTGGTTAGGATATCTTTATTAAAAAACGTAATATAGCCAATTTTTCTTTAAAAAAGTTATTTTGGCCGATCGGTCCTATGGGAGCTATATGATATAGTCAACCGATTTTGATCAAATTTGGTACAGTTATTGGGAACTATAAAAAACTTTCGATTGCCAAATTTCGTTACGATATCTTCATAAACAAACGAATTATTCATCTAAAACGCTTTTTTTTTTCGAGGTCGTCTCAAACACCCCCATGGGAGCTATATAATTTATCCCCGATATCAAAAAAATAAAATAAACTTGCCTCCTATGGAATAATATGGGATCTAATGTGAAAGTTTGGTAACTCTAGCTCTTACCATCTCTGAGATCTAGGCGTTCACACGGACGGACGGACGGACGGACGGACGGACAGACGGACAGACGGACGGACGGACAGACGGACAGACGGACATGGGTATATCGACTTCTCTATTCACCCTGATCATATTTTAGGTAACTTTGGGGTGTCTCCGACGTCTCCTTCTATATGTTACATACATTTTCGGCTTGCACAAACTTAATATACCCTTGGACCATACGGTACAGGGTATAAAAACGATTTTTTAACAAAATTTTTTGTGTTTCGTTTGTTTTTGAAGATATTGGAATTAAATTTGGCACTAGTAAGTTTTTTATAGTTTTTTTAAAATCGGTAGACTATATCATATAGCTCCTATAGGACAAATCGCCCAAAAAAAACGTTTTTTATACAAAGTTCGTTGTGTTTCGTTTGTTTGTAAACTTAGTTCGGCATTCAGATCTTTTTTAAGGTATTAAAGCACTGTGTCAAATTTGATCAAAATCGGATGAATATATCATATAGCTCCAATGGGAACGAACGATCAAAAAAAATTTTAACTTAAAAATTCTTTTGTTTTTGGTTTATTATGAAGGAACCGGATTTTATTGCAAGCTAATGGTACAGGATATCCCAAAGTCGTCCACGCCCGACTTTACGTACGCCATTTTTTTATTCCAAATTCGTTGTGTTTCATTTGTTTGTAAAGATATTTGAACTTAATTCAGCATTCAGATCTTTTTTAAGGTATTAAAGTACTGTGTCAAAAATTATCGAAATCGGTATCACACAAAACCCATAGGAAAAATCGGTAAAAAAAAATTGTTCCTTCAAAATTCTTTTGTTTTTGGTTTTTTGAGAAGCAACTGGATTTTATTACAAGCTAGTGGTACAGGGTATCCCAAGCTAGTGGTGCAGGGTATCCCAAAGTCGTCCGTGCCCGACTTTACGTACGCCATTTCATTTATTAAAAGATTAATAAATTTCTTTGTGCACTCGTGCATATTTTATTTTGCTCTATACTCAATACTTTTCGTGCACCATTTGTTTTAAGCACACACTTTTTACTTTTTGTGACTGTTTATTTAATTTCAACCGTCCGAAAAATAAAAACCGGCAATATTAATGACTGTTTTTTATGGCATGCTTTGTGACATATATGTATTATACAGCATAAAAAACCAAGAGAGTCCTAAGAGGTATATAGAAGCTCTTTGCGCTATGCTTCCAAGCCAATAAACGTAAATTTAAAGCCAGCATTCCGCTTGTTTAATTCCACGTTAGCGCAGAAATAGCCTTTTTTTGACTAAGAATTTGAAATTTAATATAGTTGCGATTTTACTGACTGAGCGTCGTTTCTCAGAATTTTTAACAAACGTAGTTTGCCGTAAACCTTTTTTTAATATGCGAATTCTAGGAACTTGTAATAATTCAGTTGTAATATTTTATTACAACATTTCACTCTATTTCTGTAACCAGAACATTGTAACATTCCATTTCCAAGAACGTTTTTTTTCGTTAAGCCTTTGCAACCAGCCAATTTATAGCGCGTATAAGTATTATATTAAATTGCATTTTCATAACGCGTATACGCCATGTGTCAAACTGTTGCAGTCCAACTTGACATGTTATGCCAATTAAACATTGTTAATATTTGTCAATGACACTTGCAGCCCTTAAAGCAGGCAAACAAGAAAAATACACTGCAAAAAAACGAAAGAAATAAAGCAATCTACTGAGAACTGTCAGCTGTCTGGCTTGAAATGTTGTGGCAGCACGCACACAAACAAACGCAGTGTAACACACATACGCATATATAAAGAAGCATCATTAAGTGTGCCTGTACAGCGCAATGTTAGCTAACAGCAACAGCTGCTGTTACGGATAAAGAGCGCATATGCTTAACAGCTGACTGTTAAAGCCAAGAGCGCAACATGACTGTAGTCCTTACGCTCTCGCTCTTTCTTTACTTCTGCACAACTGTTGATTGAGCGCATGCCGCGTTGCGGTCTATCTGTGTGTGTTTGTAACTGTACGCCCAGGTGTAAGAAGCACGCATACACTTACTCAGACAATGTGTGAGAGCTAGTCTGGGTCTGGGATATACAACAACAGCTGTTGTAAATGTTAACTGTTATTTACATTTGCGGTAAGGAAGTCGACGCTAGCAGCAGCTGCGGCTGAGGCAGCGGCAGCAGCAGCATCAGCAACAGTTATAAGTTTTGCTGGCTTCGCTTTATGTGTTCGTATGATTTATTTTTGGCCTGACTGCGGCGGCCATGGCAGCCATTGCCAACTTAAGGCATGTGGTTTTGTTTGGATTTATATGCCGCTGTGTGTGTGTGTGTTTGCGTGTGTGTGTATCTTTGAATGTGTGAGATGTTTGCACGCCTGGGCAGCTTGATATTGTGCATTAGTTTTATGTTCTTACCGCTATAATATTGTAATGCTGCGTTTGCACTGGCAAAAGAGAGCATAGAGAATTTGGTTAGTCGCCAAAATAGTCATGGCCTAAGCCATTAAAAGATGGTTTGTTGCATTACCACGACTGCTGTGGTTGTTGCGTTTGCCAAGAGCCAACACTGCGGTTATTGATTTGTATTTTCTCAATGTGTCTATGTGGTGGTAATTGTGGTAGCACTAATTTATATAGCATACTGAGTTAATTAAATTAAAGTGGTATGCAAAAAACAATTGCTTTCAGGTTAATTTGGACAGGCTTATTCCGAGAAGGCCAAACCTTTTTTTCATTTTATCACTATTTTGTGACAAATAAATATTTGGGAAGACTGCAGCATTGCATATTTAGAAATTGTTTCATACACTCACTTCTATGTACAGCAGAATGGCTAATATGACCTTCATGTAAGCCGCCAGATTTATAGCCTATTCACTATGGAAACACAAAATAATAATTAACTTTTTTTCGCCAAAATGTTCGCTGTTAACGAGCCTAACAGCTGTTTAAACTACGCTGCTTAGTGACTGCTTCATGTGGCGCCAGTGTGAACGCCACAAAAGTCGTCCTGCCACACGCCTATGCGTGCATGTGTGCGTTTAATTTATGCAGCCAAAAGTGTTGCAACTTTTTCTATTATGCCGCATGTAGTGAGACTAACCAAGCTTAAGCCAGCAATAAGCGTTGGCCATATTGTTTAATTAAGGACTACCGCATGCCATTTGCATGCAAGAGTCCATGAAATGCTTTACAAACTGCCGCTGCCTTTTATTTTTGGCGCCTTGCCTTTCTTTCTTTCGCCTGCAGCATATATAATAATTTTTTGTTTGTTTTATGTTATTTATTCATTTTTTTGTGGCATATTGTTGCTGTTTTTTGTTGCATTTGCAGTGACCCTTTTGTTTAAGCTGGCTGCAGCTGACAGAACGCCAGCATTTGTGTCTATAAATATGTACTATAAAAGTGCGAATCTTTTATATGACAAAAGAGGCGTATACTCTATATATAATAAAAATAATATGCATATAAAAGCAACCCAAATGCTGGCAACATGCATGAACATGTCGGCGGCAATGACTACGGAAATGAAAACAATATCCATTTCCATTGTATGCTTTTATTTGACGGAACAGCCGCAGTAGCAGCAACGGCAGCGACAAAATCAAACGCACACAGGCACATGCTCAGTTGTATAGGTATATTTTAATGTATATGTAAACACTTATACACTTTCACAAAAAAACAAATGCAGGCGGAGAAAAGCGCAACGACCGTGGGGAAACCTGTCGCTGGCACATACCCAACAAACGTCTGAATACAATGAGCCAAGGCAGCAGAATCGGCAGCGCCATCAGTAGCAGCCGTAGCAACAGCCGTAGCAACAGCTCCCACGCTTGCCACAAGAGTCCAAAGTACAGTGAAGCCTGTGGCTATTGAAAAATATTTTTGTTAATTAAGAAAGTTTCCAAGTTTCATGGAAATTTGGTAGGGCACACTTAACATTGCATATACGTATTGAAATGTCTTAAATTTTTGACTTCTTCTTCTATCACCCACGACTCCCAGTGGAGCTAGGGCCTCTTGTAGCGAACTCTAATACGGGATTCACGGCAGATATCATTCCATGACTAGCTGCCAGCTTGTAGCTCATGATCAATAGATCTTCATATTTTGCTGGCGCACCAACGCGAAGATCTCTCCTTAGAGGCTTTTTTTTGTCCTAAAAGGATTCTTCACAGAGAGATGGTGCACTGCGACCAAAATGTCTTTTGTACCATACCCTTAAGTTAAAGCAAAAGACTTTCTGCTTTCCGCAAGAATAAAAGTAGGTCTTTCGTTGGTAGGTTCTTTCCCATGTGACGGGATCTGTACCATACCAGCGCTAGGCAGTCACAGAGAATATGTCTGGTGGTTTCATTGTCTTCTAGACAGAGCCTGCACTCTGAAGAGTCCGATAGGCCAATATTCTGTATATGGTATCCAACAGTGTGGTGGCCAGATAGATAAGCTACCATGAGCTTTAGGTCCGCTCTGTCAAGACCTTTTGTCTTGATCGCATCCAGAGGTTTGACAAGCACTTTTGCGCCGGAAGGCAGAACCAGTGTTCCTATGTTCTCCTGCAGCCCATTAGTTTATCAATGTTTTGATTGTGGACCAACCTATACCACAAAATGGCGCAGGAGATGTGGTCAGGGTGAAGGCACCCTGTCGTGCTAGATCGTCAGCGATCATGTTACCATCCACTCCAGTCCCGAGTGTCCAGGCACCAAACAAAGCATGACTTTGTTCCGGGCGGACAGGGTTTGGAGGCAGTTGTGGCATTCTTTAACCATCCTGGAGGAGATGCTCCAGGATGACAATGCCCTAATAGCAGCTTGGCTATCTGAAAAAAATGCGTGTTTGCGCCCCTAGTTCCCTTGAGAAGGACGCAGATCTGTATGGCATGAATCTGCGCTTGAAAGACCAGATGCCCATTGCGGTAGAGATTTTAGTGTTGGGTCCAACGATTCCAACACCTACACCCTGCTCAGTTTTGGACCCATCCGTGAACCATTGTTGTCACCGGGGGTTTTCACAGGGGCTGCCGTCAACTCTAGTCTCCCGGCTTGGGAGAAGAGATCTACATTTCTTGTTATGAAAAAGTTCCGTGATCATAAGATCTGAGAGGTTACTCATTGAGGTTTTTGTTTTTCTTGCAGCATTTTTCTTGGTATTTTTTTGTTATTTTTAAATTTGTTTTCATGTGCGTATAATTCACGATTCGCATTACTTTTTTTTTTAATGCCATAAAAATGTAAGTTTAAAGTGAACCCAAATACAAATTTCACACTGAATCTAAAAACAACAAATCTTTACTCCTAAAAAAGTTCATATTCCCTGCCAAATCCTCTTTAAGGACACCCCACTGTAACCGATTCAGGTGTGTGCTGGTTTGATATCCCTGTGTGTTCGTGCAACAAGTAGGAAGCTGCACATTTGCTCCCAGCTCGGTCATAAATAATGCGGGCGAAACAAAAAAAAAAAAAGAAGAAAAATCATAAAAAACCAAACTAAAAAGCAGAAAAAAAAGGACGATGCAACAAGGGAATTGAAAACGAACAAAAAGCAAGAACAGAGTGTGGAAAACTATTGGCAAACTGTCAACGCGGGAATCTTTGAATGCAGCCTTTGTCTGCCGATTCACCGATGACAGCGGGGAGGGTTTATTGAACTAGTTTCTAGCCAAGCTTTGCAGCTGCATTACACTAAGTGCCCATTGGCCTATATTTGCAATTCTAATATGCATTTATTTTTGTGCTTTGTTCCACTTGCAGCTGCCACACCGGCATTTACCTTAAAGCGCCGCAACGAGTCTCACTTCAAAAGGATAATAGATAAACAATCTGCGCCAAACGATGCTAAACTGGCAATAAAGCTGGAAAATGCAAAACACCCAAAGTGACACAGATTTTATGATGCTGCCCACACCCCTGCCGTGCGTATCTGCCACATGCTGGGAGGATGCTGCTGCGTTAACGTTATCGAGCAGCCATAATGTCACAGCGTAAAAAAGCCATCAAAAATCGATCAAAAAAACACGCAAATTTTTAAAAGCAGCGCCATTATATGAGCAGCAAAGTTCAGCACAGGATAATGCAAATAGCTGTAAACAGGCGTCTAGATTTCGAGCAGCACATAAAACAAAAACAAAATGGCCGACGACTTGCACGATAGCGACAGTGGTGGCGGCGGTGACGGCTATGCTGAGCAGGAGGATCAGGCTGCAGTGCAGCCCAGTGAGTCACTGCATTTGCTGACCAAACTGGACAAGGCCGTCTCCACGAACGATGTACTGCTCGACCTACAGCGTGCGCTCACCTACGAGGCGGTCTTTAGCACGCTCATTGAGAACAAAATGCAGGCACTCAAGCGGGAGTACGAGGAGCACAAGCGTGCCAAACGCAAGAAACGCAAATCCATTGGACGCATATTATTGCCACGAAAATTGTTTGGTGCACGCAAGGCGAGCTTAAGTGGCAGTTGTGCAGAGTCCACGCCCACTGCCTCAGCAAGCCATGTTAAGACTGACCAGCGCCTCGACAGTCGCTGTGATGACATTGAGCTGGCCGCCGGCTCAAGTAATCCCATTGCCATGCCCGATGTTGAGACAGAGCCTGCTGTCGCCGCTGAGGACAGTGTGGCCAGCACGCTGAGCAATTCATCCGATCATGCGGTGCTGGCCAAGCACAGTCTGCTAGTGCATGCACAGACACATACACCAGCGGAGCTGGCCAGCAACTCGGATGAGTCGAAGCACACGACACGACATTCCACAACGACCAATGGTGAGCTGCCGGCCACAGTCTCAGCCTATGACAATAGTTCCCTGGCCAGCTGTGACAATGGTGCGGGCACGGCCACTGCAACGGTTATTACACGCGGCGTGCACACCTCCACCATGGCTGATGACAGTCTGACCTCACTGCGCGGCAGCATTGAGAGCCTCTCCTACTCCAGCTCCCGCTGCACGGTCAGCTTTGGCGGCACAGAGGTCATAGTCGCTGATGAGGAGTCTCTGGTTGTCGAGCGTGAGCGTTTACGTCTGGCCAAGCGACTGCGCATACTGGAGGCCAAGTCCATAAGTGCGCAATGTAGTCCCATTTTTCCTCGTCATGTGGCGCGTTCGCTACCAGCGCCAATGGCGCAGCAAGCGGTGAGTAGAGGGGACGTAATCCGCGACTTCAGCTAATCACAACGCGCTTACTTACACCAAATCTGTCTTATTTTCAGCGCATGCACATAAATGTTCCATCCAGCTTAGCCCGGCCCCATGTGGCGCTAGACATTGAGACGCTGCCAGCAGCGGGCCCTGCACCCCTGCCAGTGCCTACGACCATGCCTGAGGCCTTGCTGCTGCCGCAACGTAAGCGTCTGCTGCCCAAACAAGCATCCTGCACTGATAGCTATGCCACCGCCACAGGAGTCACTGCAGCGGGAGACTTTGAGCACGCCGCTGCCTACTCCCGCTACTTTTCGCGGCAAAACACTTCGGAGGATAGCGCCAATGTGACTGTGAGCACAGTGTTAGCCCAAAGTGATTCCCAGTCGCTGCATGCGCCGCCCAGTTATGCCGCAACGCCCACTGGAACAGCAGCTTTAAGCGCCTTAGCTGGCAATGATCGCTTTAAGTCCAAAAGCACTGGTCTACTCACAGCACCTACGACTGGCTTAAGACGCCATACAACTTTAACTAAAGCTGCACCCGATTCGGTAGCTATTCCTATAGAGGATGAGCCGGCGCCGCTGTCGACAGCAGGTCGCTCACAAGTGGCTGAAAGCGCGGCCACGTCAAAACTGAACCGCATGACCTCCACATCGACGGGTTCGAGTGTGGCGCCAACGGGTTGTTGCACCACGGCCAAGTCGACGGCTTCACGTATTAAAGAGAAGCACAGCTTTAAGCCTGCTGTGGCATCCACAGCGGCACAGAGTACCGGAAGCGATGATGAGTACCGGCGGCGCAAACGAAAGTATAGTAAGTATTAATGTTGTTTGGGCTGCCGGATGATAGAGATTAACTTAATTTTGTTTACAACTTTAGAGCGGTATCATCGCTGCTCGGATCCGGCACTGGTTTATCCCATGCCCAGCGGCCAGCAACACTATGTGCTGAGTATAACACCCGATGAGGCCATGTAAGTCAAATTGCTTGTTAGAGATGGCAGCGTGATGAGTTGTTGGCGAAGGGAATTTAGACAATGTTGCAATTTGCTTGCTAGAGATGGGAGCGTGATGGGTTGTTGAAGGAAATTTAGACAAATTTTCAATTTTCCTGCTACAGATGGGATATTGAATTGTTGTCGAAGGGAATTTAGACAAATTTGCAATTTGCGGCCGGTTTTAATCCGCATTTTTTTGATTCGCCGGAGTTAAGTAGATAGGTAGGTTAAGGCGGCCCAACGGCCCCAACGGGCTTTATCGTCCCAACTTACTTAGGCCAAGAGCAGGTCTTTTGTGAGACCAGGAGAGTAAGTAATAAAGATATCGAATAGACAGGAAAAATTAGGGTAATAAGAAAAGTGGAAAGAGCAGGGCCCACAACCTCTGGGATGATAGTCGAGTGCACCGAGCTAAGTAATTATGAAGAATATTTGTAGTTAGTCCGTTTTGAGAGTAAGTTTGTAGGAGCTGTTTAAGGCATCTTAACTTCAGAAAGCTATATCCGACTATATATTCTTTACAATTATAATATAATAAACCAACATAAAAAGCTATACGAGTATTTTTTATTTGAAAATGTTATTCTTGTTAAAAATAGTTAGATTCCTTAAACAATAGAACAATTAGCCATAACTCAGGCAGGTTTACGTTAGGGCGTTCCCCCACTCAGTAGGTCCCCTTTTGGATCTAAGAGTCACGCCCATCCGGCAGCTTGAATGAACCTCCAAAGGCTTCTAGGACTCTTTTTTGAAAGCTGGGATAGGTCATCTAAGAAGAATGACTTATGGAATCGGAGCCTTGTCTTTAACAGCGTTATAAGGCGCTATAAATTTGGAACAAAGATTGGAATTCTGATAATACCTTTTCCACGCAGATTAGCTTAACCGTTTACCCTCTTTGGCTTGATTAGTACCAAAAGCGCTTTGATAGTCGCTCAAGTATATCAACAAATTGCTCAGCCTATTCTCTCATCGCGCAAATTAGCCTCACGCTGCCATCGCTAATTTCTAACATAGCTTTTTGCCCTTGTATAATGTGATTTATAACCTGCAGGCAATGTCCCTATGCTGAGGACTCGAACTATGACTTGCAACTGGAGCTGGACATCGATAAAATAGACGACCTTGAACATATTGTACCAAATGGTCATCAGCGACATCGCAGAAAGCATCGGTAAGTCGGTCAATCAAAATGTCAGCCACTGCGTAAGTGTGAATGAGTATGCATGTGTATGTGTGAGTCTGTCTAAAAGTATCTGTATATGTGTGTGTATGTCGCGTGCTGTGTTGAATAGTGAATGAGATGAAAATGGCAAAGCGGGGGTTTTCGATTAGAAATCGTATTAAATGGTTGCACATTAAAACCACATGCCACATTCCCCGCAGCCCACAAATCCCACACCAACGACTATATACAAACATACCCCCTCTTTCACGCTCATTCACAAAGCGTTAGAATGACAACAAAGGGCAAATGGCCTTGAGGTGCACTAATAAATGTTCAGCGCTGCAAAAGGATAATGGTTGTCATGCTTTTCATTGCCAAATATGCCCTAATACGTTCCCCAGAGCATCCCTACTCTCTCCAAATACTGTCCAAATGAAGCCCGGCACTAGGCAACAAATTGATTGACATGCTTTGTACCAGCGCTGCTGGGGATGTCTCATTCGACTGGCTGTCACTTTTACTGATAGAGCATAGCTCTAACTGGAGCTCTCAGAGGTGGGCTGGGCAAGGCAGGTGAGCTGCAGGTGCAGGCAGACCTGGCTGCTGTTTTTCACTCTGCCAGCAGGCACTTCCGTTGCACGACAAGCTACGGAATTTTGTTTTGATAAAGCAAGCACGCAATGAGCCAAACAAGTCTGCGGTGTTACGGCGGCATGCAGATGATAGTAGATTTTTGGGGGCATGGTGTCGGGAGTGAAGTAGGGAAATTGCGGCAGCTTTCACAAAACCGAAACGGAAATAGAACAAATATGTTCCAAGCTGCTGTCAACGTTGACAACGTGTGTATGTTGTTCTAATGCAGCAGTATGGGTGAGCTGCGAGTATGTGTCTGTGTGTGTAGAGGAAATTGGTCTTTGGTTAGGCGCACATAATCTTTAATAAGCTCCAACTAGTGTACTGTTTATCACTCTTTCGCAGACATCGCCACAAAAAGCGTCATCGTCATAAAAAACCCAAAATACTTGTACAAGATTTAGACACTCAAGTGGTTAAGGTAAGTGCATAAATTTTAAGCTCTGAAATTAGTTAATAATTAGACGATTTGGAATAAGATTAGAGAGTATTTTTCTTAATCTATGCTAATTTACCCCTCTATTTTATAAAATTTTTTTTTTTTCATATTTTTGAAAGTGTAGAATAATTTTATAAAGTAACGAAATTAGGGTAATGGGCAAAAAAAAAATTGAATTTGACTGAAGAGAAAATGAAAGAGCCCCTGAGCCGCTTGCGTCGATGGAGGGGTGGGGGTTGGTGAGCGATACGAGCAGGGGGCGAAGCCCTCTAGTACTAATAAAAATATTTTATAACTTTCTGAAGTAGAAAACATTGTTGTTATTGCATAATCAATTCAATAAATAACGATTTTTCTACGTTTCGAATATTAAAAAAAAATTTAAAAATTGCTTAAATTCCGAAATTAAACAATATTATCAATAAAAAATTTTAATTTGGGAAGTAGAAAAACTTTTTATGAAATTTTTAAAAGAATCTTTATAAGTGCGCAAAGTAAAGCGAATCACTTTTTGAATTACAGGGTCCGGCACTCGAAGTGTGTGTTCAGACCGCTCGCGCAGCTGACGCACGGGCATCAGCTGTCTGTAAGTTAGCTAAATGACAGTTTAGAGTATTGTTTACAAGCGCACGAAAGCATTTTGCCGTGAGTAAACGCGAAAAAAAAATCAGTAATGGATTTCAAACGTAATAGTGTAGTTGCATTATATTTAGCTGGAAAATCACAACCAGCGATTGTTCGTGAGCTCGAACACCTTAAAGTAAATAAAGTTTTCGTTTATCGCACCATAACTCGTTACAATGATACTGGTAGCATCGCATGGAGGAGGTCATCAAAAGACTGCAACGTCACGTGAGATGGTTCAAAAAGTGAAGAAGCGACTTGAGCGAAATCCCCCACGAAGTGCCAATCAAATGGCGAAAGAACTGAAAATATCTGACCGTAGCATCCGTCGCATACTGAAAAATGATCTCAAGGTCAAGCCTTACAAGATCCAAAAGGCACATGATCTCACACCGAAGCAGCAACAAGTCAGACTTGAGAGAGCGAAGGAGTTGCTTCGCTTTGCCGAAAGCGGTCAATTGCCGAACATTGAACATTTTCTGACGAGAAAATTTTTACAATTGAGCAATTCGTAAACTCTCAAAACGATAGGGTTTACTTGAGGGACCGTTTATACGAGAATTTGAGTCATCGATTGGCCACCAGGAGGCAGCACCCGCCACAGATAATGGTTTGGGCCACTGTAACTGCAGATGGGCTCTCTCCAATCGTTTTCATCGAGCCTGGCGTCAAGGTTAATGCGCAATATTATCGGGAAAGTATTCTGGAGGTTGCTTTGAAGCCGTGGGCAGACAAACATTTCGGTGGCAGACCATTCACGTTTCAACAGGACTCGGCACCGTCTCACAAAGCTCGAGTGAACCAAGAATGACTGAAAAACAACGTTCCGAACTTCATAACGTCCACACAATGGCTCTCGAATTCACAAGACGCGAATCCGATGGATTATTCTCTTTGGGCCATTTTGGAGAGCAAGGTCCGAACTAAAAGATACAACAGTCTCGAGGCGCTGAAAAAAGCCATTGTCCACGAGTGGGCCAAAATACCTGCAAGTCACATTCGGGCAGCTTGCGATTCATTTTTGGACCGTCTCAAGGCCATAGTGAAGGCAAAAGGTGGCCGTATTGAGCGAAAGTAAATTGTTTCTAAATTTCGTATTATTTACACATTTTGTACCTTGAATTGAGTAAAGGTAATTTTCCAAAATAAATTTATGGCCTTTTTAATTGGTTACACTTCGAGTGCCGGACCCTGTAATTAATCTCTTGAGTTTTAGTAATTTTTAGATATACGATATTTGACAATATTTACCAATTTTTTTTCAATATTCCGATTATTTAGCTACTTGAACTTTTTCACAAAATTCATCTTGCAAATATAAAATGAAAGTTTGAGTATTATAATACGAACAGTTTTTGTAAATACTAAAATTTCACCAAAATTTCTCCAGCTTTTTCCCACAAATAGATATATTTTATAATTTTTTTTCTTAAATTCTTCCTACGTTTCTGACAAAATTTTCTTCAACAGGTCATTGATCCGCACGATTTATCGAAGCGTGCACGTTGGACCATAATTGCCACGGCCTGTTTACTCTTGCTTATGTGCCTGATGCTGGTGGGCGTGACACTCCGCATGGCGCCCATTATAGATGATATGGGTAAGTGCTCGTTATTAAGAAAGTTACTTTAAATTCCAAAACATATTACTATAATATTATCAGACCTGCTCTGATATTAATATCCCTGCTTAACCTGCAATTATACAATGCTTATCTTACACATATAAATTATGCAACTTTAATGGAACAAGTTGTAGGCATATAAGTAGTATAAGAAAAATATGTATTTTGCTATTATCCTGCTATGTTGTGATTTCTTGACAAAACCCAAATACACTGTAAATATGCAAGATTTGGGTATGTCTCATTCCCAAATTTAAGAACACAAACACTTTTTGGATCAGCTGGTAAATATATATGTACCTAATGTCGTATGTATTGTATTTTATTTCGTTATATTTCAAAATTTAGAATACCTAACGAAATGTAAGTAAAAGCACGAGGATATCAAAAATGGTAAAAAATAAAAGATTGATATTTAGTGTTAAAATGTTTTTCAAATGATGTGCAACCGTTGAGAGTTATTTTGTGTGAAATTCGATTTCCAAACCATAAAAGCTCTAAGCAGCTTTTAAAGCTTATATTATTTATCATACACACCTGAGTTAAGCTTATAAATGTGCTGTTAAAAATTGAGCTTACTGTTAAGTTAAAGGGCCGTTTTCTCAGGAGCCTGTTAAGTTAAATGTTAATACTTAACCATTAAAAGTAATTTAAAATTTTCAGACTGCTACTAAAAAAAATGCTTAAACTAATTAACATTTTTATAAGAAGCACCAATAATGCAATTGGGTCAATTAATTTTTATTTATCATTATAATGTCGTAATGTTTAATAATTAAACTTTTTACATTATTTATTAAACCAATTTGGAATTATAATTTGGGTACAAACAAGCTTATCAGCTTGATTTTGGTGATATTAAGTTAAAATGTTTTAAAAAACACTGCTTTTAAACTATAAACTATTTCAAGGTTTCTTGTTATCAGCCAATATTATTTTAAGAGGCATTTATAGCTATTTTAAGAGGCATTTATAGCATTTAGGCCAATAATATGAAAATACAGAATCTCTTGCATTTTTGGATTTTGAGCTGGCACGGCAATATTTTGTTTCTTTTCAAATTGGACTTTCTTTAAGAAAACCAAAAATGGTTTCTTAAAATTTAATAAAAAGCACCTGTAATGTAAAAAAAGGACTATCTGATCCAAAGGTCTGACCATAGCTTTCTAATGTTTTTGGAGTATTTGAATCCAAAGCTGATGTCCAAATACCCCCATACATGTCAGATCGAGATTAGTTGGTTGGTATTAATTTTTCCGTTCGATTCTCCAATTTGGCTCGTTTTAAGGGGTTCCTAGGTTTCTTTGATCTCGGTTTCAACACACAGTGGACTCAAAAATATATAATAAATATGGTCTCGCCTTTGAAGTAATTTTAGTGTGGTTTTGTTACTAGGAAAATGTGTAAGATTACAAAAAGAATTTTATAATAAAAGCAATTTGCTTGCTTATCTCTATCCGCTTCCTCTAAGTATAAGTATTTATTACATATTTATATTGTTATTTTAAAGCTCAAAAACAAATAACTCTTTTCTTGAGGACACATCAAATTATTTATTAATAAAGTCCCTAATATAGAGAAAAACTAAAATTTCGTACTAAAATTTTACTTAGTTAAATTAATAATAGTTCTGACTAACAGCAACAAAGAGAAGACGGTCCACCACCCAAGGGTTAATGTTATGTTATTTTACAGACGCTGTTATGTTATTTACCAGCTTTAAGCTTTAAGTTTACATTTGAGCTTTCATTGCTTGAGCTTGAGTGCAATGTCTGAGCTTTTAGTTTTAATTTATTACTATTAACTTTTACATGCTTGTTGTTGTGGTAAATGAGTAAAAGCTCACGCTTTACACTCAATGTTAAGTGTGTTGGTGTTTATGTGTGCCATTGTGTTGCATAACACACTAATGGCCGCGGAACTAGGACACAGTGAATCACATGTTGCATTTCTGCCTGCCAGCGCACACTTACAAGCACACACCCCCAATGAGACACACACAGATACTCACACACACACACACACACACACAGAAGAGGATTTACATTTGTATGCTGCTTGATAATTTTGGTAGATTTCAATGTGACAGTTCAAAAACAGACAAAAACAAAACAGTAAAAGAAAACATTTAGTTTTTCCAACATTTTGCTAAATACTATTACTTTTTTTTTGTAGTGTACTTTGCTCTTTTGGCTGTCTGTCTTGCTCATGGCTTGTTTAACCCCCCTCTTACTTTTGACTGGCTGAAATCATCAATCATGCATGTTATTAGTTTTTACCTAGTACTACCTTGTTGCACCTTTCTGTGTCTCTGTAAAATTAATTACAAGCTGATTAGAAAACAAGCCAAAGACTTGCCACCAAATGCAGCTGGGGCACAGTTGCAGCTGGCTGCTGTGGCATAGTGTTAAAGACTGTGCAAAGTCAACACAAAACTACAAGAAAAACAAGAAATGGCGCTGGCTCAGGCAGCATGGATAAAAAGTTGTTTCGAGGCAGTGGCGTCGACAAGAGGAGATTTTTACACATAATATGGTAAAATTTTTGATTTAAGAAACTTATCGAAATTTTTTGAATTTTGGTATGTGGGTGTAAGTTGTAGTTCCAACGTCTTTCTAAGCTAGTAAAAAGTGAAAGAAATAAAACTGAATTTCCCATTTCCAACCATAAATATGGGTAATAATATGTAAAAGAGTTCCCTTTTTAAGATAATTTTCTCGACTTTGATGGGTTTCATAAATGGGACAAATATATGTAATAACTTTTTGCAAAATTCTTTCCATATATCGACTTATCGATAACTTAGTATGCCGTCAAAATTCAAGATACTGATTTTTGCGCAAATATATCCACAGATCAAACTAAATATCTCCAAAAATTTTTTGCTAGAAGCGTAACGATGCTTCGAAATAGTTTAATTTCAGAATATGGATATTTATTTATAATAATTTCTAATTAAACTCATAATTTATTTAAACTATTGTGGGCGCATAAATTTTTAAAATCCCCTTTAGCAACGCCTTTGTCTAAGGAAAACTATTGCATAAGCTAAGGCGCCGTTTTTAATCGGTTAACTGAAGCAAGTCGGAAATACGCCCGCTTGCCACAATGCGGTGCACCACAGCGTGACAATGCCTGGTTAAAACTAATTTGTATGTTAGCTTTTGAAGTCACACACACTCACACATACACACACATGCACGCTCGCACACACACAAACGCACGAGCGCACTTTTGGCGCTAACAAAATGGCGGCCGAGGCTAAGGCATTGTGCATTTCTTAAGTTAAATCTGCACAATGCCTTTTGGCTTTGCCGCCATTTTTTGTTCACCGGAAGTGTATATGTTGTATGTATGCGTGTGTGTGTGTGCGGGCACTCAAAAATGCAAAGAACTCGCCTGCTGCAAAATGTTGAAAAGAAGCTTCACTATGTGGCGTTGCAGCTGATGACAACGTTGTTGTTAGTGTTGTTGTTGTTTTTGCACTGGGGCTTGTCACCGCTGCCAACGTGGCTAACTGGCAGCGTTGTTGACTTTGCCTTTTGCCTTGACTGAAGCTGCTGGTAAAACCATAGCAACAACAACAATAAAAACAGCAAAAAAAAAAAACATCAAGTAATACTTACTTTAGTCGGGGAAACCCGACTATGAGCTGCCTTGCAGCGGTTTTTCCAAAGAGGTTTTATAGCCATGTCATTATATGCACATTCCTTATATAGCAAAATGTTGTTAATTTTCGTTGAGATCGGATGCTGTTCAAACGCAATTAATACACTGTCGTGGAAAAATTGGGATTTATTTAGGTTAGGAAGCTGTCATTGGCATTTTTGAGATTTTTTACGTTAAGTATTAGCATGGAAGTTGGCCAAAGAAAAGCTTTAATGTTTCCAGATAAAGCGAGTTTGATCATAAAAATATTTAAAATGATTGGAAATCAGCTTTTGAGATATTTTTTTATTTTTTATGGTAGACATGGCATTGAGTGTAGGGTGAATCGAAAATCTCATCCAAATAATGCCTAATATAATAGTAGAGTTTGTTGACTTTTTACCATATTACGAATACGTAATGTAAATATTAGTGTGGAAGTTGGCCCCAGGAAAATGATTTTGATGTTTCTAGAAAAAGTGTTCACACCATAAATATGTCGGAAACGTTTGGAGATCAGTGTTTGAGCTACTTTTCTTATCTGTTATGTTAGACATTGACTGAAGACTAGGGTAGGTTAAAAATCTTGACCAAATTGAGGGAATTTTAAAATGATGGCCTAATCCTATAGTAAGTTGACTTTGTTGACATTTGTTTGCATATGACGTATACGCAGTGTAAGTAAATTAGTCGCAAGAAAATGATTTTGATGTTTCGAGGAAAAGATTTTTTATCTTAAAATTGTCCGACAAGTTATGAAAACAGTTTTTGGGATTATTATTTATTTTTAATGTAAAACATTGCCTGAAGGGTGACACAGAAATCTCATACAAGTTTTGACGAAATACAAAAATAATCGCCCAATCCAATAACAAGTTGACTTTCTTTACATTTTTAATATATAACGTATTTGTAGTGTGAGTATTGAAGCATGGCGTTGGCCGCAGGAAAATGGTGTTGATGTTACCAGAAAAAGTGTTTTTATCATAAAAACGTCTGAAACGTTTTGAAAGCTATTTTTGAGATACTTTTTTAATTGTTATGCAGAGTGACACAAAAATCTACTTCTTCTATCATTTGAGTAAACTTCAAAATGATCCATCCAATACTAGTTTTCTTATCCTAAAATATTAATCTGCCATTTTCTTTATAGCGAAATCATTCATAAGCAAGTGTTTGAAAAATTAAGTCTTTCAAATTTGTATGTCACCAGTCCAGCCAAGCCTCTCCTCAACTCTCTTTGGGCGAAGTTTGGGAATTGTGTGTGGCGTGATAAAAAGACAAATAAACTTCCTGCTTTGATTGTTAAATGCGATTTTTTTGTACAATAATTGGACATTTTTATCTTGACTTAATTCAAAATGGCGGCTGATATATGGCGCCTATTATCTGCCTCTGTATGTTGAAGATTGTCCCTAAATTTTACTCCTCCAGCCTCTTGTAGTGAAATGAAAAACGTTTTTTGTTTATTGAAACCAATAAAATTCTCTATGGCTTTTATGAAATCCGAATGAGTTTTGACAAAAAATTAACTGAAATGGTGATGTTCGAAAAAAAAATGTTTTATTTTTCACTTTTTGTGATTTGACCTTGTTTAAAAATACAAATTTTTATTGTATATTGTTAGTATAAGCCATAAAAAAATAGATCATTTCAAAAATGATTTAAATGAAAGGAATCCGAACAATAGATCCAGACCTACGCTTGAAATTCTAATGAAAAACATGGTTCCGAGCAAGACGCGCTTAAAGTATTTAGAAAGTTCCTCTGCGAGCTCGCGTTAAGTGCGTTCAAGACGTTATATTGCTAGAAATATCGATCGCATCAAAAAATCTTTTCCTACACATACTCAACGGTTAAGTAATAGAAACTTCCAATAAGGTTTAATTCAAGAAAGTTTGCCAAAGTTAGATCAAAAGCAAACATTTGAACTCCTGCGCTTCCACAAAAATAGGATTTGGATGGTGATGGGCATTGTAATGGGGCGCAGCAGGCAATATAGCTGAGAGGTTGCACGTTCCCGATCACGATTTCTGCCGCAGCTGCAGAGATGAGCTAGAGACAGAAAGCATCGCACACCTGCAATGCGACTACCCGGCGCTTCTTAAAAGAGAAACCCAGTTTGTTGGTAAACCATACTTTGAGGATCTGGGTAGTCTAGCCTAGGTGCCCATAGTGGATCTGGCTGCTTTTGTCGAATTCTCAAAATCTTTCTGCAACATGAGAGACTTAGGCGATTAGGGATGTCCTACAGTTTTTGATCCTCCTTCACAATCTCTCCCTTTCTTAAATTTCTTTCCCCCCATTCTTTTAATTTGACAACACAATGGACCTCATGGTCACTGGGTGATCTCAGTCAATATCTGAGCTGCCTATAAAGTCTAACCTGTTAGCCATTGGAGCCTTCCAAGGTATGGTATGAAGCTATTCAAGCCTTCCATAAAAGTATGATCAGTGATCTAAGGGTAACCGATTGAGCCATCTTTCTCTGTCTGTTTTTCTTATGTATCTCTTCTCTACCAAAATTCCCTCATTCTACCTCTGCCAAACTCTCTCAACAACTTCACATACCCTTTAAGCTCATTTTGGGCTTATAGTGTATGAAAACTTTTACTATGCGCACAATTTCCGTTCGCCATATTTTCTTTGGCCCGCGGCTGAGTGCGTTGTCATTTTCGTTGCCCGGCTGTTTGACTCTCTTCTCCTTACTCGGTTACTCCCTCCACCACTTCATCTTATCCCTCTGTCCCTCTGATGGACTGCCTCAATGGATGTTCTTTTGCACATTATTGTTGTTGTTGTGTGGCTTTTGTTGTTGTTTCATTACTGGTTGCATATAAAACAAATGCACATAGTTCCGCTGGTTATTATCCACTTGCTGTTGACTTCAATGCAACATCCGTACCCCTATAACAATCCCCCTCTCCCCTCAGCTGCCCACTCCTTTTGTGGCAACGACAACAATTTGCCCTGCGCTTTTGGCATAAGGCATTTTTTTAGCTTAATCAACACGCTACCAACATAGCTCTAGTTTCAGCTGCTGCTCCTGCCGCTGCATAGGTAGCTCCGGACGTCGTCGTCGTCATCGTCCTACGTATTAGGTCCTGCTGCTACTGCTGCTGAACTAACGACAACCGCAAAAAGCATTCCTATTGCCCGGCAACTCGAAAGTATTTCAAGACCAAATTATTTTCATAACTTTGGCTTAAAAGCTAAAATGGCTGCGACGACGACAACTTTGAGCGTTCTCCTGCAAGCTGGGCAGGACACGCAAAAATACAAAAAAAAAGAGCAAGAGCATGCAGCCCATGCCTGCGCTGAGGCTTGTGACGACACATTGCCCCCGGGCGGCAACTTGCTCAAAAAAATAAACAGAAAAAAAGGGGCACAAAGAATTAAAAATATTTACAGTATTTTGAGTAAGACAACGCCATGACACAAAAAATACATAAAATATATATATATATAATATTTAAAAATAAAATAAATATAAGTAAAATTAAGCAAAACGACTACATTGTGTTATTTACATGAGCGCAACTCGCATGACTTTGTTGCAAGCCGAGGACTCAAGAGGAATGTGTCATCTACTAGGAACCCCTCCCAGGAGTGTGTTTGTGTGTGAGGTTTGGGGTTGTGCCTCTGGTTGTATCTGTGTTGGTAGATGTATGTGGGGGTTTGCGGTTGAAAACGCTTTGCGGTAAACAGCATATGCTGAGGCATTTAAACATGACAAATTCTGACTGAGTATAAAGCATTCCAAACAAATATGATGAAACATATTATACGCACATATACAGACAAACAAAAATACAAGAAAAATACGAATTTTAATTAAATAGAGCGAATTTTTAATACTCTTTTTTGTAAGTTAGTTAGCGCTTAATAAGCATTGGAGGTGTGCTTAGAAAATTTAAGAATTTTTTGAGGGATATCAAAAGATACTTAATACTTTCATGGCAAATAGCGTCTTTGAGCTAGCGATGCCAGTGCTAGGCAAATGCATCAGTGCTACTGCGGGGAATCACCGAACCACCGATTTTCAGTTTTAGAGGCGAGTACGCTACCACTTAAGCCACCGACGGCCAAGTCTCTATTAATTAAAGACACCGCCATTCGGATTCGGCTAAAAACTGTAGGTCCCTGTTCTGTTCGAACAGTTATTATTAGAGATCCCCCTATGCCCCTCTAAGGGGTCTAACAGGGAATTATTTATCACAAGATATTTATATTTAAAAGGAAAATCAAACGGATACGTACCTCGAAATTTACAAAAATTAGGCAGATTCCCGAAATGGATTTTTTATTAGAAAAACTTTTGCTAAAACCTGAAAAAAATGAAAAGAAATTGTTAAGAATATAAAATTAAGTATTTGTAATAGAATAAAATTATTTTCCGCTGCTATAAGATATTTTTCTTTATTATTAAAAACAAAATACAAATTTTAAATAATTAAAGTTTCCATGAGGCTTCATTAACAACTCATATTAAAAAATTAGTAATAAAATTATAGAAAAATCTATTGAGATAAAGTGAAATTATTTTCCGCTGTTATAAAAAATTTCTGCATATATAACAGAGAGAACAAAAAGTTCAAAATTTTACACTGGGCTTAAATAAACAAATAATACAATAAATGATATTCCAAATTAAATATATATCGACGAAAATAAGTGAAGCGGGCCACTTTTTTGGCGACCTTCTCCGATTTTGATGATTTTTACACAGTTGGTAGAGCTGCTAGCCATTAGAAAGCCATTAGAAGATATGGCTTATCAAAAAATAGTCCAAAAATGAAAAAACCGATATTCAGTTATCGATAGCTCGATAAATAATCGGAATTTTGCAATAAAATTGGGCGTGGTTTCTAATGGCTGTGTGAAAATCATCAAAATCGGAGAAGATCGCCAAAAAAGTGGCCCGCTTCACTTATTTTCGCCGATATATAAAATATAACCATATAAACTATTTTCCGCTGTTATAAATTATTTGTTTGTATTTTATTATTTTAAATAAAAAGGGCTGAAAATTTTAAATTTTAAACTGGGCTAAAATAAACTGATTATATTATAAATGATTTTCCATAATGGGGTTTTATACAGTAGAAAAGAATCAATTCTCTCAAAAAATTTTAAATAATTAAGACTATCCACGATGCTTAATAAACTAACTAATTATCATAATTGATAGTTGTTTATAAAATTATAGAAAAACGGGCTAAAATTAAAAAATTAAAATTCAAATCTTTAAATATATTTATAAAAATCGTATCCAGAAAAAATTTAATCATTTTCAGCTGCTATAAAATATTTTTCCTCATTGTTAAAAAAAAAATTAAAAAAAATTAAAAATATCCCTTAAGGAACATATTTATTATATACAGGGTGCGCCATTTGAATGTGGTCGATGGATATATTGAATAACTTTGACAGATTTCAACCGATTGACGTCGTCGAACACATTTTGAAAGGTTATTGCATTAAAACTTTAACCATGAATCGATTCACGCCCAAAGAATAATAATTTGAGTGAGTGAATCGGAGCCCGATTTTTGGGAGTTTGGGAATTTTAATGACTGATAAGGCCCATTTCACGCTATCTGGCACTGTAAATAAACAAAACTGTCGCATTTGGGGAAAGAAAATATCACACCGCGAAAAAATATTTCCATCGACCACATTCAAATGGCGCACCCTGTATTTTTTTAAATATTATCACAAAGTTTTTGATAAAATAAGAAAAAAGGTATTGCAAAAAATTCAACTTAAATAGCTTTAAAATATTTTTCAATTTTATTTTTATTTTAGGCTTAAATAAACAGATTTCATTGTAAACCATATTCCAAATCCGGAGTCTGCAGTATTAAAAAAATAATTTTCCGATGCTAAAAAATATTTTCCATAATGTTAGAAATAAAAAGATGCAAAAATATACATTTCACAATAGTAGATTTTATGAAAAAATTTATTTTAAAATTTTATCTTTATTACTCTGAAGGTTACAATAAATTAAAAAATATAAGGAATAAAAAATTTGATTGAGAGATTGCTTTTAGTTTCTTTGTGAATCTGAATCTGAAACTCTTTATTTAAAGCGCAAAAATGACTTAAGAATTGGAAATTATTTAAACGATATTTATGAAGATTACACAGCCCAACAAAAAAAAATTTCTGTACTTTTGACGCGACACATCTTATTATATGGATTTTGATGCGCTGAAACCGAATCTAGAAAAAAAACAACACGTTTCCCGACTGGTTTTTGACATAACCTCAAAAAATTGTATTTTTCACAAATTTCTTGGCCCCTTCCATTACAAAACTCCCGGTCCGGGCAGGTCATTATTTTAGATTTTAAAGAAACTGAATTATGTTATTCCTTGGTCCTTTACATTAGACACGTATTTTTTTTTTATAATTATATATTTTAATTTTTTTTACCATTATAGGGTATAAGAGCTTTCAAATTACCTCACTTCAAACCACACTCTACATGCTTATAAAATAAATTTAAATTTAAATAAAGTTTAAAAGTTGCTAGCCCTATAATAATGATAAAACTTTTGTATTTAAGTAATAGTAATTAAAATAGCACCTAAATTTTTGTTAGCTATTTTATAGACAGAGAAAAAAATTTCTTCAGAAATGGTTTAAATTGTTCAACAAGTTACTTTTATATAAGTATATATATTTTGTACAAAATAATTTTATTTTCAAAACTCATTATTTAGCACTAATATATATATTTATAAAAATATCTGCATTAAATTTTTTGCTCAAAATCTTTTTACCTTAGCTATTCACCGCACATACGTATACTTAATATTTGCTTTTAACTTCTCACTTCAACTTCGTTTAAAAAACTTAACAAGTTTATTCACTCAAGCGTATTTTCTAACTAAAGAGTATATAACTTTATACATATAAATGTTTGCATATATAGACCTAGTAAATATGTACATGGAAATCTATCTACAAAGCTGCAACTTTTTCTTTGCTTTACTAGCAGAGAACATTTTCCTTTTTCCCAATTTACGCAACCTCAAAACAAATATCGACAGCTTTTAGCTGCAGTAAGCAGCGCAGTCGCAGTCAACGTCGACGTCGCTGTTGACGTTGACTTTAACATGAATGTTGTCATCGTTGTTGTAGTTGTATTTTTTGTGTGTAGTTGTTGTTGTTGTAGTTGTTTGCCAATGAAAATGCTGAAGGATTAGGCACGCTGCCATGGATTAAGTCCTTGTGAACTTTTCATGATTAATGATGCTTTGAAAAGTTGTCATTACTGGTTTCATATTCCCACTCGAGTTGTTGTTGTTGTTTCTCAAATTGTTTTTGTCGGTAAGACATGTTGTTTGTTGTTGTATATGTTGTTGTTGATTTTGTAGGTTTTTATTGTAATTGCATTAGTCAACTAACATAAAGAGTTCATAATTTGAAGGCATGCAAAGCAATCAGTGTTTTTTTGGCAGGGTTGCAGAGGCAGTTGGAGCCAAAACAATTACAAAGAACTGGAACCAATTATTTGGACTCAAAAAAATTAAGTCATGAATGTATTAAAGTAGACTGTCAGGCGGTAGAAGAGGAGGAAACAGTGGAGCACCTCCTGTGTGCATGCATGGCACTATGCAGGAGGAGACTGAATACATTGGGTTCCGAAACTTTTGGGAATATTACTGAAATTGCAGAAATCAGAATAAATAAGATTAATTCGTTTATTAAATCGACAGCTTGGTTCAAAGAGGATTAAGGAGAGTAGAGAACTGACTCAAGTGGCATCACAACGGGTTTTTCATAGGCCTAGGTGTGCCGGAATAGCAACTACTTCTACCTATCTACCTAATAAAATATAATGTTCTATACAAAAATCTTTTAAAAAAGTGTCTAGACTTACTTCCTTCAAAATCATGGAATCGCTGCTGATTTTAAATGGTTTAAAAGAGTCTCGCTTTGAAAGAAAACTGCTCAGAACATCTTGAACTTAAGCCCAAGCATGCCAAAGTCTCATAGCCACCGACCCAAGTTTAATAAAAATTTGTTATCCTGCAGCCCTAGCATTTACAGCTCCTACTAAAATTTGTTTACATTGAATTTATGCCTAATGCACAGTAACTAGTATTATGTGCAAATTGTATTATATTATAATAATATAAATTAAATACATACATTCACTTTAATTAATCGGCTCTGCACTTAAGCATACAAAGTGTCCTTTGCCACTAAACTAGCTTAGTTTATTTAATCAGCAGACAAGGCCGCTTGCAGCCGCACTAAAAGCACAAGGTCCTTGACTTGCTAACTCATTTGGGTTCATTTAAATGGTTTTTAGCACGCTTAATTGCATATATAAAAAACATTTAGAGTGCAATTAGCTGTCAAATGTCTAGAAATAATCAAATTTAATTTATTTTAATTTGATTTTAATGCCGGAAGGTTAGAAAAGCTATGAAGAGTTCATGCGCTCAAAAGTAGGCAACAGAAATTTTAATTCAATGTAAGCAATGAGTTAAATATTAAGTATACGCTGAATAGCATTTGGTTTGGCTTGTATTGAATTTTAATGAGCAGTTGTTGAGTTTTAAAGCAAGCAATTATGTTAGAGGATATTGGTTTCTTCTATATGTTGCTTATTTTTACAATTTAAAAAAAAAATAATAGCTTGATTAGTAATGCAATATTTCCTAAAATGAAAAAGCTCATCTCTTTCTTTATAAAAAGATTATACCCAAATAATAAGTAAGAAGGAGTTTTATATATATTTTTTTTTCGGGTTACCCATATATGTTACATAATAGAATATGGGTCTCTTTAATTTAATTAAAAGGGTTAATATAAATTGCCGTGGGTTATGTATACAAACTTATTAATAAGAGTTCTCATAAATTAAATCTTTCAACTTTTAACTCGATATACACTTACTTTGCGAAAATTTAAACTATTTCGCCTAAAACTTAAGAAAAGTTTTAAGCTGTCAAAGCGCAAAATAGTATGCCCAGCAGCCACTTTTCCCAGAAAATAAATACAATACGTCAAAAATTTTATGAGAAAAGCTTAACCAACAAAAAGTTTGAGCAGGGATAGAAGAATACTTTATGCAAACTGCTACTTCTGGGAATTCTAAATAGAGAGAGACACTTTCTCAACTTAGAATCCGAATATTCCAGATGCAAAAATCAAAAGCCATAGCTTATGCCAAAGTGGTCAGCTTTCATTCATTCAGCACTTTTTACTGAGAAAGTTCAAAAACTCCTCGCTCAATATTAACCAATTTTGTTAAAGAAAGGCTCTCAAATGTTTTCCATTTGCCCATAGCTTATGTTTCCTGTACTAAAACACAATAGCTGCGATTTAATGCTTCCTGTACCAAAACGCAATGGCAACCATTAAGCGCAGATTTAATCTTAACCGCAAAATTTAATCAGCTTTAAAGCTAAACAGCTGCCTAATGAGGTCAGCATAAATGTAGGCACTTTAAAGCTGTACAAAAATAATTTATAAGCATGAAACTTGTATTATCATGACTTCTAAGCGGCAAAATCATTAATCAATTAAGGCCCAGACGAAATTTTCCAAGCAATATATACAAATTTGTCAATTCCTTTAATAATTTTTAACCAAAAGTGTCTGTAAATGTCTGCTTTATGCTAAACTACAACAAAACGACTTTTTACATTAATTAATTAAGCATATTTATAGCCATTTTTATATAAATATATATAAATACAATAAACAAAGAGCAAAGCATTTCACAAACTGAAACTTAAAGTCAGCCCCAAAAAGTAGGCAATGTAAATTATACAAGCCGCTTTGGCTGCCTTTGGCCTGCTTAATTGGTAAGCTTATACAAATTTATGCCTATATAAACCCCTGAGAGTGTTTTAGCCTTAGTCCCAGCCCAAGGATCGCCGCTTAATGAGCTGCAGCCAAAGCCCAAACCAAATAACTTAAATATATATTATACGTATAGTATATAAAGGCTTTGGTTTGGCCTACGGTTTCATTTACGGTTTACGGCTTCTGTCTAAGTCTGTCCCTGCGTCCTTTTGACGGCCTGTCTGGCTGGCAGTGTGAAACCATAATGAGATGAATACGCTCACAAAAACTTGCACAAATATTTGCCAATTATTTAGTTTTGGTTTTTAACGCCCGCACTTTGGCGGGCACACGAACAGGAGGGACACGGACAGGGAGACGGAGACGGTTTCAGCTCCATCAACATCGACATTATTATAATGAATGAACACTGTGCACAGTGCAGCAAATTAGTCAAAAAAGTTGGCGGAATAAAAAGTTACTGCAAACTTTATATATGAAGTGGTCAAGTTGGAGGAGGAGTAGGCCAGGACTTGTCAAAGACAAACGTCAAGCTCTGCGGGTGTTTTGTGAGCTGGTGTGCGTGTATGTGTGTAGGTGAGTGTCTTTTAAATACTCATTACAAAATTAATTCTGAACAAGTTTTGATAAAAATCCTATTATAAACATAAATAAATAGCTTGCCAGGACGCAAAATGGTGCGCGCCCGCTTACAACTTTTGCCAAGGCGCAAAGGAACACACACAGAGACACAAAAGACATGCACTGAGGGAAAAAATGTTTAGTTAGCAATTGAGCTAATGAGTACTAAAAGAGAAAATAAAGTTTTTAGAGTAAAGATGGAAATGAAAATACTTGAAATCATTTATTTTGGGTACAGAAAATTTTTAGTAATAACACTGTCCTACAGAATTGACAAAAATCAAAGAACTTTTCAAGTGACCTAAAGTACGTTGTAGGTCTTGACGAGTAGATCACGATAGTGTTTTTCAAAATTGTCTAACACCCCCAAAATCGGAAGTTATCGCTTAAAAACCGTTTTTCGGGTACTGCGATCACTCCCACTATCACAACGTCGCCATTTTTCAACCGATTTTCGATTGCTTTACGGCTTTGGAAAGAAGAAGATTCAAGCTTTAAGATAATATACACTTGTTTATACTTCATACAAAGCAACTACGAGATTTTTTAAAAGTTATCTAAGATTTACACTTTTTTATTCGATTTTTACACTTTGAAGTCATTTTTATATAACATTTTGTTAAAACACCTTTACTTTTTACATTTAATCTTAAAGAAATATTAATTCCGAGTAAGAAAAGTTATGGTTTATTAAAATCGGTCGATAAATGTTTAAGTTACGACGCTTATTGTAAACAAGGAAATTTCAAATTCCATCGACAAAAAAAAAAGTTTTAGATGGATAATTCGTTTGTTCATGAAGATATCGTAACCAAATTTGGTATAATGCTTAAGAACTATAAAAAACGTACAAGTGCCAAATTTGGTCGCAATATTTTCAAAAACAAACGAAATACAACAAATTTTGTTAAAAAATCGATTTTTTGGAAGACAATTACTATGGGAGCTATATGATATAGTCAACCGATTTTGTTCAAATTTGGCGTTTTGAAATTTTTTAGAGCACTTAAGCAATGTGCCAAATTTCAACGAAATCGGTTGACTATATCATATAGCTCCCATAGTAATTGTCTTCCAAAAAATCGATTTTTTAACAAAATTTGTTGTATTTCGTTTGTTTTTGAAAATATTGCGACCAAATTTGGCACTTGTACGTTTTTTATAGTTCTTAAGCATTATATTAAATTTGGTTACGATATCTTCATGAACAAACGAATTATCCATCTAAAACTTTTTTTTGTCGATGGAATTTGAAATTTCCTTGTTTACAATAAGCGTCGTAACTTAAACATTTATCGACCGATTTTAATAAACCATAACTTTTCTTACTCGGAATTAATATTTCTTTAAGATTAAATGTAAAAAAGTAAAGGTGTTTTAACAAAATGTTATACAAAAATGACTTCAAAGTGTAAAAATCGAATAAAAAAAGTGTAAATCTTAGATAACTTTTAAAAAATCTCGTAGTTGCTTTGTATGAAGTATAAACAAGTGTATATCATCTTAAAGCTTGAATCTTCTTCTTTCCAAAGCCGTAAAGCAATCGAAAATCGGTTGAAAAATGGCGACGTTGTGATAGTGGGAGTGATCGCAGTACCCGAAAACGGTTTTTAAGCGATAACTTCCGATTTTGGGGGTGTTAGACAATTTTGAAAAAGGCTATCGTGATCTACTCGTCAAGACCTACAACGTACACTAGGTCACTTGAAAAGTTCTTTTTCACTGTTGGACAGTGTAATCGATCCATTTAAAATGACATTAACAACATGAAGGGATATGTCTTAATTAAAATGAGTTTTTGGAGTCAAGACTGGATCTCATAATACTTGAAGTTTGGTAAATCAAAAACTGCAAATTTTCTTCTACTCTTGTTTTTGACTGATTTTGGGTCCCCAAAATTTTCGTAAGATGGTGAAATATTTTGCCTACCCATTTCAAAAAATATTAAAAACATGAAAAGAGAAATGTCCTAAATAACACAACCTGTAGTATAAGTTTGCTTTCTCCTAGTTTCGGCCTTAAGAAAGTTAAGTTAGTTTTCAAAATTTTTATATGGCATGTCCTTTTTGAAAGCCCAAAAAATTAAACTCATTCAAATGAATAAAGCATTTAAGATTAGGATAAGAAAATGCATGTACCAGTTAATCAAAATTTATAATATTTGTTTTAGCAGGTTCCCAATACCAGCTTAAATATTAAGCCTGTTTTCAAAACAGAGTAAGGAAATTTTTAAAACAAATGAATAAGCTATTAAAAACAAAATTTAAAAGAGTATGCAGATATGAATATTGTTTGTAATAGCTGATGAAACTATTATACTTAAAACACAGATTCATTCTTTAGTTAAATTTAGATTGTATTAATGTAATTTCATAGTTCTTAAAAATATTTTAGTCAAGTACAAGTATATCAAATTTGTCATAAGATAATAGCCACACTTTCGCGAATATATTTCATATATTATGGTCAATATTGTCTTAAAATAATTTAAAAATTTTATACTGGGCAACTAAAATATCTACAGTCCGCATGAAATTTAGTCCAAATTTCATCTTATATTTATCCGATTCTAACTAAGAAATTTTTTTTGATCTCAGCAACTTAATGTCTTAAAAATATCTCTTTTTTAAGTCGGCATTAGAAGCTACATCTTCTTCACATTTTCTCTCAGTGTACATACAGCATGCAGTAACATGCACAGGAAACTGGCGGCTGCTTTTGGCAGCCATGTTGAGCTGCGCAAACATTACGACCTCTGTTAGTAGGCAGACAACAAGACGTATGTGTGTGTGAGTGTGTGTATGTGTGAGTGTGTGATAAAGTGCGGCCAAGTCAAACAATAAGGCAGGCAACTGTAAAAAGGACGCAGCTGAGAAACGGCGACGAAGGCAACAAAATGGCGACAGCTTCGATGGCAATGGCGGCACAACAACGCCGAAACTTCATTAGTGTTCATCCACTATGTATAGTTGTGGTCGAAGTCAAACGAAAGCAGCGGCAGTAAAGGTTGCCTTTAGCCACAGGCCAGGACTCACACATACGTAAATGTACCCACACTACCACACATACACATACACAGCTACTATTTTGAATAAAATGGTTTTTATATAGTTTCACATTTTACACGCTTCCAGGCGTACCAACCCAACAACTTGAGTTTTCTTTAGGTTTTTCTACTGCTTTTTATTATAAGACACGGGGACTGACTGTAGGCATATTCAATATTCATATTTCGCAACGACCGGAATATTTATTACCTGATACCTTACCCATACAACTATAAATTTACACACGTTTGCATATGGAGAGTCTTTGTTGTAGCTGCCGCGACGTGTGGCAAGGCGGCAGGCAACCTTTTGTATGTGTCTTCTAGAAAATTGTTTGTTTAGCAAACCGTTGATAAAATTTCATTTCACATAGTTGCAGGTGATGCAGAAGTCAACATTGAATACTGAAAAATGCTAAGCGAAATTGCTTTGTCTGCCCTAGAGCTATTTCGATTTTAAGTTCCCAGACATTGTTGTCCTGTACCCACTATATAGAAGTAAGTAGCAGCTGCTTTAGTGGTCCTTGAATTTGAATGTCACAGTGTTAGTGTTTTTTTTTTTTTGCGCTTTAATAGCCGTCCGTCCAAGTTGTTACACATTGCAATGCAATGCCGCTGAAAAGTATGCTATAGTTTTTTGCTACTTTTTTATTTACTTGACAGGCGAGCGCAACTTTTGCATTTGTCTGCTATGCTCAACTTTATTAATAAACTGCAAAATTATATACAACTAAATTGTTGCCGTTGTTAGTTATTTATTATTTATATATTTACTGTATTATAATTTCAAGTGGACTGTGAAATAAAGGAGCTTAAGCTGCATATTAACAAATACTTATAAAAATGTCTAATATAAAAGCTACATAAATTCTGGCATATCATATGATTCCATCTTAGTTTTCGCTGTTGCCCTAGTTTTCGTATAATGCTTGCTTAGTTTTTGTTTCTATGAAAGCCATCTTAAACATACATCGTATGGACTTTTGCGGACAAAAACAAAAATTAATCGATTATTTGCGAACGACAAAATGTTGCTTTTGCACTTATAATGAGAAATTTTGCAGAAAGAGCAGCTTAATGAGATTCTGGGAAATATGTGAGGCGACTATAGACCAGAAATAAAGGTAGTTATTGACATTGAATTTTTTATAACCTACAAGAAACCAGAAATTTTGTTATAATGGTCAAGTGGAGCGTATACTTAATTTAGTTAAATATTCTTTTAAGCCTGCTTTAAATTGTAAAATTTATATTTAATGCTAAAAGTTGTTGGTTGTATCTGACCTTACTGCATTTTAAAGACCCACAATTTATGGAAAGCAATATTCTGCAACTTCCAAGTCTAAACTTGCCTGCAACTGCAATGCCATTTTGTGGCTCCCTATATAAAACAAAGGCTATATATAGATGAAAAAAACAGCATATAATGGCAAAGCAGCCAGCTGCAGTTATAATTTACTTCATTCTACATTTACTATATGTATGTACAATTTGCTAGTAAGTGCTTATTATGTGAGTTGCGAGTTGAGTGGATCTAGATGTAGCCACAGGCAATTTATAATTGAATTATGGCAGAAAGCTTAGCTAGTGCTTCAGCTGTAGATGCGTTCAGGTGGAAATGCACCTGAGAGAAGTTAACTATCAGTTACAGTATCAGTCTTTTATGCAGCAGTAGAAATTTACAGCGCAGAGGTGGGAATAAGGGGGTTGCTACCTGTATCTATACGATATGTTACTTTCTAAGGACTTACATAAAGTTAAGACATATGCTCCAAACTACGAAGCCACCTATGCTCTCTGCCCTATGCTCTGACATTCTACCCTATCCTAGGAGCAATATCTTGTACTATTCATAATATCAAGGAAAAAAGAAAGAACCTCCTGTACTAAATTTTCTACTTGTTACATATCATATATAGTTGCTTTAAGAAATCTTGGCAATTTATAACATCCTAGAGCGAAAAGGAGCTTAATTTATCATCACTCTACATTGTTTTCAAACTTTAAATGGGTATAACTCGTAAACTAAGCGTCCTAGAGCGAAAAAGAGCTTTATTTGTCAACACTTTACCTTGTTTTTCAAACTTTATATGGGTATAACTCGTAAACTAAGTGTCCTAAAGCAAAAAAGAGCTTAATTTTTCATCACTCTACCTTGTTCACAATCATGTTATCCTTAATGGATAACAGAAAGTTTCTTATAAAGAATATAAATCAAAAATAAATGGAATTTCATACTAAGATCTGTGCTGCTGGAGTATAAAAAGTTCAACTTCCGGTTTGATATATCACACTAATCCCCAGCCCCTCTCAATATGAAATTCTGCCTACGCCACTGTCTCACTCACATGTATGTATGTCTATAGGTGTTGCCGCTGTTTAAGCCCGCAGCTAGCACACAAACACAGCAGCAGCAGTCTTCAATTACCAAATGATGATGAAAACTTGCTGCTAAATGAGTTTCTTTGACTTGACTTGTGTTAGAAAAAAAAACAACAACACACGACACGCCAACACACACACACACACCCTCCTATTTGTATCTGCATTTGTATATAGACATATCATCATACATAATTTCCGTTGTATAACTAAAATTTGTAAGTTTGCAGTGGTAGTGGCTGAGGCAGAGTAGATTTCTCCGGCATCAAGTTTTGGCCTGGCTGGCTGACAATGCTGCTGCCGTTGCGTATACGCCCAGTAATACAATGCCAGTCAGCCGTGCGTATGTGTGTGCGTAGCATTAGCATACATTCGAGTCAAGGCGCACCCATATGGGGGGCAAAACCAAAACAAACCCATACAAAGCTTTCACTCAAAGCAACATTTGAGCAACACGTGACGCTTTGAGCGCAATCCAACCAACAAAGCCTTGAAAGTCAACTCCCACTCAGCGTTGATGCTGTGAGTGAGCGCTTCGCCCTTAGAGCTCAACATGTTGCTTCGCTTAGGCTTGTTGCAGTGCTCGGCTCGTGCGCGCCCTTTCGAGTGAAAAACGAGACGAACGAACGCGCACGAGCGTGCAGCAAGGCCGAATGCGCGCACGAAGCGCTTCGTGCTTGGCCATGTGGGTGGCTCTGTGTGTGTGTGCTGCTGCTGATAAAGCCTGACTGAGACGCGCTTTGGTCAGTTGAACATATTCCATGCTGTGATCAAGTTGTCTTTAACTTTTGAAGCGCTGAGCGCTGCTGCTGTGTGAACTAAAGAAGAGAAATAAACTGTTCGAAAACTTTTCGAAAATTTTCGAATATCAAATTTCAAAAAAGCTAAAAATCACAGTGCGTGAGTGTTTGTGTGTGTGTTCATGTGTGTGTGGCATATTGAGTATCTGTCATTAGTTGCACGCGTAGGCGTGGCATTTTGGGGCGCGGCTGTTAAAAAATATTGCAAGTCCTGTCCGCAGCGTGGGCGCAAGGGGGCGCGTCTGCTTTCAATGCTCTAAATTCGCAATTGTTGCAAGCTGCTTTAAGGCCCACGCCTTTTTTTTGTTGTTGCCTCTTTTCTGCGCTGCACTCAAGCTTAAACCCATAGAATTCTGTTTTCGGACAGCTACAGGAAGCAGTCAGCGCGTTGCATTCACTGCATGTTGCATTCATTTGCTCGCTTGGGCTGCCACAGCACGGATGTGTGCTCCAATTCTGTTGCAGTTTCTCGTTGTCCGCTCTGCCAAACACACACAAAAAACCACTAAACATTTCATTAGCACAAAAAACTAGTAAATTAAATACAAAAAGTTGTTAATTTGTTTTTAATTGCCAGCCCTAAGCGTGTTTGTGCGTGTTTATGCAAGTTGCTGCATGTCTACGCGTGTACATTAATTATTGCAGCTACTGTAGTTCACTGGCAAAACAATTTGTGAAACGACGGACTGACTTACATGCATTTTTAGTATGTAATTACCAAATCATTACCAGCAAAAAAAAAAAAATAAAATTAAAAATAGTAATAAACAAAATCAAAAGCAAATTAACAAACAAACAACAATTTTTGTAAATCAATTACATTTAACTACAACAAAAACAACAACCGAAATCCAAAGGTTTCCCACGCTCAAAAATGCGTTAATGAAAAGTGCTGTAAATAAATAAACTAACATTGCGCCAAATTCAATTAAATGCGTAAAAGTGAAATCAAAAATGAAAATGAAAATCATATCGAAATAATTACAGCGGGCTGCCCATAATCCACAGGGACGTCGCCCGCCCCTCACAGACAGACAGTACGCCGCAAATTAAATAAACTCAAGTGAGATGAACTAACAACAAAAAATAATAAATAAGTAAAAAGCAAGTTAAAAAAAATTGAGTTATAAAGCGAGAAATAAATGCGCATTGATTTTCGAAACGAGCAGCCAGCCAGCCAGCTAAAGATACAAGATAAAAGATAAAGATACAAGATAGCAGCTAGAGCTAACAGCCAGCGGCTAAGGGCCAACATCAACAGATCCCCGTGTATAAGGCCAAAATAAATAAAAAGCAGCGCACAGGCTTTACATGTATATATTTAGTGTATATATATACATATACACATGAAGGCAACAAAGACGCCGCCGCACAACAAATCAGCCATGGAACCCAAAATTGTAATGTACAAAAAATTTTAAGCTTTATATATATACTATATATAAAAATAAAATACAAAATATTTGCACCCGCACTCAGCACACAAATTGACACAAAATAAAAATATAAAAAAATTGCAAAAAAAAAAACAGCAACTCATGCGCCATTTTACTTTTTAAGTGTATGAAAAAAAAAATGGCATTTCATTCCATCACACATAGTTACACTCAGCGGCAGTTGAATAGAGATACTTAAAATATAAGATGGTCAACATTTATTGTATTAACTTGTGAGTTAGATTTTTTTAATGTAATTAATTTAATTTTCAAAGCAGTAATTAAAAGTTTAAAAAGATACTTTTTAACTAATGTAGCGTTTTGTATCTTCCAAATCTGTTTTGAAAATAGTTTTATATTATTTTTATTTCTTAAAAAGATGATATTAAGCTAAAACTTTCAAAGTAATAATTAACATTTAAAAAAATTAAATTAAAAATTTAAAAAAGCCCCGACACATGAACTTAAGTAATTTCCCTTTAAAAAGTAAAAAATTATAAAAGAAACTTAATGTTAAAGTACCTAAGAATCTATTAATAATTCTAAAAAATATACGTCGTTCGGGAGTTATGATGCCATAGACAGACAGACACGTCAAACTTATAGCACCCCTTTTTTTTACGTCGGGGGTTAAAAAGATACTTTTTAGCTAAGGCAGCAATTTTCATGTCTCAAACCTGTTCCCAAAACAATTTTGTTTCAATTTTATTTCCTAAACAGATAGTTTTTAGCTAAAGAAGCGATTTGTATCTCCCAAACCTGTTCCGAAAAAAATTGAATTTTATTTATATTAAGTCCAACGATATAACTCGCAAAAAGATTTCTAAGCCCTACCGGCAGTTATATTATTAAAAAAGTTAAAAACCAAATAAATAATAATAATTCCCTGACTAACTATTTTGTTAGTCGCCCTTTGGAGGGGCATGGGAATCTATATTACAAACTATTCGAAAAAAAAAATAAATCTGTATACCAGTCATGTGCCTTTTCATAGGACTCAACCCGTCCACAGTTTTTCATTCCTGTTTCTTGCTTTTATATACAAATTAGCTGAACCGACAAACGTTGTTTTGTCATATAAATTATTTCTAAGTAATTTCACAGAAAATTTCATGAGTATCCGTTCAGCCGTTTCGGAGGAGTATGATAAAAATTTAAAAAAAATTCTTATGTGTGGACAACCCTTATCACTTATGAAAAATAGATGTTGGCCGATTCTCAAACCTATCCAATAGGCACTGAAAATTTCATGTGAATCGGCCCAGGCGCTTCGGAGAAGTATGGTGAAAATTAAAAAAAAAATTCTTAGGTGTGGTCAATCCTTATCACTTAGGGGTATGAAAAATAGATGTTTGCCGAAGGCATATCAAATTTCATGAGAATCGGTGCAGCCGTTTCGGAGGGGTATGGTAAAAATTTAAAAAAAATTCTTATGTGTGGACAACCCTTATCTCTGATAAAAAATAGATGTTGGCCGATTTTCAAACCTACCCAATAGGCACACAAAATTTCATGAGAATCGGTCCAGCCGTTTCGGAGTAAAACGGTAAAAATTTTAAAAAAATCTTAGGGGTGGACAGCCCTTATAACTTAGGAGTATGAAAAAAAAATGTTGGCTGATTTTCAGACCTACTCAAAAGGCACATAAAATTTCATGAGAATCGGTTCAGACGTTTCGGAGGAATATGGTAACTAACTTTGTGACACGAGAAATTTATATATGAGATTTTACTTATAATAGTCCAGCGATATAGCTGGAAATAAATTTCTAAAGCCTTACCGCCTGATTATATTATTTAAAAAGTTTAAAAATAAAAAAAATAATAATAATTACCAGGCCCTGGGAGGGGCATGGGGATCTCTATAAGGAACTATTTGAAGAAGAAAAATAAAGAAAACTCTATACCAAGCCATTATCTGCCATTTTATAGGACTTAGCCCGTATACTGTTTTCCATTCCTGTTTCTTTCTTTTTATATAGAAATTTAGACCTCTAATTTAATTAGTGACTTAGAAAAGTTCCTTAATTTTTGATATTTTATTTCTTAAAAATATTAACATTTTAAATTTACTCATAAGGAACAAAAAAATTGAAAAAAAAATAATTTGGGAAAAAAATCAATATATAGTTACTAGCTAAAAAATGTATAAAGTTTTTTAGCAAGATTTAAATCAAGACCATAACTTTAAAAAAAAAAATAATAATCAGGTTTCCAAAATAAAATAAAAATTATTAATTACTGCTTTGAAAGTTCTATAATTTACACCAAAATATTTATTTGAATAAAAGTACAAAAACCCCCAACAAAATATTTAAAATAATCATAAAATAAATAAATATCAGGTTTCCAATATTAACTCAAAATGCAAATTCAAAATTATTAATTAGTTTATTAATTACTGCTTTGAAAGTTCAATAATTTACACCAAAATATTTAATTGAATAAAAGTACACAAACCCCCCAAAAAATAGTTAAAATATTCATAAAATAAATAAATATCAGATTTCCAATATTAAATCATAATGAAAATTTAAAATAATTAATTAATTTATTAATTACTGCTTTGAAAGCTCAATAATTAACAACAAAATATTAATTTGAATAAAAAAATACAACTTCTAGAAATTATATTTATATTAGCGCTATTCAACTGCCGCGGAGTGTCCTTACAAAGCCTCACACACTGCAGCTACAGCAGCTGTTAACTGCAAAATCATTTTTCAATCTTTTTCCAATACTTTTTTGCATATTTCAATTGAAAAATTTATCAAAGCTTTTATGTCATTGTCATTAAAATTTCTAAGCAATTTAACAATAAACTTTTTCTTTTTCTCAGTACTTTGTCTAATGCATCTTTTCAGCAAATATCTAGATACTTTTCTGCTAGATACTTTTTCAACATTCTTTTCATAATTTGATATTTTACAATATAAAAACAACGCTTTGGGGATATGCAAATTGAATCAAGCTACGAAGCAAATATTTGCTTTTAATTATAATACATAGTTATCTACTATTTACATATTAATTAAAAAAGTAACTAGTTTAAAAACGTTTTAACTATATAAGTAGAAAATTAATTTAGCAAAAAAGGTGAAATGAATTCATAATAAGCATATGCGCATAATTGTTTTTGTTTTTGGTACGTGTGTGGTTTAATTATTTAAAATTAAATTTTATGAAGTGTAATGTCCAGCATAGAACTATGAGGAAAAAAAAAACTTTTCAAGGGAATGAGCATGGCTGCCGGAAATTCAATTAGAAATGTCCTTGTGCAGCTCAACAGGCTCATAAATTTATAATTTAAGAGTTATTATTCTACGCTTTGTGCTATGGTATGCTGAGCAGCACTTTTACGGATTATTTTTAAAAGGCGTTTATGGATAAAAGCAATTATTTTTATGAACAAAACTTATTAATTAAATCAAAAAATGAATTTTATTAGTATAACTTAATGTGTAAAAGATTGCTTGAAAGCAAGAAAGATGAAAGATTAAAATAAGAAAGAAAATAGTCGCCATTTTTCTTTCAAAGATACATAGCTGCCATATTTCTTCAACGCAGGGCACAGTTCAAAGTTTGCTACATCAAAAAAAAAATTATAATAATAATAGATACAAAATAAAGGACATTGAACTAACGTCTCCAAGTCCAGATGGCTTCTAATGTATTTTTTGTTGGCACAACTTGTGTTCTTTTAAGTGTATTAAAACTTATTGATGCATAAATTGGGTTTAAAAGTTTTTGGAATATAGTTACTAAAATAAATATGCAATTTACTATCGATTAGCTTAGCTACTTAATATCCTTAGAGCTGAACCACAAGTTAAGTGGTTAAAAAGCTGTTCAAAATATATACGCTTTGAAAACCAAACTTCCTTCAAATTAGTAACGCCAAATTTAGAGATTTCTTAAAGCTTAGTATCAGCTACGCTAAGCTTAATTTTCGTTGATGGAATTAAACATTTATAAACATTTTTACCATCTTTCGCTGTTTGCCAGATAAGCCATAAACTTGCGCCTGAAAGTATACCCCAAAATTTTATAAACTTTTTCGCACTTAGGTGTGCGACTTGCTGTCTCTCCTAGCAAGTATGCGAAAAAATCTTAAATGTCAAAAACTTACTAAAAACATACTAAACTTGACTAAACTGGGTCAACTGAGCAGCAGCTTGTGTATCCGTATCTGTATCTGTGTTTGCCATAAAACTCAACGAATAGTTCAATAAATTTTACATTTTTAATGCTCGTAAAAACTAAACTGATATAACGAAAACTGCCAATGCCAATTGAATTAGCAAACCAAAAAAACCTGAAATGTAATATAATTTTGGTCATAAGCCAAAATGCAGCGTACTGCATTCGTGTAACGTTTTGGCCAAAACACTCTGCAATGCAATTTTGTTGTGCACTTTAGCCAGGATAACCAGCTATCGTGTAGTTTGTCTAAACTTTATTGATGTGTGCCCAGCGGCAACAACTAATTACATTGACAGCTCAAATTAGCAATTTGGTGAATTTAATTATCAGCTTTTTGGCCAAGTGCCTTTTGGCCAGCCAGCAAACTATGCAGCAACTTGAAGCCAAAAAGTTAAGCGGCTATATAAAGCTAGTTTGCTTTTAGAGCAGACTATTTGCGCATTTTTCTACGGAATTTTAATTAGCGAATTTTTAGCAGCTGCTTAAAAATAACTAATCAAAATTTATGTTATTTTAAAAAAGTTTTTGTTTAATTGCGCTTAAATTATATGCATTGAAATAGACAATTATTTTTTTTAGCGAAAAAGAAGCGTAGATATACATAAAATATTTATACAAGTAAATTCTATTAAAACTCAGTCAGGCTAAAAACAACAACAATAGCAGCGACAGCGCTAAATGAAAGCCATACTCTTACACAATTTTAATTAGAAAAGTTTGTGCCACGCCTACGCTTAGGCCGTCTGCCCTACCTCCAAAAAAAGAAAGGAAACCTGAACTTTGCATCAAAAACATATGCGCGCCGTGGCAACATTTTTCATAGCATACTTTTGAGCGCAGGTGTTGTTATTTACATGCAAATGTCACAAATATTGTCACTAGATTAAAATATGGCCTAATGGAAAGTCGGGAAGCAGCGAGTTAAAGGAACTCTTTACTTGTGCCAAGTAGACAGTTGGGTTTCCTTTTTGAGCAAGGATGAGTTCTTCTTGAGTTAACTTCAGCAATAAGGCATTTATGCAGAGACGCAATTTGTTTTCAATATCTTAAATGCTTACAAATATTTGTTTAGGGTCATCATTGTCTGAACTTTGACAGCGGATAATATTGATTTTAAGTGATGTGGCTGCCTTTTATTTATTTTTTTTGACTTGAAAAGGTTAATATATATGTATAAATGTGTGTATATACCTATACTTATTCATGTCTACGAAATTAGACAAAAAAGCTTAATTATTCGAGTATCCGCCCCTAGGAGCAGCATGAGGCGAAATATAATATTAAGCAGCACTTAAGCAATTGAAATTCCAAGCTTCTAAATGTTTAATATACATGAGGAAAATATTATCTTCAGCAATTTAACATTCTTTTGGTCATGTTTTAAAATTAAAATCTGGCAGTGATTTATCTAGAGCCACTGCTTTCTAAGGAATTTATTGCTACTATAATCTTGAAGATTTTGGTGTTGTTAAACATGACAATCCACTACGACAAGCCCAAGCGTAAAAAGTCATGGGGTAAGCCCGGCCAGCCATCAGCATCAACGGCGAAACCAAATCTTCATGGATCTAAGCTCATGATCTGTATTTGGTGGAACCAAAGTGGTGGTGGTCTATGTGGTCTATTATGAATTGTTGAAACCGAATGAAATGATCACAGGGGACCGGTACGGACTCCAATTGATGCGCTTCAGGCATGCACTCAGAGAAAACGGTCCGAAAATAAGCAATGACATGATAAAGTTATTTCGCAACATGGCAAGGCTCGGCCCCATGTGGCGAAAATCGTGAAAACATACTTGGAAACGTTAAAATGGGAGGTGCTATCTCACCCGCCGTACTCTCCGGACATCGTACCTTCCGATTACGACCTATTTTGATCGATTCACTTCTTATGAAAGTACCAAGAATTGGGTCGATTCATGAATAGCCTCAAAAGACGAGTCATTCTTCCGAGCTAAAATCCGAAAATTACCAGAAAGATGGGAAAAAGTAGTGCCTAGCGATGGATAATACTTTGAACATTAAATTTTGTATCCTTTTATTCAGAATAAATAGTTGGAAATTTAAAAAAAAAGTCTGGAAATTAATTCAATGTCCCAATAGTTTCCTATTACCACTTTTGACACAAATTAAAAGAGCAACAACAAAGATAACAAAAAATCATAGCATACCTTTTGGGGCTGCCTTGAAAACTCTTGAGAACAATTTGAATTTGCAAACAATTTGAGTTCGGAAAATTTGAATCAACAAAAATTTTTAAAAATTACACAATAAATTTGAAAAAAAAAGTGAAGACAAAAAGCTAAAACTTGTAGTCTCTTAGCAGTTAAAAATTAAAATGGCTAGAGCAAAGAATGAAAAAAAATATAGCATACCTTTTGGGGCTGCCTTGAAAGCGCTAGAGAATATCATGACAACAATAGCATTTAGTTAATGGCAATCCATAAAAATTTTTTAAAAAATTTAACAATAAATTAAAAAACAATAAAGTGAAGGCTAAAAGGCTGAAACTTATCCTTTCTTGCAGCTAAAAACTAAAATATCAGGAGCAAAGAATTAAAACAAAAATCGGAGTATACCTATTGGGGCTGCATTGAAAAAAAAAAATATAATTCCCTGTTAGACCCCTTGGAGGAGGGGCATAGGGGATCTCTATTAATAACTGTTCGAACAGAACAGGGACCTACAGTTTATAGCCGAATCCGAACGGCGGTGTCTTTAATTAATAGAGACTTTCATGGCAAATAGCGTCTTTGAGCTAGCGATGCCAGTGCTAGGCAAATGCACCAGTGCTACTGCGGGGAATCGAACCACCGACCTTCGGTTTTAGAGGCGAGTAAGCTACCACACGCCACCGACGGCTGCATTAAAAACTCTTAAGAATATGTTGCAAAAAATGTGAGCTTAGAAAATTTAAATCCACAAAAATAAATATTCAAAAATAGCAAAATAAATTTGAAAATATAAAAAAGAAGGTTAAAAGGCTGAAACTTGTACTTTCTTAGCAGTTAAAAACAAAAAAAGCAAGAGATGCAAACGATTTCAAAAAATCATAGCATACCTTTTGGGGCCATCTTGAAAGCGCTTGAGAATATGAGGTAAAAATGAAATTTAAAAAATTGTAATTCATAATAATAATTTCTAAAATATATTTAAATAAAATAAGAAGGTTAAGCACTTACCCTTGTGATTGACGTCATTCATCCCAAACATATTGGCTCTGTGGCCTTTATATAAGACAACTGAAATCAAAAAAAATTAATTTATTTTTTTAGAATTTGTACTAAAAAATTAATTAGTAAAAAGCTTAAGGAATGTGATAGAATTTTTCTAGTCACCCAATAGTCCATACTTCTAGCCGACCAGACTCGCTCGGGGATATACATCTTCAAAAAGTGTATTTTTAATTTTTATTTTTTTTTTAATTAGTTAAAAATAAAGAGTGCCATAAAATAAATTAAATTAAATGTTTATAAACGGCATTTGTATGTAGATAAAGGAACCCCTGAAACACATTATTCAAAAGAATCAATTGTTTATTACAATAATTACTTCAATTTTTTTAAGCTTCAAAGGTAGTTTAAATAAAATAATAAACTAAATACTTTTTAGCTAGTTATTATAAGTCTGTATAGTTTTTTGACAGTGCTTGCTTTATAACCAATCATAAACTTAAAAGAAAAAATTATTATTTGTTTAAAATGATATTTATAGTTTTAATTAGCAGAAAGGGTACAAGAAAAAGCTTCATATTTATTATTATTTCGATGATAAATTTCTGTTTGAAACTCAGGTAGAACAATTTTTATTTAAACTCAGATACAGATAATGCAATTATAATTTATGCAAAATGCATGCGGCCCATTTGATATTTAGTATCTGCCATATAGCATTTTAAATAAGAGCCAAAACAATAATAATCATTTTATTATTAAAATAACTCTTAACGCATTCGCGCAAATACGAATTTCCGTGCAAAATTCAATTGTAGTGAAACCCGAAATGCAAATTGAAATGAATAATGAAATTCGTTAAAATTTTGGACTGCAGTAAAAACAAAAAGAATTTAATAATTAAATTTTGTTGAATGCAATTTAAAACAATTTCTGCTTGAATTCATTTGCGAATGGCTAAAATGTCAAATTAATGGAAATATTTTTAAAGTGAAAAATTAAAAAATTGTTAGAGTAAAAATTAAATAGTTTTTATTATTTGCTTTTTACATTTTAAACAATCATTTGCTTTAGACTTTCCACCTACATTAATACAAAAAAAAAACTCAAGGATATCTGATTTTACAAAAAAACTCAAGGATATCTGATTTCTTTTTGCTAAATCTCATACTGCATCATTTAAGCAAATGTGGATTAACTCTTTAGTTGGAAGTTATCTGAAAAGATCTGAGCTTAACCAACCTGAAGGTCAACGTTGCTCTGGCTATAAACCTTTTATAGTTTAGAATGAAATTCTACTTTATAATTATATAAATAAATAAAAAATTAATCTTAGTAATGGTAAACATAACATCTGTATAAACGGCTTTGGCTTCTCTTACGCCATTTAACAAATAAGCTGTCTTACTAAATCATATTTTTTTTAAATTTAATAATTGAAAACAGCAAAACTTTTCTCTCAAAAAAAGCCAAACAACACAGAGTTCATTTAAGCCCTTATATAATCATTTTACCACATGATAAAATATAAATTATTAACCCGAAAAAAATGCAACACTGTCCTGAATGGCCTTTGTTAATGTTGCTTAAATTTAAAAGTAAATGCTTATGTAAACTATATATTGACCCTACAGAGACACTTTTACTGCGCTATAAATATAGTTTATATATATACAAAATAGCATATATGTAAAAATATATTTTTGTATTGCTCATACGCCATGTTGACACTGACCAAGTGCAAACAAAACATAATAAAAGCCAGCTAAAGTGGCGTGCCATTGTCGCTCGCTCGCTCTCGCTCTTGCTCTTGGTTATCTCAGCCATGGCTAAACGGTTTTGGTAACACACACACACACATACAAGCACACACTCACAGCAATAACAACAATAATAACAATAGCGGCAACAACAACAGAACTATAGGACCAACAAGCTGCTGATAGAAATTATTATGCGCTCAACGAACCGCAAAAAGAAGAAAAAAAAAAATCTCTGCTCATTTCATTTTGTTCTGTTACTGTCTTTTTTGTTAACATGAACATCAAAATGTATTTATGTGTGTGAGTGTGTGTGTGTTTGTATCTGTGTGTTGTTGTCGTTGTTTTTTTTTTTATATGCTTTTCAGCTTGTGCGCACACTTTTATCTTTTTGGCAGCAAACAAACAACACGCAAAAATTTCAAACAACAGTTGCGTTTTATATTTCTCTCTTTTTGTTTGTTGTTTGTTGTTTGTTGTTGTATTTGGCTGCAGATATTTTCAATTTTTTGACTTTACTTTACTATTTGTATCTGACAGTTTGCAAAAAAGTTGACAGTTGATGTGCGTTGCCGTTATGGCCACTGCCTATTATGTAAGTGTATTTGTTTATCGTAATGTGTATCGTTTGTGTGTGTGTTGGCCTGTAATCTCTTAGTGGCAGCTGCGCCTGATCAGGTGTGTGCATTTACTGCGGGTCTGCGGTTCCTTTGTTATTAATTAGTGCTCATTTATTAAGCAAAAAATAAAACCAAAAACACGGCGAAAAAAGAAAAAAACATTAAAACTGGTCACCAAGTTTGTAAGAACTTCGAGGACAAGGACACTGAGCACAGTGGGTCCTTATGTGAGCTTAAACGTATGAAAATAATCATCGTAATAAGCTCAAAATCATATGATATACTAAATGGCTTTGTACAATATTTTATTTTATTATTTTATCATAATAGATTTGTATCGTTAAGATCGATATATTTTGCTTTAGAGCAAGATTGAAAAAAACTTTGCTCTCATAAGTTAAATTGATAGATTTCTGGCACGTTTGAAAATAACATTGACTTTCATACGTATACGTATATAAAATTGTATCAAAAGTTTTTGTGACGTCAGCAACTGATTTCTAATATTTGAAAACTTTCTTGATGTGTCACAGTGTGGCAAATCGACGTCTTAGATTGATGACTTCAAATTCGGTAAAGACAAGTAAAATGCTTACTCAGAATTTACGATGATTCAAATAGTTGACAAACAAAAAGAACAAAAACAAAATTATAGCCTAACATATGTTAATTAATTATTTTATTAAATCCGTCAAAGATAAATTAAAGCTTTCTTGTTATAAACAACACTGAGATGGAGTATTCAGACCAGGCCAAATATCTAGGTGTGGTCCTAGACAAAGCTACTCGACCTATGTGGGCCTGTAGAAAATTCTTTGGTAGCACATGGGGCTTCAGCCCTCATAGAATGTATATTCCATATGATGGTTTGGCCTTTCGTCACATATGCAGCCCTTGTGTGGTGGCCCAAGACGCAGCAAAATGTGGCCATCAATAAATGCAGCAAGCTTCAAAGACTAGTATGCATATCTCTCTCGGGAGCTATTCGTACCTCTCCGACAGCTGTCATGGAGTCAGTCCTTGGACTCACACCACTGTATATTTTCATTAAAAAGTCAGACATGCAGTCTACTATGTATCCACTATCTGCTATCCGTATCACATCTGGACTTTTAGCAAGTGACCCTGGTTATGCCGCACTAAATTCCCTTCCAGACCTATCGATCTGCTCTAGATCAGATCTTATGATCACGGAACTTTTTCATAGACGTATCGATCTGCTCTAGATCAGATCTTATGATATGAAACTTTTTCATAACAAGAAATTTAGATCTCTTCTTCCAAGTCGGGAGACGTGGGCTGATGGCAGCCCCTGTGGAAACCCCCGGTGGCAACTGAGCAGGGTGTAGGTGTTGGAATCGTTGGACCCAGCACGAGAATCTCTACCGCAATGGGTATTTGGCCCAGCATCTTTCAAGCGGAGACTCATGCCATAGAGATCTGCGCCCTTAGTATCCTTTTCAAGGGAACTAGGCGAGCAAACATCTGCATTTATTCAGATAGCCAAGCTGCTATTAGGACATTATCCTCCAGGAGCATCTCCCCCTGGATAGTTAAATAATGCCATAACTACCTCCAAACCCTGTCCGCCCGGAACAAAGTCATGCTTTGTTGGGTGCCTGGATACTCGGGAGTGGATGGTACCACGATCGCTGACGATCTAGCACGACAGGGTGCCTCCAACCTGACTACATCTCCTGCACCGTTCTGTGGCATTGGTTGGTCTACAATCAAAACCATGATAAATAAATGGGGCGAAGGAGAACATAGCAGAAGCTGGTTCTCACTTCCGGGACTTCGTCAAGCAAAACTGCTTGTCAAACCTCTGAATGCGATCAAGACAAAAGTTCGTGGCAGAGCGGACCTGAAGCTCCTGATAGCTTACCTATCTGCTCACCACACTGTTAAATACCATCTACAGAAAATTGGCCTATCAGACTCTTCAGAGTGCAGGCTCTGCCTAGAAGACGATGAAACCACCCGTCATATTCTCTGTGACTGCCCAGCGCTGGTATGGAACAGAGCCTGTCACATGGGAAAGGAACGGATTAGTCCCTTCAATCTCAGGTCAATGCCAACGAAAGATCTACTCCTATTCATGCGGAAAGTGGAAAGTGTTTTGCTTTAAGTTAAGGGTATGGTACAAAAGACCTTTTGGTCGCAATGCCCCACCTCTCCGTAAGGAACCCTTCTTTCAAAAAAAAAAAAATAATAATAAAAGCTACGTACCGTCCTTATCTACGCTTAAAAGTAGGCAAAAGCTTCTGCTCGTTAAATTAAAATTAAATTTAGTATTAAACACTAGATTTAATGTGTTAAAATAAAAAAAATAAATAAATTCTGAAAACTTTAGAGCTTTGCTTCATTTGATTAATTAAAAAAATAAATAAATTCCGAAAAATTTAGAGCTTTGCTTTATTTAATTTTCTTAACACACAAACTTTTCTTGCACTTGCGTATACTTAATTTAAATTAGGCGTTTTATTATGCGAACAACTCTTAAAACTTAATTTTAGTGCGTTGGCGTACTTGATGGAAGGCAAGCATACTTAAAAGCAGATTTTAATTTTTGTTTTAGGATGTTTTATATATATTTTAAATTGCCTTAAAAACTTTATTCAATTTAGCTTATATCTGAAATACTCCTTCCTAGCAAAGATATTTAAAATAACGTTAACGATTTAATTGATTTAGGTCTCAGGTCTTACCTAAGGTAGCCCTTATGCTTATTAGTTATAGTATTATTTTTGCATTATAATTAATATTTAAATATACAAAGAAATAAATTGATTCAAGTATGAAATAAATTCCTCCATTTTTGAATTGATTCTTTTTTAATTTAAATATTTCATAAATACAAAAATAATACCTATTGCGAGAATTAAGTTATTTTTTTAACAATTCCATAACGATTCAATTACGAAAACCTTTATTTTTTCTCTCTGTATTAAACATTCATGGTCATTGATAATAGAGTTTTTTCGATGAAAAAATTACATCTGCTAGGTGATAAAAAATTAAAAGCGCGCTCTAACCAACTTAATTTATTCAATTTTTTGCTTTAACAAAAATTTAAAAAAAATGTTTTTAAAATAAGAAATTTCTCATCGTTATGGATTAATGTATATTAATTTCGCTAAAAGCTTTTAAATTAAAAAAGTTAATTTTTAAAAAGTAAGAAAAAAATGATTAGCTGTCGTGCTGACGTCACGAAATGATAAATATCAACAAACGTTATTGTATTGTTATTATTTGTATAGAATGATTTAAATATATCATAATTTTTCATAAAAATTTATTAATTTATAAGCAGCTACTTCCCGACATCGATTTATAATCATTTATAATCTATTTTATTCTATAATTTATATCATTGGAAATTTCATCGAATAATTTCATTTTTACATTTTGCTCGCTATATTTTAAATTTTTCTATATAATTGTTGTTGGTTAATTCAAAAATATTAATATTTATGAAGGTAAAAGCTTAAAAATTAATTTGTGTTGTCATATAGAATGAAACAAGAGGGGCTAGATATTTTTTATTATATAATTTCAACTAATCTTTGGATTAATAAAAAATAAAAACAAATAAATATACTGGTAAAAACTAAAAAAATTAATTTGTGACGTCATATAGAATCACACAGGAGGGGCCAGATTTTTTATAATTTGAGTACCTTTGGTAGATTTTAGATTAATAAACAAATTTGTAAATATAAAGGCAAAAATTAAAAAATTTATTTGTGTCGTCATATAAAATGAAGCATGAAGGCCAGAAGCAAAAATTGAAAGATTTTTCATGAATTTTGCTATACCAAATAAATGCAATATATTTTTTTGTCATTTTATAAAATCCGGATCAGGAATCTTAAGTATTAATAAATTAAACACCATCTACCAAAATTTACCAACTATACACTTTCCTATAAATTTCAATAATAACTCACTTTCTTTTAATAATAAACCATCAAGTGCACTTTTTTTTGTATATTGACTCTTGTGAGCTTAATAAACTATAAAATGTTGACTTTTTTCTGCATTTTTGCAATATTTGAAAATATTTTTGTGTCGAAATCTGACTGCAGCGTATTCTGATTGAAAATTCTTTTATATTTTTTAAAAATTTTTCACAATATTAAAAAAAATTCCTAAAAATTTCGCTCCAAACACATTGCAAAAAGGGTTTTACTGTTTGAAGCCAATCAAATCCATTTTATTAAAAATTGTTCCCCGCCGATTCCCTAAAAGTGTAACCACTGTGCAGCTCTCTCTTCGCAAGTTCTGCCCCAAATGTTGCTGCTTTTGGTTGCCAAGGCACAAATAAATCAACAGAGTTGCTTCTAAGCAAAAATTAATTAGTGTGTGCCTTGTCACTGACGCTTGACATTGATAAAAGCTGCTTACACTCTTACCAATACCAATACCAATCTGCACAACATGGCTGATATGCTCTCTAGTATGTGTTTGTTTGCGTATCTGTGTGTGAGCGTGTGTGTGCTTATTTGTATTTGTGCCAATTCAATGCCCAAAAAAGAAAAAACTTGCCATATCATTTGTCACAAGGTTAAAAGTTTTTCTTTTTGTTGTCAACTGAACTAAGAAAAATTGAAAGATTTTCTGATATCATTCAGTTTTCATACAAAATATTGTGCAAGTTATTTGATGCTGCTTTTTTTATTGCAATTTAATAACAAAAATTCTTGCTGTGCAACGACAACAACAAAACTAGCTTCAAATTGAACTCTGCTCTCAGGAGAGAATCTCAGTTACAACAACAACAGCAACTCTGAGACTTACTTTGGCAGTAAACAATTTTGCAACACGTAAAAAATTCCTGAAACTGATGAAACAAATTCCATGTCGAATGCCATAAATGCTGCCTTAGTCTATCTGAGAACTTTTATCCTGGTATACGGGATACCGTGTACGGTATACCTCAAGCTCTCTACAAAATGGCGCATGCTAATGGCTGAGCATACAGCTGCTGGCAGCGCACATAGTTTACCTGTTTGTTCTTGTAGCTACAAGATACTGTATCTTGTATCTTGTAGTTGTTGTAGTTGTTGTTGCTCTTGTCTGCTATTGCATATTTTCAGTTTACAAACTTGACTGCGCTGACTTTTGTAGAAGAGGCAGCCAGCCAGCCACGTTTTGGCTATTTTATGGAATACCTCATGAATATCAATTTGTTGAGCCAGCCCAAGCACTAAGCCGTAGACTTCTTATATATATATGTACATATAAGATGCCAAAGTACGTATGTATTTTTGGGCTAACACATATGTGCTACATTGGCCAAAACCTTAAGCATAAAATGTATGCAATTTTATTAAATTAGCCAGCAAATTTGACCAAATACAATTAGGCTATATTCATATGTGCTGTTAAATTACAATAAAATAAAATAAATGAAGAAATTAATACAAATGTGTCTGCAAAATTTGTTTGTTATTTGTTATAGAGTGAATCAAGTTAAGGGGTTGTAATTTTAAGTTTTACATTATAATGTACATAGCTTATATGGTATTTAGTTATTTTAAATCTTTTAACAAAAGTTTGTAAGATATTTGTAATTTATTAAATGCACTTAAAAGAGATTAAAAGTCAACTTTTAATAACTATTTCGGCAAATAATGTACCTCAATAAATTATTGTGTTTTAACACTTCAATAGAAGTTATGTTTCTCAGTATAAACATAAGTTTTACACCTTAAAACAATTACAGCAATTTCAATGTTCATATAGGGTGGGCTTTCTGTTGGTTTGGTTGTTTAATACTCATACTTTCGAACATACCCAGCAAAATGGATGCTCTTCTATTTGTCAAGTTTAAAGCTACTTTAGGGGGTAACCTCAAAAAATGTTCAAAATGGCGTCACTGGGATGCCTCAAACTGGAGAAGTTGAACTGACTGCTGCATTGCGTCCGTAATTTTCGTCTTAAATCAATAAAACTTTTGTTTGTTTTGTTCAGTGCCTTAACTTTTTGAATACTCTTAAAGTAAATAAACATCGTAAGAGTCTCTAGTTAGATTATCTGGAAAAATAAATGATTTTTAGATTAGTTTGCAGCTCGATTCAAACTTGCACCATTATAAGTCGATTGTCGCACTTCACGGGTCTGTCTTAACAATAGTCTTTTACGTTCATTGCAATCTTCACGTTCCTGGGCAGTACGATTAGTTTGTTAATCAATTTGATTCGTTGCATTTGTTCCAATTGAAATATATCATGCATTGATCGAATAGGAGACGGCATTCCCAATTGTCCTAGTGCTTTATTAGCCATCGACAAGGATAGATCTTCAATATGAATTAAAGCTTCATTGTAAACTTCGTTCGTAAATTTCATCACTGGATTACGTTTTGCTTGACGTACTCGAAACAAAATATCTTCTGATAAATTATCTTGATATTTTATCCACAATTCAGGTGGATTTGATGGAAAACATGTTGCCAAAATAATCGCAAATAGAACATATATTTGATAAGGATGAGCAGTAATAGCAGCATCTGCTAAAGTTTGATCCCCGTGCAATCACAAAAATGCGTATATCTCACGAATCAATAAATACTAACACATCGTAATAAGCTTAAAACTTCCGTAATGACAACCTCTAAAACACACATAAATCAGATTTGAAATTCATCGATGCGTTCATGAGAACATCCGTAACACGTAAAGCATAAGTTTCTTTTATATATATAAATGGCGTACCCAAGAAGAATTGAAGAACACGATTTTTTGCAATCAGATTGTTCATAAATCATAAGTAAATTTAAATTAATTTAATTAATTTTAAATTAATAAAATTATTATTATTACCCTTAAATTTGTTTAACAGTGTTATCAATATAATAAAAGTTTTTTGAGGTCAATCGTGTGAAAACTTTTTGTGTAATCCTGCCCGCCTAAGTACGTGCTTTAAAGTTTTTGTAAAATTCCTAATTGGATATTTCCAGTTAATATAACAAACCCTTCCCATCTTTAAAAAATTCGCTTTGTTGCTCAAATCTACGTTTAATTCGAAATTTTTTCGGGAAGTGATTCCGTCGCATAGAAAAAATCAAAAATTTACTGTCCCGCACAGTGCGACTGAGACACTCTACCGACTGTATCTATAGAAATATTCCGAATTCTAACTAAAACTTTACACGCAAATTCTCGGAAAATTTCTCAATCCAGTAAACAAACAAAAAAAATAGATTTTTGGGGTTTTCATGAGGAGACCCCATAATTTTAGTCATGGCTCATTCAACAAGGATTCGGTATATGTACATTTGCCCAATTTTGTTGGAAAATGTACTAATAAAATGCTATTACCAAACAAACCAGCAGCTGTCCCACCCTATATGTAGCTTTTAAATTTAATTTAGCTACAGCCTGATTGATTTTTTGATTTAACAAGCAAATGTATGCTCTTTTGAAGAACAGTAGACATAATCTTTCCACAAAATTTTCATTCAGACCAATAAAAAAAATTTCTGGCTCAATCTAATAACTCACAACTTCCTGGAAATCTTTGAGCTCTTCTTTGACGTAGCCCCAGAGAAAATAATCCCATGACGTCAAGGAAATTTGTTTCACAATAAGTCGCTTGTGACTCAATTTAAGCATTCTCCGGTTGCTCCAATTAAAACCTGCCCTGCCTATTAATTTTTTATGACTCGTTGATTGGTCAACATGGTTTAGTTGCCTGTAAACTGGATTCATTTCCGAAGAAATTTGCTGCGTTGAATACGAGTCAAACACATCACAATTTTGAGATATTTGAAGTTATGTATCCAAAGGAAAGGGCTTTGAAGCTTAGAATAGCCATAATAAAAAAATAATAATTGATCTCTTAAACTCTTGAATTATAGGATAAGAGTGGTTCTAAATGATGTAACTAGAGAAACAGATCAAAACAAATTTTTGCAACCTATACATAAACTCAAAAGTTAAAAAATATATAGTTTTTCGGGTACATAGCCTCAAATATTTCGAAATCCTGATTTAATGGACCGATTCGGAGCCCTGATTTGGATTCCACCCAGAAAATTACTTCGGAAATGGCCCATAGCTTTCCTACAATCGACATGACTCCGGTATTTGTAGGCCTGTGTAATTGATTTGGATATATTGCTTCTATATTCTAAGTTGATTTTAAATTTAATTCACTTTTTTTTCTATTTAATGCATTATTTTTATTACGTGAATAATCTTTCGAATTAAAATTTAGAAGTGCCATAAAATTATAAAATTTAAAAAAAAAAGAAACTCTTAATTGTTAATACGAACTTTCTTTCCTTACTTCATTGGGCAGTGTATATTATATTTGATTATATTGTATACAAAACCTTAGAAGCTTTAGCGCTCCAACGTCTTCAGCATAGCTAAAAAAGAGCCTGCCGTTTTGCTGACCTATAAAAGAAACAATTACCAAAGGTTCTGATATGTACAACGCGTAGTATACTTAATAAGTTGGGATAACTCTGCTCTGTTACTTGTGTAAATTTAAAAGAGTCTAAAAAAGTTAGTTGGAGAAAGGAAAGTTTTAACTTTTTGTAGCTTAGACAAAGAAGCAATCTTAGGTCAGAAAAGAGAACTCAAAAAAAAAAATCAAGGGAGGAAAGTAGAAGCAAGAAGCAAGAAAGCACCAGACGCATCCACCTTTTCACGTATAACAATCGAAAAAAGTGAGAGCCACAACAGTAATCCCACCTCTGCTGTCTTGCTTGTCTTGCTGTCGTAAAAAGAGTCACAGACTTAGGCCAAAGAAGAGAACTCGGAAAAAGCCAGTGGAAGCGTGGAGGACCAAAACAGAAGACCCATCTGACAGTTCTCTATCTTATATCAAGTGAAAAAAAGTTTGAGTCACTTCACACTGCAGTCTTGTTTTCGTAAAACAAAAAGAGTCGGATAACAGACTTAAGCCAAAGAAGAGGACTTGGAAAAAATTGGGGCAAGCGAGTAGGACCAAAGCACCAAGCCCATTGGACTGTTCCCTTGCACACGTTCCACTCTATGACGTTTATCAACAGATAAAAGTGAGTGCCGCGAGAGAGAGAGTGCCCCACCTTATTAAGCACACACGAGCTCACCCACAACAGCAATTCCAGATCCACCGTGTACATATAGCCCGTAACCAAACTGGCCCTTTGAGAACGCATCATAATCATTCGCAACATTTTGCCAGTTTTTGACGAAACGCGAGACCAATCGAAGCTATTATACAAAGAGCTGGCCACTCGGGAGCTCTGTAAAAGATATACAAATTTTATATGCTCAACATTATGCCCCTTCTGCCTTTACCTGCTGCTTCAGATACTCGCCGCCATAGCTATAGATGCCCAGCTGTACGAGCACAGCCAAGAGAAAACCCGTGCGATAGGGCACCTGTGCATTCCAGCTGCCACGACTGAAACGATAGGCCAGACTGCATAACTGCAGATAACTAAAGGTAAACTTCACAAAGAGAATCTCTGCAAAGATGCCACTAAAGTCACGCGCCAGTTCTATGGCCTGCACATGCAGCTGCACACATTCCAAGACCATTTTAAAAGCCTCCTGCTTACTGCATTGCTGAGCCGCCAAATCCAGCCTATATTCGAGGACATGAAACTGTGCCACAATGTTGTGCACCAACCAGCAGTATAAAGTATCCGCGGCCACGGCCAGCCAGGCTACTGCAGCTATGCCCAGCACGCCCCACACGTAGATGCTCCAGTAGTAAATAGGTCGGGTATCATCTAACCAGAAGTTGAAATTCATGGGTGTGCGCAAACGAAACTGGCCCGACTGCATCAAGTCCATAATACCCAGGGCTATGGGTGCTATGGCGGAGGCTAAAATGGGCATATAGACGGCACGATGGAACAAACCGGATATGCGTAAGTCCAGCGCATTCTCCTGGGCTATGAGCTGCTGTTGGGCGCGTATGCGGCAGGCGTGCTCATTGAATCCGTGTAGTTTCTGGAGCAACGCCGCTAAGCTCTGCCGCTTCAGTATGAACATCAACATTTTGAAGCTGGAAAGTGAGCCTTGCCAGACATTGGCCAGATTATCCGTAAACAGTACAAGATCTCCGGTGTTTTGCAAACTACTGATCAGCATGGGCACATTATGCGAGAGTATGCTAAAGACCAGCAAAAATGTCCAGAGTGGATGCTTGAGCGGCAGTTCCGTGGAGTTCATATCAAAGCCTGCTAGGGCCAAAGCACGACGCTGCACGGCAAAGTACTGCGCTCCCAGGGCTACAACTTGGTGCGCGGACATGTTAGTGGATTTTGGATCAGCTTACTGCGTTCTTGGCTTCTTATATATACAAGACACGTAGGTGGGGGTGGTAGCGTTGCCTGTTGATGATGGGTTAAACTGAGCTTTTGGGTGTGGGTGTGGTGGGGCGTCTTAAGTGGTCGTTGCCGCCCATGAAATTGTGCCTGAAATATTTATTGTCGCTCTTAACGAGGAAACGTGATACGGTTACAACAACCGATGTTTGTTTATTTGTAGCATGTGTATGTTTGATGTTTTGATTGGAATTCCAATTTCACACAATATTACAATGCCTCGACGGCGTATATGGGCGGCGTATGGGTAAAGTGGGCGTGGGTGGAAACTGTGTATAGTCATCAATTGTAAATGCATAACAAATAAATAAATACATGTTTAAATATAAACATTACCTCGAGCAGTCAATTTCAGTTTCCGTTTTGTTTGCTGGCTTTCTATTTGGTGCGGGATTTGGTTCTCGGTTTGGTTTTGTTTGGTTCGGTTCGGTTTTGTTTTGTTTTTGCTATTGAAGTTCTTTTGTGTGCAACACTTTTATTTTAATTAACATTTGTAACTGTTGTAACTGTTCTGCCCGCGTTTTACATTTAACTGCGTCATGTTAAGCTATGGTCAGACTATGTTATATGGTTTTGTGGCTTACAAAAAGTATGGTCACACTAATGGCACAGCAGTTATGTTAAGGTTGTAGGAATAGAAAAAATAAGCTGTCCAAGATCTAATACAGAAAGAGGATTCATCTGACATATAGTGGAACTGGAGCATCTATAGTTTACGAAAAATGGATGCCCTTTGGAAACCGCATAACTAAAGGGAGGTGTTATTTTGAATCATCCGGTATTTCGGTAGCTGTCACTTTTGAAACTTTTATTCTTTTGACATTTGACAAGTAGAAACTACGCCATTACTAAAAATGGAATGATACGCGCCTCAACATCGCAATGAAATTATTAAAAATTCACTACAAAAATGGTGAAAATCTTGCAGTCACAGTTCACAAAACTAAAGCATTTTTGGGTCGTCGTGAAGCTCCTTGTCGGACCACAATACAGAAATTGGTGGAAAAATTCGAGCTGTTGGGACAAGTTAGTGATGTGAAGAATAAAACCCGTGCACGTCGCTCAAGAGCAACGAGAAAGCGCGAACTGGGTTAAAGAAAACCCAGGTTTGTCCATTCCACGTCGTTCTATGGAATTGGACATTCCCACGTCATTACGCCGTATTTCGCATAGAGACTTAAGGCTTATAAAGTTCAGTTAACACAACGTCGAGTCTTTGCTGATTGGGTCTTTGAAATGCATGAAAATGATCCGGAATTCCATCGAAAAATCATCTTGACTGATGAGGCCCATTTCCACCTCGATGGCTACGTCAACAAGCAAAATTGTCGCCTCTGGGGCTCGGAAAACATAAGAGTTATTGTTGAGAAGCTTTTCCAATCCTCAACGTGTAACTGTTTGGTGCGGTTTATGGTTCTGTGGGGTCATTGGACTTTACTTTTTTGAAAATAAGGTTGGATCAACCGTAACGGTGAATGGATTGCACTATCGAGAGATGAATAATGATTTTTTATGGTCGGAATTGGATGGTATTGATCTGGACAACGTTTACTTTCAACAAGACGGCGCTACGTACCACACAAGCAACGAAACCATTGCTCTTTTACGGGAAAAGTTGCCGGACAGTGTTATCTTTCGAAGAGGTGATCACAATTTGCCACCGAGATCTTGTGATGTAACACCTTGCGACTTCTTGCTTTGGGGCCACGTGAAAGATAAGGTCAAGACATCAAAGATAGAATTCGTGAGACTATCGAGGGCATAGGGCAGCCACTTTGCGATTTGGTTAAAGAAAATTTCATGAAAAGGATATGGTCCTGTAAGCGTGGTTGTGGTGGCCATTTGGCTGATGTTGTTTTTCATTATTAATGGCATGCCTTTCTCTTTATTATGAAATAAACATCCGATCATTTATCTCAAAAATGGCATTTTTCTTTGAATTCCAAAATAATACCTCTTCTTGGAAAACCCTTTATATATTCACCCTTTGAAGATTTTGTGGATTGATGAATAAAAACGATTGATAAAAGACATAGAGCTACCCCAAAATAGGATACGGACATTGTGTTACATCGAACACAGAGAGTAAGATGTCTGGTTCATGTGCTAAAAATGTCCACAGATAGAAAAGCTTGAAAGGCTTTTGAATTGAAAACGATTGAAGGAACAAAAGAGGGCGCTCAAGGAAACGGGGGCTGGTATCTTTCATTGTAAGCTATACAAACCAATCTCAGAAAAATAGGAAAAAAAATTGTTTATCTAACAAACCAATCTCAGAAAAATTGGAGTTCGACACTGGAATGATTTCGTTGTAGAGAGGGACAAAAGACCGAGATTATTGCGGAAGCCAAGATGGCTCACCAACAAATGTAAAACAAGACGAAGATTAGATAGAAAAAGCACTGATTTTTTCCAGGACAAGATTTTAAACACTCATAAAATCAAGATAAATCGTCAAACTCAGCCTCGATTGACTATAATAAAAATGATACTACCAAATTATTACAAGATTATTCTTTAAAGTAGCTAGCTTAGCTCCTTATCAATAATAATAAAATATATTCTAAAACCAATAGGACAATCCAAAACAAATTATATCCCAGTCTAGGCTTCTCTGCTTTGATTGTCTGCAAATTGTTTCACTCATAGGTATAAAACCTATTTTTCAATTTAATTTTGAAAGTTTTCTGAAGCTAAATTTTCAAATCGTCATCAGAGCACACAATCGCTTAGGGGTTTTGCTATACAAAACAATGCTACACTTTCTCCTACATTCTCATCCACAAACGGAAACATCCTGCAAAAAAAATTCTCAAATTTTGGCTCACAATACATACACCACGTATAAAGTGCACGTGTGACCCCACCTACAGCTTTGCCATTGTTGTTTTTGTGAAACCCTGGCATCTGGTAACCATTTGGTTGGTCGCACAGCCTTCAGCTATGGCGCAGATAGATAGATATTCATTGTAATACAGGAGTTCCCATAACAACAACAACAACAACAACAACTATAACAACAATAGTAATACCAAGCGCAAACAAGCCGGATAGTTAACATGTTTTCACTTGAATTTCAATTTAAATATTAAACAATTTGCATACAAGAGTTTACCAAAACACCCCATTAGATAGCAATTATACATATATATCCGTATATAGTATATATTTATGTACAACTCCTGTCAATAAAAGCCAGCATAATATACAATTCAATTGACCGTGGTACGACGGCCAACGCAATTAATACTTTAAGCCCAACTAATTCCCCAACCTAAGCTCAAGTCCCAGCTGTTTTCATTATATTTGCGCGTTATTCAATTAGGAACGCTCTTTCCGCCACTTAAAAATATGAGTTAACAACAAACCAACCAAGCGACCGACTGAGCTCTATTGTTACCCGAATCCACTCAGAGAGCTCAGCGCCCATTCAGGCAAAAGTGTTGGCGTAAATCAACAAGTAAATCTGCTGGTATCGTGTCGCATTGACGTGAACCAGGATGCCAAACGTACGCCGGATGCTCCTTCGCCCGCAGCAAAGTCCCAAAAGCATTATAAATGAGCGCTTAAAAATAAAAGAATTTCCTTGGCATTTTTCAACCTAATGTCACTTTAATTAGTTTCAATTTAGTGAACGCTTAGTCCGCCATTGAGCTGAATCCGCTGATGACATTGTTTTGTACACAGTGTTGTATAATATTATTTTATTTTTTATTTTGGGACCACTGGAATGTCAATTCAGGCCGGCAGCGCTGGGACTACAGTGGAAATTATTTTGGGACCCAACAGCTAAAAATTCAATAAATTAAAGTTGGTGGGTTAAAATTTATTTCATCAGCAATTTGTGGCTGAGTTTTTTAAAGCAGAATTTAGTGTTGTGAAGTGAGATTTTAAATGAAGTGGTTGGATGGGATACTAGACATTTGTTTAGGAAAGACAACGAATCAAAACTTATTTTTAAGCTTTCTATACGACTTCGAAGTCCTTCGCGTGATATTCTAGTTCCTTGCACTAAAATTTAAAGCACCTAACTTACTCTTTTCCTTCGAGAAGTTAATTTACTTTTAAAATATGACCAAAATCAATTTTCATATACTAAGCAAATTGAATTTTCAATGACCTCAAACCAACCTCAACCAATTTCCTTGTACATAAATGGTTTATTTTAATGCATGTAATCACAAAACAATTTGTTTTGAGCAACTAATTTAGGGAAAATTTCCAGAAAATCGTTTTCAAGGTTGCTGCTAGATAATTTTCACTGTACACATTTTTCACAACCTGCGTTATTTTTGGAATTTCCTACCCATATTTCTTTTTGCTTGAGGTGCGCAAATTGATGTTTTCTCATATATATTGCATGATAATAGATAAGCACGACTAACGATACACTGATTTATATAAATTAGTAGCCGTCGGTCATGGAAGAACTCAAATGGTTGCCTGGCTGAGCAAGAACGTATATAAATCATGTGAGAATTCGGCGCCGAAACTTATGCAACATATTTTTCGAGGCGCCTTTGGGTATTAAAGCAAACAAAACAGCAAGAAGTCTTTCGTCAGTTGTTGCCAGAGAGTTGCTCCAAGAGCAAGATATAAAAATATGAAAAAAAAAAACCAGAACACAAACAAAACTTATTAAAATATTTATAAAGTTTACTTTGCCGCGTGTTGTATGTACAGACTGCTTGACTAGGGCGTGTCTCACATGGCAGGCGGCTAAGAAGGCGTTATGAGAGCGCTTATGTACCTCGTGCACATGCATTACGATTTCAATTTCATTAAGTTTCAGGCTCACATTTACGCAATTGCATTAAAAATACTCTTAAAGAAAGTTTATTTTGTTTTTAAGCAAAGATATTTTCTTTATTTAAAAATACTTTTGTTGAAGCACATAGAAATCCTAAATAAAAAATTTATAATTTCTTAAAAACTTCGAGAAAACCCATTTTAAATACGCGGAGCCGAGTGTGCCAGATTTTCAAACATTGCAGCAAATTTTCAGCTCGAAGCCTTGGTACAAATTACGGCAGCACTTTTGAAAAAGTTTCAAATGTCCTCGGATATTTAAAACTAATTAGAAACCCATACAATTCCTAAACGTCATTGTTTCTGCTATCAAAAAAATTTCCAGGTCATTAATATATTGGCTTTAGCGCTAAAACAGAACAATTGATGCATTTGCTAGCGCCATCTACATTTCACTTTCACAAAAATTCGGAAGCGCAACTGCGTGCCGAAGCGTAAACTTCTTTGAGTCAAAAATCTTGGATAGTTCTGTTTTCTTTCACACGTTTTTGCGTACGAAAATAGAATAAGATCAGGGAAACACCAAAGTGAAAAAAAATGAAACTATACAGAAAAAGAGTGTTGTTTGTTCGTGACGATTCTGTATACTAATTCCAGTAACTCCAGTAGACTAGCATTGATAAACAACCAAATCGAAAAAATAATTATACGAGTAAAATAAAAAAAATTATCCTGAACTATTTAAATAACACTAAAAAAATATTTCTATTTTAAAAAAAATATAGTTACAAAAACACTCAAGAAATCTATGCTTCATTTTATGCAACTGCAGCTTAAACCAGTTGCGAATTACAGTCACAGGCAATGAAAGTGTTGTATCATCATTCTTAGTTACTGTATATTCCCTATGGCAGCCATCTTGGGTACGCCAATTTGTAATTTTTAAATTCTACTCAGATTCGTGAAAAAAATAAATAAAATTTCATGAGAATCTGTCCAGCCGTTTTGGAGGAGTATAGTAACTCACGTTGTGACACGAGAATTTTATATATAAGAAGAAACAGGTTTTACGTGTTACGGGTGTTCTCATGAACGCGTCAATAAATTTCCAATTTGATTTTTGCGCAGGATTAGAGGTTGTCAATACGGAGGTATTAAGCCTATTGCGATGTGTTTATGTATATTGGTTCGTGAGATATACGCATTTTTGTGAATATCGTGAATAGTAGCATAGTAGTAAAATTGTTCAACACCAGGAATCGGACATGAAGTGCAGACATCATGCGTAGTCGCATAGAGATTGAAACTATAGTTGTCTGTGGGACATGAATTTACTACGAGATGCTGAGCTCTCTCAAGGGGCACACCTAGTGTGACAGTCTAAAAAAAGGCCATTTTTGGGAATTAATAAAAAAAACTAGTGAATCCATCTATTTAAATGTTTGACGGGTATATTTCATACATGCGTCGATGAATATCACAGTAAAATTTTTGAAATAGAATATTAGATAGTTGTTGAAATGACACGCGATCTCCGGTGGCGCCATAAAAAAGGTCCTCCACTGCTGGAGTGATTGCAGCCTTCTCCGTTGATAAAACCTACAAAAAAATTCTCGTTAAACTATCGCATATTGTCTGTACGATGAACCTCAGGTGACCATAAAAATCGAAAATTGACAAAATGGCGGCATGTTAGAAAAATGTGCCAACATTCGATTTTTGGATCAGATCAAAAGACTGGAGGTTCATCGTATGGAGAACTATATGAGGAGATCGCAATAAAATTTGATAGCGATCGGATGAGTTGTCTGTTGGATCATCCAGCAAATTCGATTAAATGCTATTTCGAGAAAAACTCGTTTAAGAATACTTAAGTTCGTCCAAACGGCTTTTTAGAGATAGGAGAGTCGTCTAATCCAAAAATCTTATGATTGTCTAGATAAGCTAACTAGAAAATCTTACGATGTTTATACACTTTAAGAGTATTGAAAAAGTTTGGGCAGGACAACGTCTGCCGGGCCCTCTAGTATATTATATAAAATGTCTCTTTAACGTAAATACAGTACATTGGGGAATCATTTTAATGCATTGGATGATGCAAACAGGGCTTAACACAAATTTTTTAAGACATAATTAATTTAATTTAATTTTTTTAACCTACATATAGTTTGATTAAGAAAAAAAAACCGGCATAAAATCGAACTGATCGAAAAGAACGACTTCGTTCACAGAAAAAATATTTAACGATTGAACTTGTTCAGCAAAATGAACCAGGTTTACCCATTTCTACTTTGCTTTGGAATTCGGGCTACGAATTGTCATTATAAAGTCATTACAACGCAAAAACGAAACATATAAAACCCACATAAACAAAAAAAAAAATTTACAAAAGTAATACAGTAAAAAATAAACAATCTTTTAAAACTACAAAAAATACATTAAAAAATAAACAATCTTTTAAAATTCCAAAAATGCAGTTTAACAAAAACGAAAAATTAGCGTATCATGGAGCTACTGCTTAAAGCAGTTGTGAATTATAAGCCACACCACGTCAAATTGATAGCGCGTGAGAGCAGTTAGCTGCCATGTTGGTTTTGTGTCTCTTGCAAACAAAGAGCCAAGACATTGGCCTGTCTTAAGCGTTATGCGTTCACCGTCGCGTATACTTAATATTGCAGTACTACTGTCAAGGAATGTTAAAAAGTGGCGGCATGAAGCCAATGTACAACTGCAATATTAAGTATACGCAGCATGTACTTAAGATTGTTGTCGTGTTTCCTAACCCCAACATTTATATGTCATTTTACGAGCTTTCAATTACAATTCTACCTCTTTCTTATATGTTTTTTAGCTTCTTGTAACCACTTTACTTATTATAAATTATTTCTTATAATTTTTTTGTTTTGCTCATTATAGTTCCGTTGTTGCCGCCATTGCGTCTGCTTGGAGCTACTTTGATTTGTCTCAGCTGTACTGCTTCATTTCCTGGCTGCAGTGCAGACTCATATGCGCCAGAAATACATTTAAAAGCTTACTATATATATGTATTTATAGTATATACTGGTACTTATATACTTACATCCGAGCTATGCATATGAAATTGATATTTTATGCAAAATAGTTGCACAGTCAGCACCATCCCAACTAGCCCTCATTTTGTTGCAGCAACTTGCCAGCTGTGTGTTTTTTTTTCTTTCCTTTGATCAGCTACGCTTTTCAGCAGCTGTGCCAACACTTTTCCAGTTACAGTTTTCCACAGTCAGTGTCACAGTGACAGTCACTGTGACAGTTATGGCGACACAGTAGGCGCAATTTGCTGCTGGTTAGGAGCACTTTAGTTAAGCACAGCGGGCACAGTTGGGCTACCTGGGCAGGCCCAAATGCAGCAATTCGTTTTACAATCTTGCGTGTGGGGAGGGCTGATGGGGGGCAGGCGTATGCGCTGCTTAGGTAGTTGGATTGGGCTGCTTGTAAGTCGTTTAGTAGCTTTGTTTATGTCGCTGCGTGCGTTTTGTGCTGTTTGTTGTCATTGTGTAAGTGTCTGACGTGTGTGTGTTTTTCTGTGTGTGCGGCCATTTTCTTTTGTGTGGCAAAGCTTTTATGTGCATGTGCGTGCTGCCGTCTTTTTGGCGCAACGGCTATAAAAACACACGCGCAGCAGGTAAAAGCAAATGTATCTGTATCTCCGACTGTCTCTGTCTGTGTTAGTATCTGTGTGTGTTCTGTCAACCTCAACGCTTTAAACAACTACCAAAAATATTACACTTGATGTTGCTCATTTGTTGTTGTTGCTGCGACGCTGCTTATTACTTTTGTTGTGGTTGTTGTTGTTGCTTGCGGCTTGTGTAACTACATGCAATTTGTTAGCCATTTTACAAGAAACCTACACACACACTCGAGCATGTTCCACATGAGCAGTGCAGAAATTGAATAAAGTTGCTATGTGTCTAAATTGTTGCTTGTTGTTTCTGTAGTGGTTGTTGTTGTTGTTTTCTAACGAGCAACAACAACAAGCTGCAAAGGGCAAAGTGAAAAATGCTGGGACGTGTTGCACAGTAAGAAAAATAGTTAAGAAAAAGTTTGGCATGAAACCAAATCTTTTGCACAGTTTTGTTGCTCATTAAAGGTAAGGTTAAAATTCCTGGAAAAGCCTGTCTTCGTTATTAAAGTTTCTATTCTTAAAACGGAAGGCAGCTCCTTAAGAAAGTGCAAAACCCGAAATTGTTGGTAAAGTTTCTATTTTTAAAATAAAAAGCGAAGGTGTAACATAAGACAAAAAGATTTCAATAGATTAAAAATACATTTTTTTTAGCTGTCCATACAGCATAATGGATTTTAAAGGCCTAAAGGAAAAAAAATTCAAACCAGGTACAAAGAATTTAAATTTTTTCCTTTTACTTTTATAAAGCTGGATTTTTGGGTTAAGCATAAAAAATATATAGAACAAAATTTTAATTTTTTGCTTTAACATTTATATAGCTGGATTTTTTGGTTTAAACATAGTAGCTCAACTTTTGCTCTGCATGTTCCTATCCGTATCTTTTGCTCTAATTATAATAGCATTTTTGATTACCTCTCTTTGGAACTGTCTATTCCTTTTATCTTGTCTTCTATACTAAATCGTCCTGACCTGTCTCTTTGAGCATCCCTGACCAATCATGTATTATGAGGCACTTATTTGGTCTATGATGCTCTTTTGGCTGTTTTTCTAATAAATGGAATGTTTAATTTTTATTCGAACTGTCTGTTTTGTAAATCTCTGGTCAGTTCACCCACTGACGCGAATTAGCTCATATCTATCTTTTTTTCCTCGTTCGATTTTTCAACATATTTAAATTTTTCTTATAATTTAAGCCCAACACTAATGGGTACTTTAAAATAAATAAATAAGAGCTTTCTTCAAAAGCAAACCAATCCTCTTTAACCAGATTAAAAATAATTTAATCTTTATCTCTAGCAAATCCTAAATAAATACCTAAAATTTTTAAATGATTGTGGGAAGTTCTCAAAAATTATCTGAGATCATAGGTTAGGTTAGGTTAGGGCAGCAATTGTGATAAGGATAGGCCCTTGTGATACCGCTACTGTGAGCCATTCACCACTTTTCCCCATTTAAGAGGTCTCCTATATGAGGTTAGACAGCCATCCGTCAGACTGAACAAATTTTAAGAGGCATTTTGGACTCTGTTCAGAGAGCTAAGATAATCCAAGTCCTGAAATTGGTTGTGAAATCTGTAATCTCCGGAATAAGTGGGTTGCCCTTAAGAATCTTTGTGTGACCAAAATTTTATTCGTTCCATTTTTTCGCCCCTCTCAAGCGTAATACTGATAGAACGGCTTGTTGTTTCCCCACTTTCTTCTGAATTCAAAATTTTTTTTTAAAATCCATTCTTAAATTCTAGACGAATATAATTTTTGGGAGACTCTAAAATTTTTGAACCATTCTTAGAAATTTATTGAAAATCTTTTCAAATCTCAAATTTTTGAGCTTTTCATTAATAAAAGATAAGAAAGATATTTAAACTTTTTTGACATGTAGAAAATATATAATTTGAAATATAAAACAATACAAATGCCTAAACTTCCAGAAGGTTCTTAGATTCTGTACTCTAATTTTTTAACAAATTTTGTGAAATAGAAAATTTTGTAATTAATTAAATATATAAAAAACAAGAAAATTCTAAATTAAAATCTTAAGAGATCAAGGACATGAAATGATTTCAGTCTTCTACAGAATTTCACTTTTATCTGAATAAATTTAAAATACATAATCTGAAATATATAAAAATACAAATGCTTTAACTTTTGTAGCAGCAGATTTTTAGATTCTGTTTACTAATTTTTGAAAATTTTTTAAAACTCAACATTTTTTAATTAATTATATTTTGCATTTATACGCATGGGAGAACCTACTAAAAAATTAAGTCAAAATTGATTTAAAAAAATACTAAAATATAAATTAAAGCATTGAGCTATGCAATTTTGTGAAATTCTATATTTTGAATTCAAATCTTCTTTGGAGATCAAGGGTATGAAATCTTTTGAGTCTAATATAAGTTTTGCTATGAACTGAAATAATTCAATATATATAATTGAAACATACAAAATCATACGAATTGAGTAAGCTAATAATAAAGTATAAAAAAAATAAAAATTTATTACAAAAAAAAATACAACACTAATCTAAGCAGTAATCTTTTAATAATTGCTTGCAAACTCTCTCCCCCTTTCGCTCAGTGTACTGGTCTCCAGTGTTAGCCTCATTCAATAAAAAATTAATATAAAAACATTCAATGAACTGGGCACAAAGGCGCCAAGGAGCCGTGAGCTTATCCCGGCTCTTGTGCCCGACTCACTGCACACCTGCCGTAGTCCAGCACACACACACACTGCATGTGTATTAAGTATCTGTGGGTTTGTTTGGATTTGTGTCTGTGTGTGTGGTTGTGCTGTGTTAAATCAGTGCTTGTAATGAGGTTTTATTTTTGCTCTGAGTTACCATCAACAGCTTCATGAGAATGCGGCTAAATGCAGCAGACTCTTGATAACAAAGCGAAGCTTGCTAATAAAAACATATGCCAATATATACATATGCACATATATAAATACATAGTATATAAGGTATATGCTTTATATATATAAGTTGCTATGCATGCAACACTTTGATTATAGGAGAGCCAGGTGGAACTTGTTTACATATGCAGCTCGTGTCAGTCATGGCTGTAACCATTACAAGGGCTACTCACACGCACACATACAGACATACACACGTACACACATACACTCATGTATGTGCATATTATATGCATATAGCAAAAAAAGCAAATTTCATCATACCAACAAACAGCTCAACTTAACGGAACGTAACGAAACGCAACAAAACGAAACTGAACTGTACCCTAACACACACACACAGATACAGATACACACACTCTCAGCATGGTAACACATACTAATGCAAACATTTGCTCGACAGCTCATCGCATCTGTCTGTGTAAATTTTTCAACTTATCCGCGCGTTCAACGAGAGCTGAGCAAACATATAGCGACTAGCAGGCAACAGGCCGCAACAGGATACACTTACTACTACTACCAAAAAATACACTGAGAGAAATTTAGGACTAAGAGACAAATCTGTCTCGTCTATAAAGGAATATTTTGCGAACTAAGTTCCCCAAGACTATACAAAATTTAAAGTTATTTTTTTTTATGCAAAATACTTCTGTTTTATTCATAAAGGACTTCCGCATAACTTTAAGCCAAACTGCAGTTAAAGTAAATGAATATAAGAAAGAGCAGCCAGGAAGTAGTTCTAAACATTCATTAATTTCTTTCTTCTGCAATAGTTTCTTTTTATAGCTAGACACAAAAACTTTTCAAATAAAGTTACATACATTTTGCAGTGCATATATAGTTGTAGTCACAGGCACTACAGGACCCACCAAACACTTTTTGGTCCTGCCGCCTTTTGCTGTCGCGCTGCTTTGTTTCATTTTTTAAGCACTTTTATATAGAGCACATGTAACCAGCTGTGTACATATACTCGCTTATATATTTGTAGGGCTCAAATTAATTTTGCCGAAACTAAGTAATATTAGGGCAAAGCAGGCCAGGACATGACAGCCAAATAGACCGACACAGACAGGCGGACAGCCAGACAAGCCTGGCGTATTATCTTTTGGTGCATTATGTATACGCAACGGCGCCAACAACCAACTGATTATACGAGCAAAAAAAACCACATGAATGTGCTTTCCAGGGTTAAGTGGTATTAAGTGTGCATTGAGCGTGTTCCCTAACTGTGTGTGTGTGTATGTCCATGTACAATATATATACATAGTATATAGTATTTGCTGTGAATTTCAACTGCTGCATATCCTTTGTATCAGTTTTTACAAATTGAAAAGCCAAAAGTGCTACATAGCACTAGAGATTTGGCAGCCACAACTCCAAGGTTTACGCTTTTCAAATTTTGTATTAAATTTCATATTGAAAAGCAAGTAAAAATAACATAGAAATGCTTTAGGGGTATCCATGCTTGTTTGGTAACAATAAATAACAAAAACGCCAAATTATATTTAAGTCTGGAACAGGTGTTGGTAATAGCCAAGCAATAATATGATTTGTAGCATATTAAAGATTGTGTATTGCATACTTTCAGGCGCTAATCAAGTTGAAATGCGTCTTGGAGGGAAAAGACAGCTAGATTAGTGCTCAGTATCAGACAGAAAGCATTATTAATTATAGATAAATAGACTATAATTGAGTGCAGCACACATTTACCACAAAAGATACACACATGCGCTTGTCTAAGGATGAGTGTTTGGCAGCAGTTCGTATCCAGCTAGAAATCTATCAAATGAACACTTGTAGCTACAGTGGGGACTCGTTCAAGGCGCTAGAAGTACTATGGAAAGTTTCAATTGTTCAATTTTTTGAAAACTTGCGTTTTAAAGCTCATATACCTTTTGTAGCTACTGGCAACCGCAATCCGCTTATAAAAACCATTACTTTGGTTAGGTATAAATAAATATGGAATTTTTATGGCTTTTATATTTAAATTTATTTCCCAAAGCTGTCAAATTCTACAACAAAGTGGAACATGGATTACTGAGAAGCACTAATATTTCGTGGGCTTCCATAAAATAACAAAAAAATTTATATACGCATAGCTCTTGGAATAGTTCACCTAGCAAGAATCATCTTAATGAAGCCATAACAAAGACGTATTTCTCTCTATACAATTTTGATATCATATGCTAGTTTGATCTAATAAATCATTATCTAATCATCTGCATTCTGGTCCTAACATCTGCTCTAACCAATTTAATACAACCTCAAAACTATTCTGAAATCAAATAAAAATTAGCTACATATCACAAGGCGTATACATAGTATTTGCTCAGTGGAACCATAATCTTTTTACTACATCTTAAATACGCAGCTTACAAATATTTTTTTAATTAAAAAACTTTATTTTTATGCAAGAATTTGTATAGCCAAAAATGTATAGAAAAGCTTTATGAACTATTTGTACCAGCAATGGGGCGTATGCGTAATATTTACACAGTTGAACAGCAGCCTTTATTTTAGTACTGGCTATATTTTTTTAGATACCATTAATAACACTGTCCAACAGTGAAAAAGAACTTTTCAAGTGACCTAGTGTACGTTGTAGGTCTTGACGAGTAGATCACGATAGCGTTTTTCAAAATTGTCTAACACCCCCAAAATCGGAAGTTATTGCTTAAAAACCGTTTTTCGGGTACTGCGATCACTCCCACATTCACAACGTCGCCATTTTTCAACCGATTTTCGATTGCTTTACGGTTTTGGAAAGAAGAAGATTCAAGCTTTAAGATGATATACATTTGTTTATACTTCATACAAAGCAACTAAGCGATTTTTCTAAAAGATATCTAAGATTTACACTTTTTTTTCGTTTTTCACACTTTGAAGTCATTTTTATATAACATTTTGTTAAAACACCTTTACTTTTTTACATTTAATCTTAAAGAAATATTAATTCCGAGTAAGAAAAGTTATGGTTTATTAAAATCGGTCGATAAATGCTTAAGTTACGACGCTTATTGTAAACAAGAAAATTCAATTTTCATCGACAAAAAAAAAATGTTTTAGATGGATAATTCGTTTGTTCATGAAGATATCGTAACCAAATTTGGTATAATGCTTAAGAATAATAAAAAACTTACAAGTGCCAAATTTGGTCGCAATATTTAAAAAACAAACGAAATACAACAAATTTTGTTAAAAAATCGATTTTTTGAGCGATCTTTCTTATGGAGCTATATGATATAGTCAACCGATTTTGTTCAAATTTGGCGTTTTGAAATTTTTTAGAGCACTTAAGCAATGTGCCAAATTTCAACAAAATCGGTTAACTATATCATATAGCTCCCATAGGAAAGATCGCTCAAAAAATCGATTTTTTAACAAAATTTGTTGTATTTCGTTTGTTTTTTTAAATATTGCGACCAAATTTGGCACTTGTAAGTTTTTTATTGTTCTTAAGCATTTTACCAAATTTGGTTACGATATCTTTATGAACAAACGAATTATCCATCTAAAACATTTTTTTTGTCGATGAAAATTGAATTTTCTTGTTTACAATAAGCGTCGTAACTTAAGCATTTATCGACCGATTTTAATAAACCATAACTTTTCTTACTCGGAATTAATATTTCTTTAAGATTAAATGTAAAAAGTAAAGGTGTTTTAACAAAATGTTATATAAAAATGACTTCAAAGTGTGAAAAACGAAAAAAAAGTGTAAATCTTAGATATCTTTTAGAAAAATCGCTTAGTTGCTTTGTATGAAGTATAAACAAATGTATATCATCTTAAAGCTTGAATCTTTTTTTTTCCAAAACCGTAAAGCAATCGAAAATCGGTTGAAAAATGGCGACGTTGTGATAGTGGGAGTGATCGCAGTACCCGAAAAACGGTTTTTAAGCAATAACTTCCGATTTTGGGGTGTTAGACAATTTTTGAAAAACACTATCGTGATCTACTCGTCAAGACCTACAACGTACACTAGGTCACTTGAAAAGTTCTTTGATTTTTGTCAATTCTGTAGGACAGTGTAATTTAAAATAATTTTTATGCATGAATTTTTATAGCCAAACTCCATAAATAGAAAATATATTTATGATATAGGTGCACCAGGCGTATGCGTAATATTTGTCAAATTGAACCACAAACTTTTCTGAACCACAGCGTTAATTTTTTTAAGTTAAATTAAATAAAATCAATTAAATTTTATGCAAAATTATTGAAAGCAACACCATATCTATAAAGGCTTTATACGCGGCGTATACGCAATATTTATTTATTGCAATAGCGTAGCAATATGTTGCTTCTAATTCAAACTTATTTCAACGAAATTTGTTAGCGAAGAACCTCACAAAAAGAGTTTTAAAGGTACAATATTTTTGTTCTGTCAATATTTTGTTAAGGTTGCTTTTATACATTTTTTTTTGGTATTATCTTATTACACGATTTTATTACCAATTCTGAATCTCATATCAAAAGCATAAATAAATAAAATATGTTATTGTAATACATTATTCAGACATTACTCTGATGTTATCAAATCCCATTCTATGACTTTTCACTGTACTTCATCTAACTTGGCTATAATCGCGTGCAGCGCACAATGAACTAATTTTGAGCAAATATTTATGCAGCAATTAAACCAGTTCAGTTGAGTTCCAAGTTACAAAAACAACAACTTACTGAATAATTTGCTGCAGTTTACTTAGCATTGGGGCATGCCACAAATCAAATATACATATAGATATCATTCATATACATATAGTATATATATATATATATCTGCACTTTTGGCATGCTTGGCAAATTTCATGAAATTCAAAGTCTGAATGATGAATGAAGCCGAATCCAAGGCAAAAAACTTTCTAGAGCATTTCAAACCGCAACCGCATAAAACTTTACGACGGATTTTTGCCAGGCCAACAGACAAATCCGGCTGCAGCATATTATCGTGCAACATACTCAAAGTGTATATGTATATACAATATTTGTATATGTATTGATAGTTTTGCCATTAAGCCAACTACAGCGTCTTCATCAGAAATGCCAACGTTTTAAGGATCAGGACAAGTTCGTAGACAAGTCAGCTTAAGAGGCATCAGGACACTTTGTGCCAATGCGAAAATGCGCAAAACTGTGACAAATGTGTGCAAGTGTGTGTAAGCGTATGAGTGTGTGTGTGTGTGTGTGTGTGTGTGGAGAGCCCACTTCATATGTAAAGTGTCAGATGTCTTTGGCTTTTGCTTTGACTTAGTCACACTCTTATCTGCTCATCTCTGCTGAACGCCAGGAAACTTGGACCCTCCATTTCTCCGCCCACCATAAACCCACAGAAACCCAACCAAACCAATTCGCAGTTAGCTAGCCCAGTCATCTGCCTAATTGAATTCATTGACGTTGTCGTTCAAGGAAATCTCAGCGAATGTTTCCTTTTCCGCTTGAATTTCTATTCGCATGTTTGACACGTTACCCAGCCCAGCCCCAAACCCAAATTCGAGAGCTTCCCAAGCACTTTGGCACGCCTGTCATCTGGCTGCCATTCAAACGTTGCGAACTTGTAAACGCCAAGCTAAGCAGGTTGCCATCATCATCTCGCTCCATGCTTAGGCTCATTCGCATCCTTAGCATCCTTAGTAGCATTATCGTCGTCATTGACGTTCCTGTCATAGACTTTGCTTTGCCATTTGCCTAGCTGTTGATTTTCAAAAGCGTTTTTTAAAGACTGACCCCGCTTGGAATCGACGGAACGTGACCTAATGTCAGCTTGTCCACATTTATCTGCTTAATAATTATAATGAAATTCTTGTGCGAAAATATTAACATTGTTTTTATCGAACTTTTTCAAGGTAAACAAAAGCAGTTCGAACGAACTGTTTTCTTTCTAAAAAACAAAAGCGAAACAGGAATTCTTTATAAAAGTTAATGTGTTTTTGTTTATATATTGCGCAGTGTTCTAGAAGACACAAAGTACTTGGATTATCATATTAGATTACTTAAAGCTAATTTTTGACACAAGCTTTATCTTATTTCGGAGTCAGTCAAATAAAATAAAGTCCAAAACAAATGTCAATTTCTTCAAACGGTTTTGACCTCCGAAAACTCCTACCTATGAAATTTTGTAACAATTCAGTGTAAGGGACTCAAACTATTATGGCAACATTTTTTCTTCAATATTTTCAATAAGGTGAGCCAAAGAAAAATTTCATAAAAATATGTCCTATAATAAAATATCCTAAAAAAATTTCCCACAAATATCCTTATTCAAATTTTGTAAAAATTCGATTAGTACTGGATTGGAATTCTTCAAAAAATATTCGCAATATTTTTTTTCTTTTAAATATCAATCATCTCCAGATTACATAAAGCCTTGGTTTTGCAGCTTTGAAAAAAAAGTAAATTTTTTCAATTACAATGCTCTTTAGATCTATTATAATAATTACTTACTAAATTTCATTTAAAAATATTTTGGCAGAAATTTGTTTTTCAATATCTTCAATAATGTGAGCCAAAGCATAAATTTTCTAAAAATATGTCATAAAGAAAATATCCTAAATAATTTCCGTATTCAAATTATGTAAAAATTAGAATTCCTCAAGGAATATTCGCAATATTTTTTTTTTAGTTACAATCATCTTCAGGTGGCAAAAAGCCTTGGTTTCGAGACTTTGAAAAAAAAGTAAATTAATTACAATGCTCTTTAGATATATTATAACAATTATTTACTAAATTTCATAAAAAAATGGCGGACGTAAAGTCGGGCGCGGACGACTTTAGGATACCCTGTACCACTAGCTTGTAATAAAGTCCGATTTCTTCACAAAAAACCAAAAACAGAAGAATTTTTAAGCAAAAATTTGTTTTTTGACCGATCGTTCCTATGGGAGCTATATGATATAGTCAACCGATTTCAATAAAATTTGACACAGTGCTTAAATACCTTAAAAAAGATATGAATGCCAAATTTATTTCAAATATCTTTACAAACAAACAAAACACATCGAATTTTGTATAAAAACGTGTTTTTGGACCGATTGGTCCTATTGGAGCTATATGAACTAGTCAAACGATTTGGATTAAATTTAGTACAGTGCTTAGGAACTATAAAATACTCACGAATGTCAAATTTGGTCCCAATATCTTAACAAACAAACGAAACACAACAAATTTTGTTAAAAAATCGATTTTTTGGAAGATCGGACCTATGGGAGCTATATGATATAGTCAACCGATTTTGTTCAAATTTGGCACATTGCTTAAGTTGTCTAAAAAATTTCCAAACGCCAAATCTGGTTACGATATCTTTATTAAAAAACGAAATATAGCGAATTTTTCTTTAAAAAAGTTATTTTGGCCGATCGGTCCTATGGGAGCTATATGATATAGTCAACCGATTTCGATCAAATTTGGTACAGTGATTGGGAACAAAAAATTTCGAATACCAAATTTGGTTACGATATCTTCATAAACAAACGAATTATTCATCTAAATCCCTTTTTTTTGTCGAAGTCGTCTCAAACACCCCCATGGGAGCTATATAATTTATCCCCAACATCAAAAAAATAAAATAAACTTGCCTCCTATGGAATAATATAGGATCTAATGTGAAAGTTTGGTAACTCTAGCTCTTACCATCTCCGAGATCTAGGCGTTCACACGGACGGACGGACAGACGGACATGGGTATATCGACTTCTCTATTCACCCTGATCATATTTTAGGTAACTTTGGGGTGTCTCCGACGTCTCCTTTTATATGTTACATACATTTTCGGCTTGCACAAACTTAATATACCCTTGGTACCATACGGTACAGGGTATAAAAATTCTTTAAAAATTCAAACAAAAAATTTGCTAATAAATATATTCTAAGAAATCTATCAGTGCTGGATTAGATTTTGAAGGAGTGAATTTACACAAAAATTTTTATGTCCCAAAAGAAATCCAAAAAATTCCTATAAAAATTTTCCAATAAATATTTTCTAAAAATCGAGCAGTGTTGGATTAGAATTCCCACATGAATTTTCGTTAAAATTTTTGTTAATTACAATTGTCTCACCAATTTTTATTTTAATTACAATAATTTTTAGATATGCCAAACCATAAATTTCCTAAAAATATATCATAAAAAAAAATCCTAAAAAATTGTTAATAAAATATTACAAAAAAATCGAGCAGTACTGGATTAGAATTCTACAATAAATTTTGGAAAATTTTTTTTTAATTACATGGTACAGCTTGCTTTTGAAACTCTGAACTTTAAAAAAAAGTCAAGTTCTTATAATTATAATATTCTTTAGGTATGCCACAGCATAAATTTCACTAAAATATATCTTAAAAAAATACTAAAAATATTCCTACAAAAAAATTGCATAGATAAAATTTTCTAAAAATTTAGTTTTCGCAAAATTTATATATTATTTCATGGAAAAGCCTTGTTTTTGAAACGCAGTACTTAAAAAAAAAATTCTTTTTACAATCTCTTAGAAAATATTATAGGCAGTAATTGCTTGATTTTGAAACTCTGGTGGGCAGAAAAATAAGTTCGTAAAAACATACAGAAGGAGGCGCCAGAGAAAACTAGGACAAAACAATTGATATAAACAAAATATCTCCCTCTGTCTATCCGCCCTTATGAACGTCAGATCTCCGTCAAAATAACTCTTCGAGAAACTAAACTCGGTCCCTTAACATATTAGAAAATAATTTATTTTTAATTCTTCCATAACGACTTTATATATTTATAGCTCTCGTCGGAGCATTATAAAGAACACCTGAAAACAAAACAATTCTCGGAAGAAGCTTGTTAAGCAATTATTAAATTTTTGGTAGCATTATTGATCTTTGATACAGCTTTTGCACAATTCCAGCTGACTTTAAAGTTTAAATAGGCAATTTAGAGCGTTTGAATCTTGACTTTATCGGTTTTTATTACGGTTTGGCCCATAGTGCACTTAAAGGTTAAAATGTTTGAAAGGAATTACTATTGTACATAATTCCTAGGAACTAGATATTGCATGAATTCTATAAAATCAAAGCAAAAATACCATATTTCCAATTTAGCACCAAAATATCTTTTCCACGAATTGTTTTCATGTATTTTAAAGTAAATTCTGCATATTTCTCTTTAAAAGGAATTTTGCTGAGCTGGCAGTAAAATGCCATCCATGAAGCTCTTTAGATTTTTCAGCCACAAATAAACTGCTCGCTGCTGTCAAGTCCAACTGGTCGACTGTGTGTGTGTGTATGTGTTGGCCCACAAAAGTCAGAGCCACAAAGGTTATTCATTAGCTGCTACACTTGGGGAGTGAGAAGAATGTGCAAAGTAGCTCGCAGTGGGTCAAAAAGCAAAGGCACTTATCCACTTGGCCACTTGGCCATTTACTACTCATCTAGACCCTGAAAATGGAAATGAAAATGATTTGCCACTCGTAATTAGTGGCTTGCCTATTGGCCACATAATTGTTGCCAGTTTTTGTTGTTTTGTTGTTTTTGCTGCTGCAATTTCATGTTTGGGTTTTAACATTTCCATTAATTAATTTAAATTGCCACAGCTGTCAATACAAACTCATACCCAGGCTTATGCATTCTATATACATATAATTAAATCTACTAATTGCTCTAAACGACTTGTGGCCAAAATGCGAGCTATTAATAATAAATTAATGGCTGTCTGCACAATATCATATATCAATATATGTAGATGCAAAGTGCAGCCAAATTAATTGGACATATCGAATAAATGAATTGAAAATTAGCCGTATTATGCAAATGCTTTGTCAACATGGAAACTGTTCACATAATGCAAAGGACAGTGGCGTCGATAATAATAGTCACATGTGGTTGCAGGGGTTGCTGCTTAGAATAATATTTCAAAAAGGTTTCTGTGCCCTTATTTCTTAGCCATTGCAAACTTAAAAAAATTGAAATACCCAAAAATATTTTAAAGAAAAAATTCGCAAAATAAGAATTAAATATTTTACATTTTTTATTAAAGGAATTTGAAGCAAACTTTTATTGGCAGTGCCATCTGTAAAGCTTCAAGTGCACTAAAAAATGCTAACTTAGTTATCTTAAAGTTCTTTCTTTAGCACCCCAATCCCCCAACCCTCCCTACAAGCTTTCATATTTCTGCAGCTGCTCAAATTATATTTACATATCCCAAAATTTGCTCCGAATCTCCTTTAGCTACGCCACTTATACTAAAATTTCTACAACAATTGTACAGCAGCTCCTGCCCAGCTTTTGGCTTACCACAGTAAATGTATATGTATCTGTATCTGTAGCTGTATCTGTATCTGCTCAAATTATATTTAAATACTTGACAAATGTCAGTCGCAGTGTCTTTTTGAAGACTCCAGCTGTGCCTCTTTTTGTCCAAGAGCATTTCATTAGCATTTCTTTGGCTTTGCCTAACAGCGCGTTTATTCAAGGTCTTTGATCTTTTATGCGCTTTATCTACGCAAACACACACACACACAGACACAAAGATACAGCAACACAGATACGCACACACACACAAAGAACCACAACAAAAGACTTGAAAGATGACGGCCTTGATGAGCTAACCACAATGAATGGACTTGTTCAAACATGCATTAATCCTTAATAAGCTTTTTTTGACTCAAAAACACGTTAACATTGATTAAAGTTAAATGATTATGTTCAACAAGCTAACATAATTACAAACAACAATGCACTTCAAGAAAAATCTGGCAGCAAGTTTTTAATACGTAAAAAACTGAAATTATAAAGAAAAAATTGGTAAAAATTATTTAACAATTCCTTTTAAAATACCTTTAAAAATTATTTGGCAACACAATTGGTCATGTGGATGCGGTGGAAATTTGTAAAAACTTTTTATCCTTTTCTTCTTACAAAATTAAGTTAAAAATTATTAGCCATTACAAGGGATCCTACGGCTTAGGAGTTATCTGGGGTTGCGCTTATATCCTATCTAACCAAAATCTGAAGCTTACAATACAAAAAAAATAAAAATATGAATACACAAAAATAAAGTCGATGCGTTTTTAAACCGGTTTTAAAAAACCTTTCAAAGTTTTTTTGCAGTTTTGAGAACCCAACCTAACCAAAATTCAAAGCTTTAATTAAAAAAAAATAAATAAATAAAAATTCTAATACATAAAAATAAATTCGAGACGTTTTTAATCCCATATCAAAATACCTTTTAAAAATTTGTTGGAGTAATCTAGGCTTCTGCTAATCTCCCTATCTTACCTAACCTAAACAAATTTCGAAGCTCCAAATTAAAAAAAAAAGGTTTAAATCTTAATTTACAAAACGTAAATCGATACGTTCTTAGGCCTATAGTACACCAAAATCCAAAAATTTTATTGGAGTGATCTTGGCTTGCGCTGATCTCCTATGGAACTTAACCTAGCCAAAATTCGAATCACCTATTTAAGAAAATAAATAAAATAAAAATATTAATTCACAAAAATTAAATCGAAACGTTTTTAAACCTTAATCAAATCGTTCTTAAAAATTTCTTGGAGTAATTTTGGCTGGAGCTCATCTTCCTATTTAATTTCGAAGCTTCAAACTTTAAAAAAATTAAACAGAAGTTAAAAAACAAAAAAATAATTTTTTAAACGATTACTCAGCTTAACAAAAATAAAATTTATACTTTTTTAAGCCTTTGTGTATCAAAATCCTTTTAAAATTTAATTTGGAGTAATCTTGGCTTCAGCTGATCTGCCTATCCAACCTAACCTAAGCAAATTTCGAAGCTCCAAATTAAAAAAAAAATTAAATCTTAATTCACAAAGAGAAAATCTATACGTTCTTAAGAATATATCAAAATCCATTCAAAAAAAATTTTGGAGTGATCTTGGCTGGAGCTGATCTCCCTATTGAACTTAACCTAGCCAAAATTCGAGTCTCCATATTTAAAAAAATAAATAAAATAAAAAAAACTAATTCACAAAAAATAAATCGATACGTTTTTAAGCCTAAATCAAAATCCTTTTTAACAATTTGTTGGAGTGATCTGGCTTCAGCTGATAGATATGGAAATATAACTGAAGCTAACAAAACTCGAAGCCACAAAATTAAAAAAAAAATTGAAATCTTTTTTTTTTTTTTAAATCGATACGTTTTTAAGACTACGAGTATATCAAAATCCTTTTTAAAAATTTGATTGAGTAGTTTTGGCTTGAGTTTATCTTCTGATTGCACCCAACCTTACCATATTTCAGTGCTCCATAGCTCCACACTTAAAACAAATTATTAAAATCTTTACAAAACAAATATCTTTAAATTCTTCTTAAAAACAACTTTAAAAAAAAATTTTCATAAACGTTTACAGACACTTGGCTTGAGCTGATTTTCTGATAGGTCCAAACCTAGCATAGCCAAATTTCAATGCTCCATTGCTCCATACTTAAAAAAAAATGATTCAAACCTTTACAAAAATATATCTATAAAAATTTAAAAAAATAAATAAATAAAAATCTTCAAACAAATTTTTTTATAAGCGTTTACACACACTTGACTTGAGCTGATCTTCTGATTGGACCTAACCAAATTTCAATGCTTCGTACTTAAAAAAAATCATTAAAATCTTTACAAAAAAATATCTTAAAAAATTAAAAAAAATTAAATAAAAATCTTTAAAAAAGAATTGTTATAAACGTTTACAAACACTTGGCTTGAGCTGATCTTCTGATTGGTTCCAACCTAACCAAATTTCAATGCTCCATAGCTCCATACTTAAAAAAAAGCTATTAAAATCTTTACAAAAAAATATCTTTAAAAAAATTTGTATAAACGTTTACACACACTTGGCTGGAGGTGATTTTCTGATAGGTCCAAACCTAGCATAGCCAAAATTCAATGCTCCATTGCTCCATACTTTAAAAAATATGATTAAAATCCATAAAAAAAAATATCTATAAAAATTTAAAAAAATAAATAAATAAAAATCTTCAAACTAATTTTTTTATAAGCGTTTACACACACTTGGCTTGAGCTGATCTTCTGATTGGACCTAGCCTAACCAAATTTCAATGCTCCATACTTAAAAAAAATTAAAATCTTTACAAAAAAAATGTCTTAAAAAATAAAAAAAAATAAAAAAAAGATCTTAAAAAAAAATTGTTATAAACGTTTACAAACACTTGGCTTGAGCTGATCTTTTGATTGGCTTCTAACCTAACATAATTACAATGGCTCCATAGCTCCATAATTTGAAAAAATGAGTAAAACCTTTACTAAAAATATCATTAAAAATTTTTAAAATTAAATAAACAAAAATTTTTAAAACAATTAATAAATGATTACCCAGATTCACAAAAATAAAATCTTTAAGTAATTATGCCCATATCAAATTCATTTAAAGAATTTTTTGGATTTTAAGATGAACTTGTATGCTCAACTTTAATATTCTCATATTGATCACAAAATATTTATTAAATCTTGTTTCTTTTGTGCTTTGGAAGACTTTAAATATTCCCATTAAAATGCAAATATATAACTTGCTGCACTTTATTCTCTCTTTGCTCTGTCTTCATCAAAGAAATTGCTCTAATCTCGCTCAGTCTTTTCTCCCAGTGCTCCAACAATGGCCTGAAATGAAATGCAAACAAGCTATATCAACTGCTGTCTTGCCCACGCGTCGTATGCGCAATGTTTTTTGTTAAAGTGCTGCACTCAGCATTTTTTTTTTATAACTTTTATTTTTTCATTTTTTTTTATGCTTAATAGTTTGCGCTTTCAAGTGGAGCTTAATTAACATAAGCGAGCATATACAAATGCCTTGCAACTGCCGCAGATTTCATCACACATCAAATTTATACAAAATGTGTGCCAAAGCAGCCAAACAACCGGCTGTCAGCCCCACAAGCCCCCTTGGCTAAGCACTTTTTCCTCTCCTCCGGCGCTGCTCTTCAGTGCATGTGCTTGAAAGCTTTTAGGGCTGCTAGCACACACACATACAGATACAAGCAGAGAGATGTATGTGTGGGGCTGCCAGATCAGCTGGCGTTTGGTTGACATACAGAGCGTACTTAACTGCGGTTGGCTGTATGTGTGAATGAGTAACAGAGGCTTAGAAAAAGGGGATCAAGCGACTAAAATCAGGAGGCTTTTAGAACAAAAATATTTGATTGCTTTTGGTCATAATTTATTCCTTTCTGACTTGTTATTCTAAGGGACTGGGAGACAAGATTTTAATTCATCTAGTTTTCTAGTTTCTAGTTTTTGTTAAATTTGTACCCCGCCCATCCCAAGTAGCTATCGCCGCCCCTATAGGCGTAGGCCGCATGATTGTTAACTGCGCTTGAGCTTGAGCGACGGCCTCGGCTCTCGGTTTGTCTCGCTCGTAACGCATATAATGAAAAATTTTCAAGTGCAAAATTCTGAAGTGGCAACACAAAAAATGCAAATGTTGCCAGTTTTGTCAAATGTCGATGTCGATGAGGCTGCCACAGTTTGTGAGTATTGCTTAAACTTTTTTTTTTTTTGTTGTATGCAAACAAAAATATTGCATTACAATAACTGGAAAAAAAGCAAAAATTGTGAAAAGTAGAATAAATGGACAACAAGAGTAAGACTATTGAATAGCAAAAGAGAGATGAATGAAATAGTAGACCAAGAGAGATGGAACGAGAAGCTGCATGCAATGGTTGAGTGATAGTGTGACGTCACTGTTTAAAAATAAGAGGAAGTTGCTTAAAGTGAGTGACAGCTAGAAAAAGGAAGTCTGTAATGGACTTAAACTTGTAATAAATAGAAATTTGGGTATACACTGAAAGAGATTGAGAGGGGTAGAGAGAGAGAAAAAGAGAGAGAAAAAGTGTGAGAGATTGACTGATAGTAGCAGAGCGAAAGTGACAAAAAGAGGGAGATAAAGCAAAAGTTTTTGCTTGCAATAAATATGCACTTCAATGTTGAAGAAGATAAAATACATACAAAAATGTATATTTTTTTATACTAAGTGGCAACGCTTTCTATTTGGTTTGAACTTAACGCTGAGTTTAAAATCAGTTTTTTACAAATTTTGGTTAAGCAAAGTACTCATTTTTTTTCCTCCTATCAGGTCTTCACAAATAGGTGGCGCACCATAAGATTTTTTATCATAATTACCCATAAATTACGACAAAAGACTTTCCGCTTTCCGCATAAATAGCAGTAGATCTTTCGTTGGTATTGGCCTGAGATGGAAGGGACTAATCCGTTCCCTTCCCATGTGACAGGCTCTTCCCATACCAGCACTGGGCAGTCACAGAGAATATGTCTGGTTGTTCCATCGTCCTCGATACAGAGTCTGCACTCCGAAGAGTCCGATAGGCCAATTTTCAGTAGACGGTATCTAACAGTGTGGTGGCTACGAGGTGCAACGAAGAGTTTTAAGTCTTCTCCGCCAAGACCTTTTGACTTGATCATATCCAGAGATTTGCCAAGCGCTTTTGCTTGATTTAGCCCCGGTAGGGAGAGCCAGTTTCTCTTACGTTCTCCTAAAGCCCATTTGTTTATCATGGTCTTGATTGTTGACCAACCAATATCACAGAAAGGCGCAAGAGATGTAGTCATGGTGGAGGCACCCTGTCGTGATACATCGTCAGCGATCGAGTTAACATCCACTCTTGAGTGTCCAGGTACCCATCATAGCACGGCTTTGTTCCGGGAGAACAGGGTTTTGGAGGCAATTTTGGCATTCTTTAACTATCCTGGAGGAGATGCTCCAAGATGATAATGCCCTAATAGCAGATTGGCTATATGAGTTAATGCAGATGTTTGCTCCCCTAGTTCCTTTGTGAAAGATACTATGGGCGCAGATCATTATGTGAAGGATACTATGAGCGCAGGTCATTATGGCATGAATCTCGGCTTGACGCTGGTTCAGCCCATTTGTAATAGAGTTTCTGGTGTTGGGTCCAACGACTCCAACACCTACACCCTGCTCAGTTTTGGACCCATCCGTGAACCATTATTGCCACCGGAGGTTTCTACAGGGGCTGCCATCAGCCCAAGTCATTCGACTTCGGAGAAGTAATGTCAATTAAGCAAAGTACTAATTTAAATTATATTTATGCTAGCGTCATCTGACGACAATAACTTGCTTACGCCCTCCAGCGGCCAAATTATGAAAACGACAACAGCAAATTTATGTAAATAATAAAGAGATAACGATAAAAAACAGCAAAATGATGATTTGTGCTAAATAGCCTATCTAAACATGTCTGGAACAAACCTTTAGACTCGAAGGCATGTTTTATTAGCTTCATCAAAATTCATTTAAACATTTCCCAGCTGATTGATTGATCTGAGATTGTACAAAAATATTGATTTAAAAGCTCAAGTGAGATAATTTTACAATTTTCTAGTCCGTCAGTCAGTCGAGTTAACGCCCTTTAAATTTATTGGCATATAACCGCTAAGCAAACAAGTTGATTTATACGCACTTTATTGGTGCTACGTGACATGTGACGTAGACAGGCAGTGAGAATGAGTAGCTAAACATCATGATGGGTAAATAATTGACTGATTGATTGGAATACTGGTACAAGCACGATTTATTAAAGACAAGAGAGTGCTTGGCTAAAGTAAAGGCTTAAAAGTGCTTAAGCTAGAAAGATAAAGCAAAAGTTAAAGAAAGTTGAAGCTACTAATTAAGTTTCAAGCAAAGCAAGCAAGAGACAATTTTCAAGTCCATTAATGCAAACTTGAATGACGTTCGTACTAATTGGTAATAAGAGAAAATGCAAGAGAGGATAAAAAAAAGAAACAAGGCGTAAATGTTGAAAAGTCTAAACATAATTGAAAGATGGAGCTTTAAGTGATATATGCAAATAAAGTTGTTGCAACAATGAGTGATAGGCAAAGGAAATTGGGAAAAAGGTGAACAAAAAGGTGAAATTTGAAAAGGCTGTAAGAAAGCGTCGAACAAGCTAATGGAGTTGCCAAAACACAAGTTAATTACTGCCGCAAAAAATACGGTCAGTCTAAAAGTAACCAAAAATTACCAAGTAAATTCTTAGTAAATGACTAAGTACTACAGCTGCTACTTATTTTTTTTAGTAATAATGAAAGTGCAAAAAAAAAAAAGTAATAGCAATAGCAAGACAAACTTGTTTACAAAGTTGACTTATGGCCAAGGGAAGTGAGTAAGTGACTGGCTGAGTGCTTGGTAGCAATACGAGCAGAATGTGATTAAAATGGCGTCTGTGACACAGCATTCGCCATGGCTATGGCGGCTGTGGACTGCGAAAAAAAAACTAGCACAATGTCCTCCAATACTATGACCAAAAGTGATTGAGTGCGGGGGTGGGGGTTGTAAAAGAGAGGCATTTATGTATTTCCTTGACCGAAACGCAACCCGAAGCGTAGCGTTGTTCACAGTTATACTAACATATTTTTGCTTTCATTTTTATTTTATTTTTGTTTTTTTTTTTATGGCCATTGTCTAACTATAGTTAGTATGTGTATGTGTATGTGTGTGTAAGAGTATCTGTGTCTGTGTGTGTTAAAAATAGCTGGTCATGTTTGTGGGCGCGCTCAGTTGCTGTCGCTCTCACTCTCACTAGTTCCTGCTCAGCGTTTTGCGGCAAAGGATAATCATGACGTCAGCTGATTTTTATCCGCAGCAGCAACAATGTACGCTACAACAAGCAACAATAATAACAACAACTACACAGTCCTATAGACTACTACAATATATTGTAGTAGAAAATAATAAATGCAGTAAACGCGCTAAAAGGAAACTTTGTGTTCCTTACTTGGCATTTGTGGCAAGCTCATTGTTGCTGTTGTTGTTGTAACACTTGGCCTGCCCTCATACAATATATAGCACAATGCTTGTTGTTGTTGTCGGAAATGCTACACGCTTCTGTGCAGGCTCCAGCTGACACACTTCAGAGGCCAACCCGTAAGGCAATGTGCCTTGACCTTGTTCCTGCCTGTCTATAGCTCTCACCCACACACACACTCACACACACAATTGTTGCCTCAAAGTTTCCGCACTCAATCAGTTTCATTATGTTGCATATAATCGTTGCATCAGTTGGGCCTATCATATTTCAACAGAGAGACGAGAGACCGTAGCCCGACCCCTCAGTTCATCAAATTCAACTTTCACTTGAACTTTTGTTTATGGAAATCAGAAACGTTGCTCTGCCTGCTCCTCAGCTCTCTCTCTCTTTCTCTCTCTCTCTGCTGCCTTTTTCTCAATTTATCTGATGAGACGTGCAACATTACATGTTCATCTTTCATCTCGCTCTTCTTCTTTTTACCTGCGTCTAGTCCTTGGCTTGTTTCCGTCTCTTTGGCAGAACATTCTTATTTGCTTTTTGACTTGTCGCATTCCTTTTGCTCTTTTTTTCTTTTCTTTTCTTTTCTTTCATTTTTTTTTTGCCCGCTGACTGCAATTTCATTTTTAATTTTCTTGTATTTCGTTTCCCCCTACTCTCCCTCTCTCACACTCTCTCTCCATTCGCGCTTTTCAATTGTATAGTTTTCAAGGCAAGCGAGCGCAATTTGACTACGCGCTCTTAATAGCTGTTTAGTTGCGCATATAAAATGCCCATAAAAGCCGCGAAAAGATGTAGCTCTCTCTGCGTGTGTGTGTGTGTGTGTGTGAGGATGTATGTATATATAGTACGTGTGTGCAGCTGTGTGTGTGGGCAATTAAGCTTTTGTCTGTGGCAATTTAAAAAAAATATATATATACATATACAGGCTATCTAAGCTAGCCTTGTCATCAACACTGCAGCTGCTTTGTCCTCTGCCGCTGATATGCGCTTTATGCCACTAATACACGTTCAAGATGCATGTTGATTGATGCACTGAGAGAAATGGGATATGAAAAAGTTTTTGCCAAATGTGGATTAAGTTCAGATTAAGCAAGATAGAGACAAACAAAGACTGACTATGGGAAAAAGTAATGATGATTTTTTTTAAGTTTTAAGTAGGCAGCGTTGCTATCCTAACTTGGTGATCAAATCCTTATCTGTATCTCCAAGCAGGTATTTTGTCAGTTTTGCTTCGTGAGTCGTATATTATTTCCCATTTACCTTACATAGTGCCGAGCATTCTCCTATTCGCCACCTGGGAACGCGTCCGATGGGATACAGACCACTCCACAAGGATGCCCCATGCTCCAAATAGGAGTTGAAAGAACATTGTAAAATGTGACACAATGTGACACGACATGTCAGAATAAGACGTATATAGAATATTCGTATATAGATATAATATATATATATATATAGAATATGACATAGCGCAATGTAATACGACACTATTTTACCCAAATGGCATAATTTGACACAGTATGACGCACGATAATACAAAATGGGCAAGCATGGCACAATATAACAAAGTGATAAACAACTTAACTGACTTTAGTAGACAGAATTAGTTAAACTCAAACAAAAAATGGCACAATGTGTCACAATATGACACAGTATGGTGCACTATAGGAGATATATAGAGAACAGAGAGATATATAGAGAACAGAGAGATATATAGAGAACAGAGAGATATATAGAGAACAGAGAGACACAGCTTAACAGACTTAGTTGGGCAGAATGAGTTTGATTTTAACAAATTATGGTACAATATGACACCATATGACTCAATATGACGCAATAAATCACAACATGGTGAAATATGACAAAGAATAGCACAGCTTAACATACTTTTTCGGGCAGTATGACTTTGATTTAGAAAAACTATGGCTCAACGTGGCACAATATGACACAGTATGATGCACTGTAGCAAAGCATGGCGAGATATGATAAAATATAGCATAGCTTAAAAGACTTAAATGGGCAATATGAGTATGATTTAGATAAACTATGGCACAATGTGTGTCAATATGACACAGTATAATATAATGTAGCGGAATATGGCGAGATATGACAACGAATAGTACAGCTTAACAGACTTGTTTGGGCAAAATTTGCATGATTTGTGGCACAATATGGCAAAAGTAAGAAGCACTATAGCGCAACATTTAAAACATGAACAAATATGGCACAACTTAACAGAAAGATTTTGACTTAGATAAATTATGGCACAAAGTGACCAAATATGACGCACTATAAGACAATATGGCAAGACTTGGTTCGATATAAAATAGCCCGGCACAACTGTGCAACAAGAGATGGACAGAACGACATAAACTTAGACTGATGTTGGCGCAATGTGATGCATTATGCTATTATATGACGCACTATGACTCAATATGATCTAGAATATTACCATTTGTCAAAAGCGACACAATTGTATAGAATTTGTTGGGCAGAACGAGCTGGACTACGTCAGACTTTGCCACAATATGACACAGTATGCCACAAAATGACGAAATATTATTCTTTTTTATCTCAATATGACAAAAATTTTACAGACTATGAGACTAAGACTGAAGGCGCGGGTAAAATGAGAAAAATGAGACAGATTTTGACGTAAGATTGGGGCATTTTTGAAATCGTTGTTTTAAGTGGAGCGCCTTTGTCAAATATTTGCCTAAAAATATCATTTTACCCGGACTGCATGATTTTCGTAAAGCTGTAGCTATGAACGAAAAATATGAAAATTTTAATCTATGCCTTTTTTTATGAATGTCATTTGAAAAATGTAATTTTTATCAATTTCAATATTTGTCGGGAAGAAAATTGAAAGGCCAACCTAGAAAAATAGTCTTACCAAATGGCATCTTTTCATGTTCCTAGCTCTTTTGATCATGAAAAATGACGAAATACTCGTATAACATTTACACTAATAATTTTTTTTAAACTTATTATAATCAAAATTTTTCAGACTTTTATTGTATAAAGCTCTATCTATGAACGAAAAATATACAAATATTGACCTGCATGTGCTGAAAAGTTTATCATTTAAAACTGTAATTCTTTGAAAGTTCGTAAAAGTGCAACTTCGAACGAAAATATTAAAACTTAGACCTATGCGGTTTTTTATGAATGTCATTTGATAAATTTAATACATGTTAAAATATTCTGAAAGAAAATTGAAATCCAAACCTCGAAAAATAGACTTACTAAATCCTATGTCTTCATGTTCCTAACACTTTTGATAATCCTGAAACCGGTGTTCCATAAAGATATGGATAAAATTAAATGTACTTTGTTAGTCTAAGGTTAATCAGAAGCTGATCTAGTGCCAAGCATTTTGGTACATAAAATTACATTTTTCAGCTTCCTACGCGTTTCCTGCTGGAAGCTAGAAAAAAATGGATAGAGCTAGATATGAATAAAACTGAACTAATAATACTAAACTCAAGGCTTTGCATTACACAAAAAATTTCAAAAAGCAAAACCCTAAGCTACCCTACTTTCGCTCAGTGTACACGTTTTGTTTTTGCATCCTTTGTCTTGTCTAAACTTGACCAATCCTCCGGCAAGAACTATAACCCTGACCGCATATCACTCAAGCGAATTGCGCTGACATATCATTTAACTTGTGTATTTATTTTTAATTCCTTATCCTCCACTATTTTTTTTTTTGTTTTTTTAATTAGTCTTTAGACTTGAGCTACTTTTGTTATTGTTTTTCAAGTCATTAAATACTATGTCCCAAGTCAAGTTAATATTTATTGTTGCATGTCCAAGTCAGAGGCAATTCAAGTCAACAATGAGTCAACTTTGAGTCAAGAAGTTGCCTTTACACATTGCTCAACTTCAGAAAAACTTTTGAGTTAAAGTTCTTGAGAAATTTTTATACAACTGTTTAACTCAATAAGAGTTGTACAAATACCTTCAAAAGGAAACTTGGCTACGCTCTGTAACTTCGTCATTCTTTGAGTTTTTATTTCATTCGTCCTGCCTCTGACGCCATTCCCAAATGCAGTCACTTTAACGCGCTGCCATTGTAATCGGACATTTTGTAAAATGCGAACATGTTGGCTAACAAAGCACAAAACTTTTCAACAACTTCAACTCGAGAGAAATGAAAAGTCAAAAGCAATTTTAATATGCCATAAGTCAAAGGAGCTTACACACACACATGTGAGTGTGTGTAAGGGTGTGTGTGTGTGTAGGGGTGTATGTAAGGGTTTATATATGTATTTGAATATGAGTCCGTCTTTACATGTGTTTGGATGCGTGTCGGAGCATCAAGTATCAACGAGTTTATCAAAATCACCATCGCAAAAAATTTAAAGTGAAAGATTTTGTTTTTACTTGGAGCAACTTTATAAGATTTAAAATTTTTATGATTCTTTACAACTTTGGGAAATTTTATTTTAAGCCACTTAAGAAATATGTTGACTTAATTCAGGGTCATTGTGCTTGTTGCGCAGACTAAAACTATAAAGGAATTTGGTTTAAGCAGAACTTCATTTTGTGATCTGTTTTTGTAAGAAAATTATAATTTAGATACTTCGTGAGATTTTCGTAAATTTTTTCACGCTCTACACGACTCTTATGACCAATTTTATAATTCCTTTTATTTAATAACTAATTTAATTAAAAATTATAGTTTAGGTGTAACCATTTCTTCTTAAACATTGTTCATAAGAAAGAATGTTTTTTAAATTAAAAACCTATCTAAACATTTGTGTTGAAATATGAAGGAATCACAACACAATTAAAATAATATAATAAATATGATGAAATATAATAATATAAAAATATATAATATATACTCTATATAATAATAAAAAATTGTAGGAGAATCCTTGGCGAGATCATAGACAAGTTAACGTACTCTTAATAGGAGTAAGAAATAAAAAGATAAAGCGTATTCTCAAGCTGCACTCAATATATTTTGAGTTAGCTTTTGAGATAAATAAGTTAGACGTCAAAGCTTGGAGAAGCTTTGATCTATATTTAGAGTTGGAAAATATGAATTAGAGTTAGAAGATTATGTTAAGCTAGACTTACATTTAGTCTTAATCTGGAAGTTAAAATAAAAAGGACCAAAAAAAAGGAAGATACTTTTATAAAAAACCAACCCATAAGATGAAATATTAATTTGCATGCATTATTTCGAATTTCAAACGAAACCGCAGTCCAAACTCCATTAGACATAACCTCAAAAAATAAGCAAAACTGTAATTGCATTTTGCAGATTAGACTCAAAATTTGTATTTTACTCAAAAACTTTTTTAACTTTAATTAGAGCACTCTAATCGTACTTAGTAAGGGGTTAGTAAAAGTTTCCCTTTGCAGCAGCTAAAATTTGCAAAAATCATAGCATACCTTTGGGGGCTGCTTTGTAAATGCGAGAAATATGCACAATTTTAAAAGTTATTATCTCGTAAAGCTGAACTGGACTGCGAACTCATTTTCAATGCAGCAAAAATATTTAATATAAACTTGTTAGAAACAGTCTTTTGCTAGAAAAATCTATTTTGGATTTAGGCAAAATAAATAAATTGCATCAAAAGTAATATTTATAAATGTGCTCAAATCTTTAGAGCATTAAATTCAGCACTTCACTTCTAAGCAATAATCTAATAGCCAACAAGTTAAAAGCAGTTTTTTATGTACCTAAACAAATAAAATAATGGCCAAGTGGGTAGTCTGACGGTACAACAAAATGGTGGACTGTCTCTGCGTTGTTGCAACACGTTTTGAAATGATTTTCTGTTTTTACGCCTTAGTCTTGTTAGGCATTTTTGCTACATTGACACACAACCTCTATATTTAGACTTAATCTGGGTCTGACTGTATGTTTTTTTTTTTTGGAATCCTCACTCAGCAGTTTCCTGTCTTTGATGTACATCCAATCAACGCAGCTTTGTGCGGGCCTAAAAGCCGTTTATATACCCATTCGAAAGCATGAAACATTGTGCTGCCTCTAATGTCCAAAACTTTTTTTAAAGCAAATCAAACAGTCGAAACGTCAAACAGTTCAACAGTTCAACAGTTCAGCAGTTCAACATTTCCTTAGTCACTCAATGTTGGGGTCAGTTTCTGGAGCACGATTGAGCTGTTGCTGACATTATGTCAACCACATGGGCCGTGCTGGGCTGACTAGCCTGTCAATCCTTTAGTACCAAACGGAATTCGTTTGTATTGGAACTTTTACGTGCCCATGGGAACTGGAAACCCACCAACTACTTAGCGGCTTGTCAACTGCCGTTATCAATTTGTGGTCCAGACTGGACAGCACTCACTCATTCGCATCAGGTCAAAGCATTTCCGTCGATAACACAGCACGGCAGAGTTTTCATAACGAGCTTGCCAATGACATGTGATCTAATCTCGGACAGTCGACCCACTTCATGGGTCGCTGCTGCCGTTTCCGATACAATTGTTTGGCTCTGAACTAGGAGCGGTAGTTGCTGAAACCTGTCTGTCGCCTGGCAATGACAAGTTAAGTTGAGGCGCTTTGTCAGCGCATATTTTGCAACAGCTTTTCAAAGAAAATTGCTGCATGACTCAGCAGCAACGCAGCAATGTTGTAAGAAAGAGTTATTTTCCTTCTACTATTTTTTTTTTGCCTCTCGAAAGCTGTCTGCAAACAAACTATAACAACAAACAAGGCAAACTTGAAGTAAATTGAAACTGAAGTACACGAAAAATATGTACTGAAATGCTTGTCAAATTACGCATACGCCATGTAAGACAATGGAGCAAATTTTTGGTAAAAACAAGCTCTATGAAACGCAATGAAACAATAAGAGCCAACAACAAAAGCTAGTAAACAAACAGTCGAAACTTTTAACACGTGCCAAATTGTTAGTTGGCAAAAGTTTTTTTTAGTACCCTTTAGCCATAAAAGGCAAGGGAGTTAAGGTTTATTTGTTTGTCCAAAGTGCATGTCCAAATCTAACTAGAGTAAGTGGCTGACATTAGAGCGAACAGAAAACCTTGACCAAAATATGAGCTGGCTACAATTAAGCTGCAGACAAAGGTAACTAAGGTAATTCTAAATTAATTGATAGCAAAATTTGTTTTTTAAGGTCAGTACGCAGCAAAGTAAAAACGCCTGAAAGCAAACCAAACTTCATATAAAATGTAAAATACTAACAAAATTCTTAGCGTCAAGAATTTTATTCTTTGGCAAGCAGCTGCAGTGCTGCCCATTTTTTGAGAAATTGACATGTAGATGGCGATAGCAAAAGCATCAGCTTTTCTGTTTTAGCTCAAAATTTGTGTGTCCAAAGTGCATGGAAAAATCTAACGTATTAATGGCTGACATTAGTTTGCCCAGAAAACCTTGACCATTTCCATGAGCTGCTGACAATTAAGCTGAGGACGCAAAAAACTTCCTTTTTTAGTATTGATAGCAAAATTTGTGTGTTAAGGCCATAAATATAAAATCGTCTGAAAGAAAATCGTATCAAAAGACAAACTCAAAAAAAGTGCTTAGCGCCAAGAATTTTACTCTTTGTTACGCAGTTGCAGTGCTGCCCATTTGTTTGGGAAATTGACATCTAGATGGCGCTTGCAAAAGCATCAGCTTTTCTGTCTTAGCGCCAAATTTGTTTGTCCAAAGTGCATGTAAACATCTAGCTCAGTAATGGCTGATATTAGTGTGACCAGAAAACCTTGACCATTTGCATAACCTGCTGATAATTAATCTGAGGACGCCAAAAACTTATTTTTTTTGTACTGATAGCAAAATTGGTTTCATAAGGCAATAAAAATAAAATCGTCTGAAAGAAAATCGTATAAAATAAAAAAATCAATAAAAATGCTTAGCGCCAAAAATTTTCTCTTTTCTGTGCAGTTGCAGAGTGCAAACAATGTGTTGAAAACTTCCGAGAACAGGTGCAAATTGTTCAAAAATGCTACCGTATCCTGTACCATGGCTTCGAAATGAAAATTTTCGGCGAAGTGTGAATTATTGAATTGCAATATTAATTCACTCTAAAATTCACAAGCTCCGGTTTTTTTTTAATCTTGGCTGCCCTTGGCGATTTTTTTTTTCAATAAGTTAACAATAAAGGCGCTGTTTGCGAAATATGTAAATACTACGTAATATTTTCATTTGTTGATCCATTTTTGCCCTTTGTGTATAAAGTGTATAAAATATTGTAACCAATTTTAACAAATAGCTGAATTTTTTATTTACTTTTTGGCACCAACTTTTACTAGTAGCGCCATCTATAGGCAGCGCGGTTCGATTGTTTGCCAAATAAATACTAACTAATATTTTCAGTCGATTCATTTTTGTACTTTTTATTATTTTATATAGCCAACTGAATTTTGTATTTACTTTTTGTTAGTAGCGCCATCTACTGACCAGATATGGGCAGCACTGTTCTGTAGCTTGCAAACTAAATACTAAGTTATATTTTTATACCCTGTATGTAACGGACAGAAGGAGGCGCTGCAAGCCCCAAGTTATTTATACCGAAATGGTTATCATAACCTCTGGTAGTGTTTGAGCTATGTCCATCCGCCCGTCTGTACATCAGCCCGTCTGTCCATCCGTCCGAAAAAAAGTCTAGATCTCGGAGACTAGAAGCGCTGGAAACACCAAACCTTGCCAGTTGGTACGCATATTTCCTCTGAAGATGAAGTTTCTTAAATCATGTCAATATCTTCATCCATTCCCCCGGTTAAAATTTTTTTCCGAAATTTAACAGAGTGGTGCCTTATGGTTCCACGCATGTGTGTGTCAAAAATGAACAATAGGACAAGTACAGCAAAAGCTGTATTCAAAAATATACGAACCGCGTCAATATTTGACTCTACCGAATTATTGTGCAATAAATTTACCGTTTTTCACCCATACCCCTCAACATATCACCTTGAAACTTATCCCATATACTTTAAATAACTTTTTTGACGTAACGTTCGAGTTTCATTACAATCGGTAAAAATTTACGGACATTATATCGAATTTCACTAAAAAAAATTAATTCCAATTGGAAAGTTCTTAGGTTCTTAGGAATGCGTAGGAAAAATATTTTCGAGAGAAAGAATACAGGGTATTCCACTGTCGGGCACCGCCTCGACTGTACCACATTTTTTTATTTATCGATTCAGTTTTGCACTTTTTTATTATTTTATTCACTTGTTACCAATTTAAACAAACAACTGAAATTTATATTTGCCTTTGGCGCCATCTATTGTTCGGAACGCCATCGAAATGTCAATTGGCAGCACTATTCGTTCACAGACGCTAAGCATGGAATTTTTTTTTGCTCACAAAATAGGTAGCACTTTTATTTCAAGACTTTTTCACTATCTTTAAGGCGCCATAAAATTTTGTCTCGTTAAGATTTCACCAGAAGTCTTTATATAACAACCTATCAATATTAATTTGACTTTTTCCTAATCTTATTTATTTTGCCTTTTAAGCTCAATCACAGACTTTCCCAAAAATTCCATGACTTTTTAGAGCCTAAAGCTTTGGCAAACTTTTTGCAACAATTTACTAACAATATTTACAAATTTCTGTGTACAGCATTTCGACATCTATTTTGTTATCCAATTTAAAACAATGTCACCTAAAAATGTTTGCTTCAAATTGCATAAATTCCACTCACTGCTTTGCTTTTCTTTAACACCCATTCCACTAATTGAAAACACAGCAAATCTTTGGAAATCTTCAATCTGCAGTTGCTTATGTGTTGCATGCAACAAAGTCCTTACACACACATTTGTTTGTTTTTTGGTACACATACCTATTACTAAACCCATAATAGTTCTGGGGGTTTACTTTAATGTCTGTGTGAAATCTCTGCTGACTTGAATTTGGAGCACATAGTCGTGTTGTTGTTGTTGTTTTAGTTGTTGCTAACTCTATCTGCCTTGTTTATTGTCCTTGCTCTGTCTTTGTCTCTAGATCTCTGAAGTTCTCGAAAGCGATTTGCATATTTATATGCCGTTTACACATGCTTAACTTTATATTTACGTATGGCAGCATATTTATGTCTCTCAGTGTATGTATGTGTGTGTGCTTCCAAAAGTGACTTTTATTTTGTGGGTCCTGTTCTGTGTGCATTTTATCCCTTTTTGATGTGATTTTATTTTATTGTTTTGCAAAGGCAAATATTGAAATTAGAATACAAATTAAAAAGCTTTTAACAAAAAGGTTACGTTGTTCAGCGTTTTTCTTTTCTTTTTTTTTTTTTTTGCTGGTTTTTGTTGCTACCCTGCCACGCCCATTAGGGTTCCAGATGTCCAGACTTGGGTAGAGCTGCAGAATTGTTGACTTTGGCCTTTCAGCACGCAGCATTTTTGATTTGGGAAATGTTTTGGCCATTAAAATGCAGGCGAACACTTCAAGCACACACACACATACATGCACACACGTGCTCATACTTCTAGACAGTGTGGTAAAAAAGTTTACGCCCAGCGTTATTTGCAAAGTTTATCTGTCAATAACTTTTTTGCCACTTAAGACCACACATAACTTGTGAGAAATAGTTGGTATGGCATTTTTTAGCGGAATATTTTAGTAAAGTTTAAAGCGGTATTTATTTTAGTTGGCTATTTTAGTTTATGATTATAAATCTGAAATATAGTCACGTCTCTAAAAAAGCCTTAAAAAAAAAGAATTAACATTTTTTCGAGTCCCCTAAAGTTCAAGTTCACCAAATTCCAATCCAAGGTTCAAAAAAATTGACTTTATAAAAAAAAATATTCATCTTTGAGGAATCCTTAAGATATTGAGTTTTTTATAGAGTACATTTTTATTTTGTCCTAACAAAGATTTGCAAAGGCGAATATTGTATAATTTGCACCTTCTATAATATTTCAGATAAAGAAATAGCTCATATGAAAATTCAATGGAATTTGTAGAATTCCAAAACTTTTACAGATTAAAAATAAAAATTATAATGGCATTTCCCATCCTAATTTTGAAGAGAATTTGATTAATTAGGCTTTGACATTTTAATTAAATCTAAGTAAAGAGTAAAATTAAAAAAGGGCTCACATTCCAAATTATCCGATCCATTAATCTATTTCCAAAACTGTTGGACTTAAGAGATTTAAGGCACTTTTATCGAAATCTTATTAAAATTTAAAAAAATATAATAATGAGAATGACAACCAATTCATTATAAATTCGGCGAAAACTGTTGGACTTTAGAGATTTAAGGCACTTTTATCGAAATCTTATTAAAATTTAAAAAAATATACTAATCAGAATGACAACCAATTCATTATAAATTCGGCGAAAAACTTATTTTTTGCGCATTTTGCTTCTTTTTTTTTTGGGAGAATTTCGAAATTGATGGTACAAAATTAAATATAAGGCACATTTCTTGAAATCTTATTAGAATTTCAAAAACACAGAACGATAATTAAGGTATTTAAAATTTAGCTAAGATCTTATTTTCTGTGCAATTCGCTTCTTTTTTTGAGGGAAAATATGGGTTATTGCAAAAAATTTTAATTTAGCTGAAAAACTTATATTTATACCCTGTACCGTATGGTACCAAGGGTATATTAAGTTTGTGCAAGCCGAAAATGTATGTAACATATAGAAGGAGACGTCGGAGACACCCCGAAGTTACCTAAAATATGATCAGGGTGAATAGAGAAGTCGATATACCCATGTCCGTCTGTCCGTCTGTCCGTCCGTGTGAACGCCTAGATCTCAGAGATGGTAAGAGCTAGAGTTACCAAACTTTCACATTAGATCCCATATTATTCCATAGGAGGCAAATTTATTTTATTTTTTTGATATCGGGGATAAATTATATAGCATGGGGGTGTTTGAGACGACCTCGACAAAAAAAAAGCGTTTTAGATGAATAATTCCTTTGTTTATGAAAATATCGTAACCAAATTTGGTATTCGAAAGTTTTTTATAGTTTCCAGTCACTGTACCAAATTTGATCGAAATCGGTTGACTATATCATATAGCTCCCATAGGACCGATCGGCCAAAATAACTTTTTTAAAGAAAAATTCGCTATATTTCGTGTTTTAATACAGATATCCTAACCAGATTTGGCGTTTGGAAATTTTTTAGACCACTTAAGCAATGTGTAAATTTGAACAAAATCGGTTGACTATATCATATAGCTCCCATAGGTCCGATCTTCCAAAAAATCGATTTTTTAACAAAATTTGTTGTGTTTCGTTTGTTTGTTAAGATATTGGGACCAAATTTGACATTCGTGAGTATTTTGTAGTTCCTAAGCACTGTACTAAATTTAATCCAAATCGTTTGATTAGATCATATAGCTCCCATAGGACCAATCGGTCCAAAAACACGCTTTTTATACAAAATTCGATGTGTTTGTTTGTTTGTAAAGATATTTGAAATAAATTTGGCATTCATATCTTTTTTAAGGTATTTAAGCACTGTGTCAAATTTTATTGAAATCGGTTGACTATATCATATAGCTCCCATAGGAACGATCGGTCAAAAAAAATTTTTGCTTAAAAATTCTTCTGTTTTTGGTTTTTTGTGAAGAAATCGGACTTTATTACAAGCTAGTGGTACAGGGTATCCCAAAGTCGTCCGCGCCCGACTTTACGTCCGCCATTTTTTTCAATAATATTGCTTAATATAAGAAAAGAATAATTTCGAATAAATCTGATACTTCCGATACTAACATAGTTATTTGCCTCTTAGCATCTAGATATTCTTTTAAATAATTAAAACTTCTGCCCAGATGCTACATTGAATATAATGTTAAACAAGATGGTAGACTTTCAGAAATAAATGTTTCTACATTTTTTTGAATTGATTTCGAATTCACATCTTTGGACCACCCATTTTGACCAAAATAATTTTTTATCTATGGCATCAATCCGACTGTTTCATTGGAAGCAAAATGTTAATAAAATAGGCTCAAAATTTGACTGAAATAATTTTTAAATATTCTATAATATTCTGATTTTTTTTTTATACCATTATTAAATCAGATATTGCTTGAGATTTATTTTTTTACGAATTTGTCTACGATTTTTCAATAAATGTCACTCAGCTGTTTATCGCAACTTAAATAGAGGAATTTATCAAAAACAGTAAGGGAAATTTATCGAAAAGTAAAGGAAATGTGAGAATTTATGAGATTGATGTGGACAGGTATTGACAATTCTTATTCTATTTATATCAATATGAAGTCAGATATTTATTGACAATTATTTATCATATCTACGAATTTTCAATAAATATCACTCAGCTGTTTATAACAATTGAAATATAAGAATTTATCGAATAGAGTAAGGTAAATTTAAGAATTTATTAAGAAGAAAGGGAAATTTGAGAATTTATTGAAAAGTAAGGGAAGTTTGAGAATTTAGCGGGTTAATAAAAACAGTTATTGACAAAAAAAAATATAAAATTAAAATAAAGCTTATTCTTTTTATACTTATATCAAGTAAGGTATTTATTGGGAATTTTTTACGAAATTTCCAATGAATTTATCGAAAAGCGTAAGGGAAAATTGAGAATTTATCAAGAGACAGGGAAATTGGAGAATTTGAGAATTTATCAAAAAGTAAGGGAAATTTGAGAATTTATCGGATTAATATGAAAAGCTATTGACAACAAAAAATATGAAATTGAGGTCACGAAAAAATAAAAAACAATTTTTTAAGATACATTTTATCAGTTTTGTCTTATGAAATTTGGGGTGCGAATGATAAAAAATATTCGCCTGCAACTAAATTGTTGCAAGTGTTCGTAAAATCATTTATTTATATTGAAATGCAACTGAGGTGTTAAAGCCCATGGGAAAATCTAAAAATAACTAGTACCAAGTCAGAAGCTGGCTTAAGTCGCAATGATTTCATATATCTAAATATATAATAATTTTACAAACTACGCAGCACTTAGCTGCAAGGAGCTCCAGGATTTGACAGCCTGTCTTAGCATATACTGTCCTGGGAACAGTGTTACATTTAATTTAATCGAAAACTTATTTTGCACTCACGCAAAACACCTGTCAAGAACAAATTTAATTTAAAAATATAATTTTCTAATAACGCGCTGACAAAACTTTTCAGACTCACTGTATACAAATATATATACATATATATATATATATTGTATGCAAGTGCAGCACTTGCTGCATTGTTGTTGGCTTCTGGTTTTATTTTTTTTTAAAAGCTCCTTGAGTTATGACCAGACCAAAACTGCAGCTGCCTGCAACGACCATTTTGTTCATTTGCCATAAAAAATAAAAATAAGTGGAGCGTTTAAAATTTTTCGGAGTAGGCGTTTTTAACCGAATCAGCTCAGAGAATGGCTCATATTGTGCATTGGGGCGTGTTATTTTTTAATTTTGCATTTCACTTTGGCTAAATGCGAACGGACAGACGACTTCCATGACAAAAGCAGCAACAACAATGCCGAATAGCAAACAACAGAGGGCAACTGAATAAATAAGCGAAATGGAACAAATGAAAGGCCAAAATAGGGACAACAAAAAATATGTACAAAAATATGACAAACAGACAGAGATCTGAAGTTTGAACAAAACGAAACTTAAATGAGCTGAAATAAAAAACAAAATAATAATAAAAGTATTTTATATAGAAAATACGGCTTTTGGAAGAACTTCAAAAATTGATTGATTTTGATTATAGGATAAAAGTTTTTTTAATTTTTGGAAAAAAGAAAACTTGTTTTAAATAATGTATGCTCTATTTTTTGGAGAACATTTTTTTGGAAATTTTTTTTTATTATACATATACAGTCTGTTACATAAGAGCGTGGTCACTGTTACACGTAGATAAAAAATCAGAGCGTCCTGTTTCTTTTTCTATGACATAGATGGCACCTCAGCCCTGCATGCTTTTTGTAAAAGTCAGCTGCCTGTCAAATTTAGTCTTTTATTGAGTGGTTTTTCGAAATGAGTGCTGTTTACGCCTCTCGCTTTGAGGCAATATTTCTATATTTGCATGAAAAAGGACCCAAATTAACGCAAACTGCTGCTGCGAAATATGTGGGAAAGTCGAAGCAGTTCGTTAGCAAGTGGATAAATACGCTATAAAAAGGTCGGTAACGTTGATGATTTTCCTGATCGCGGAAGTGCAAGCAAAGTCTCAAAAAAAAACGAAAAAAGATTCTCGCATTATTCTCGAAAGATCCAACTTTGACTTAACGTGAAGCTGCTGTGAAATTGAAAGCAAAAGGTGTTGACATATCTTACGGAACGATTCGCAGGCAATAGTTTGCTAATAAACTGAAATATCGCAGTACTTTGGAAAAACCAATGTTGAGTGCAAAACACGTTAAAAACGAGTGGAAGGCTCAAACGGAGATCTCACTTTAGATTGGCCATCTCAGTCACCGGATGCAAATCCCATAGAAAATGTGTGGGCTCTGATGAAAATTTAGCTTCGCAGACGCAAGCCATGTAATTTAGATCAGCTTTCTCGACAAATTCTAAAAATTTGGAGGTCTTTTCCGGTGGAATATGCAGAAAAACTAGTGGAAAGTATGCCCCGACGGTGCCAGGCCATAATTGACAATGCAGGAGATTGGACTTGCTACTGAGGTATTTGCATTGAGTATTGACGACCAAATTATCAATTTGCGAATTTCCAAAAAATCAATTGCTGTTTTTATTTAACAGTGACCACACTCTAATGTAACAGACTGTAATATTTTGCAAAATTTGAAATACAATTTTTTTCTCTAATGAGTTTTAAAATATTGGCAAATGAAATATTCTATCAGACAAGACATTGTACAAAAAATTTTCAAATTTCGGTTATAATTATAAATAAAGGGTCAGCTGAATAAACTAGTAAAAATCCTTCAAAGAATTTTTGAAAACTAATAATGAAGTTTGATTTATTTATTTATAAAATTATTATTTAGAATTTAATTCTAAGATGATCGACTTAGATGATTATTTTTTTTATATTTAAGTTTATTTAAAAAAACCTATCCTTGGATTACAAACAAATTAAAACACATTCAGAATCGATAGAGTTTTAGTTATCTTCGAATATGTTTAAAATATAAATTTTTTAAAGAAAATTTATAATGTATTAAATTGTAGGAGACGGTTCTATTTTCCGATAACGATTTCTTGCAGGATAAAACTGCTTAAAAAGAAAGTTAAGATAGTTAAATCTTATATAACTACTTTTAATTTTAGCTGTAGTTAATGCCAAGCGTAAAAGCTTTTATTCGCTGAATATATTTTTATTTCGATTATTCGATAATTAGCAGTGACGAATATACAAGGCTGTCTATGGTTTCTGCTCATCGCTTTTTTTCCATGAATCCCACTTAATTAGCAATAAATTTAAATGCAATTTGTTTTAAAAAATATGTATATCAAATGTCAAATGAAGTTGGCGAATTGTCATTCGATTAATTATTAATAATGCAAGATTTTCAAAATATATTGATGCCAAAAACATTTAAAACGATATACTTTGAATCAGTTTATTTATTTGATTTCACAATTTTTCATTAATTCTGGCATGGATAACAAAATGTTTTCCAATAAAAACTAATTGCGTTTTTATTGGAGAAAAAAATACTGATTTCAAGCACGTTGAGGGGATTTCAGTAAAATTTGTTGATTGATTTTTAAAACGTATTAAAAAGCTTTATACATTTTTTAATTTATAGAAAGTTAATTTTTAATATAATTTAATCTGCCCGATGTATGAAAAAGAAATTAATTCGACAATAATTTTGCAACAATTTCCTGAACCCAATTGCTTAAATGTTTATAAATTAAATTACAAAAAACAAAAAAACAAAAATGTTCTCCAAATTTTTTTAGAGCTTAGCTACTTTTATTTAGGATAAATATGTCCAGATAGACATGAACATTTTATTTCATTTATACTATGCTATCTTCCTTAAAAATACTCTTTCCGAAAATGTCTCCCTCTACAACATCTATTCCTAAAGGTCGACTACACTTAAGGCCTCCTAAAACAATATTCCCTACTTCCGTACTCTACACATACCAGAAATATTTGTTTACTCAATTTCCCTCAAAGCTGTCACTACTAACCTATTCTAGCCTTAGGTGCTCCTCCCTATATCAGTTCTATATGCATAAGCTCACCTAAAGGGTACAAAAATAATGGAAAAACAATTTCACTTTTTTGCTTTGTGACCTGTTTTATTTTTATTTTTCTTTTCTGGAAAACTTTCCTCATCCGCTGAACAACTGTTCAATGTGTGTGTGTGTGTGTGTGTGTGTGCGTACGTGTATATCTTCAAACAATATATCCAATATTTTGACCATCAGGGAGAACTTCCAACTGCCAGAGAGCCTAAAACCAAACAGCTGCCATGTTGTCGTTACTCACCAACAAAAAAAAAAAAAGCCAAAAACAAAAACGTACCAAATACTATACATGGAAGCACCAAAGGGGGCGTGTATGAGTGTAGGGCGTGGCAGCATACAGAGGGGTTGTGTGTGGGTATATTGCTACAGAAACGGGCAACTTAGTTATTGTTTGTTTGTGTTGCGCCTATTGGCCTGCAGCACTTTTTTGCGTATAATTATGACAACACAAACAACACACACACATATACACAAAGGAGCACACATAGATACATACTGACGCACGTACACACGTACTGCTTGTAATCAGCGGAGTTTCAGGCAGCAGCAGATTGAAGTGCCACGCCCATTTAACTACATAGCATACGCGTGTTAATTGATTTGGCTGATCTTTCATCAGCGCACACTGTAGCAGTGACGTAGATAGGGTTGGGCTAAAGGGAGCAATAGCTTGCATATGTTAAATCAAATTATACAAATCTGAGGAGTAATTTTTTATAGATTATTTTGGATGAAAATAATTAAAATAAAAACGATTTGTTATCCCAAAAGAATTCTGGCTTTTGGATGCCTATTGCAAGTTAAAAAATATGAAATCTATTGGCATTTTCAAATTTTTCGAGTTAACAAAAATTTTACTGCTTATTATAATTTTCCGAATGAAATTATAAAAAAAAAATTATTTCTGTCTCTCTCTTAGCGAGAATTCCATTTAAAAAATAATAATAATTATATAAATTATATAACTTTTTTTTTTAAATTTCTTATTATTTTTTTTTAGGGGAAACTGTTTTCCAGAAAAAATAATTTATTTATTAACACTCCCAAACTAATTAAAGTTTGTTATTTTTGGGAAGTCCAATAAATTTTCAAAACAAATGAAGAAGATCCCAAGCCATTGGCATATATAAACGCCTCGGCCTAATTGAGTAAGAAATAATATGGATTTATTGAGTATAAAAAAATCGAGTTTTCTGTTTAATTCTTAAAAAAGTCATCTAATAAGCTATTATAACCTATTTTTCTAACTCATGCACCAGGTATTCGAAGAAGAATCACAGTGAAAGTATAACATAAGCGCAACAAAGATCATAGCATAAGCATAATATTAACATTAACAGTAGCAGAAGAGCTTAGTAACATAACATAGTTATATTAACTTAACAGCTTACGAGCTATGCTACTGTAATAAAGATAAATGCTACAGATATTGAAATTTTCAACAATTTTCTAGAAAAAACTTCCAATTACTTAATCTTAATCGCCCCCTCACAAAAAAGCTGCCCAAGCCACTGCTCCTTAGCAACACCCAGTGCCACGCCTGGCTTAAATATGATATCAGAGCATAATTGAAAATTAATTATTTACAAAATGTTAAATTACCTTGAGCGTAATGAGGCATATTTTATTACAATATATATAGATAGATAAATATAAATACACTTTTCCCATCACTGCTATAAATCACAAAATTGACTATATGACAGCTGCCGCCAAGCCCACGTGGCCGCCCCAATCACTCCTCCCGCCTCAATTTCATGGAGCTTCTGAGTGTCTCAAGAAACTGCCCAACTAACTCAGTTGATTAAGTTGAGCTGCAACAAATTGATTGATTAATCTAATAAGGCAATGATAATATAAGCAAAACTTGCCAGTCAGCTTTACTATAGAGCAGATTCCTTGTTCTTGCCTTTTGTGGCAGCTACAAACAGGAAGAAACAACGAGGCACAAAAATGTAGCAAGAAAAAAATTCAACTACTACAAATCAAAAGTTAACTTTGCTGGATAGCGAGTAAGTCTAAGTGAGAGCGTGAAAATAATGGAAATTGAAATGAAAATCCATTTTAAAGATTGCTGTTGCCCTTTTATGCAATCCAATGCTGCAATGTTGCAAGCATTGCAGCGCCGCAGGATGCAGGATGAAGTATGCAGGACGCAGCACGTCAACAAATGCGGCGGCAAGGTTGGGCGCTTTATTGGCATTGAGCTGTACTTCGTTGATTAGAGTAATGCACTAAAAATAAAAATAATACAACAGCATTGCAAGTAAACCATATACAAATATATCTAGTATATAGTAGAGAGAGAGAGAGACTATATATTTTATTTATGGCAACAGAAGAAAAATATTAACAGCAAAAGTCAATTTATTGAGCAAGAGCACTGAGAACATGGAAAATTGAAATAGAGAAAACAAAAACAACTAACAAAATTGTCAATATGTCACACAAATAAGTAATGTTGCTGCTACAGTGAAGCTTCGCATAAATGATAGATAAGCAAAGTAAGACGAATTTAAAAGTGGAATATGTTAAGCAAGCTTTAGTTTGAGCTTGAATCGAGAAGGTTTTACAGAGCTTCAAAGTATTTTAGTAAGGTTCTATTAGAACTAGAGTATAAATCGAAAAATTCAAGACAGTCTTAAGCTCGATATTAATAAATTAAAAAATTAAGGTAAAGCCAACTTTACACTTAACAGATCGAAATTTGTAATAGGAAATTAACATAATGTTTATATTTAAGAGCTGTTCAAATACATTACAGCGTCTGCTGATGTTAACTCTCGCTCTCTATGTTAATTAGTGCTAGGTTAGGCTTAGTGAATATATACTTTGACAGAGAGAGGGCATTCGGTGTTAAGAGTTGGCACAGCTTAAACCATAATCCAACAATAAGAAGGTCACGCAAAGCGCAGTTCCTTTATTTGTGCCTCTCTTAAAAGAGAGCGGGTTCGCTTTTTTCATGATAGCTACATGAAATAGTGGCCCAATTTGGATCAGACTTCACACAAACGTAAAGATTTACATTAAATTTAACTCACATAAATTTAGTTGCGATATTCACAAAAGCAAAAAAGTTTTTCTTACTTTTTGCTTATGCCTGCCTCTGTTCTGTTAATTAACATTTATATGTTAGTTCATTACATCATGCTGCTACCATACAATTTGTTTAAGAATAGTTATTGTTAGAAAAACTTTTTTGTTTTTTTAAATATCGCAACCGAACTTAAGTGAATTTAATCTAGGGTAAGTCTTTATATCTATGTAAAGTTTGACCAAAATTAGTCCGGTATTTTCATTGCTACCATACAAAATGTGAACCCGATCCGATTGTTAGAGGCACCATGTAAAATTATTTGCATCAGGAGCTAAAACGATTACGGAACAAAGGACAAAAAAAATTTTAAGTTAACTACGCATTTAAGGTTTTATTGAGAGATCGATAACCTACGACAATATGAACTAAAAACTCGCAAAAAAAACTGCGAATTTTAAAAGCTAAGAGGAAAACTTCTGGAAATCTTAGCCTTGTGGCCAGGACAAAAATATTATGTTCAAAGTGCAAACACCTTATCTGATTTTAAAATTTTCTGTCCCATGCCTAGAATTAATTTTTTACTTCTCAAGATAATACAATAGAGTCCGAAATTTTAGCCTTATGGCCAGGACAAAAATATTTTGTTCAAAGTGCAAACACCTAATCTGATTTTAAAACTTTCTGACCCGTGCTTAGAATTAATTTATTAAATCTCAAGATTCAACAATAGAGTACGAATTTTTAAAATAGATTTGAAAGGTTCTCGCAACTTTGTCAAAATTAATTTTTTGTATTTTTGCACAATTTATTTATTTATTGATGAGCCTCACATGGCATTCAAATATTTGAAAATCTCAAATTAATATTTTTTTTAACTTATTTACGATAATCATAGAAAAAGATTACAAACAGCATTTAAATTCAAATAAAATTTTGAGCTAATTTCTAATCTGAGTTTAATGTGGTCCATAGTTCGTCATGTAATTTAGTTGTAATAACTGGGCTGTCAAAGCTTTAAGGAATTCCAATAATTAACTTAGTAAAAGAATTTCAAATATTTTCGTCAGTCTTTATCAGCTAACTAGATGAATTTATAACCTCAATCATATAGTGCTCGTTTATTTTTAAGGTTATACAAATTCCAATAATTTAATTTAAAAAACAATTTCACGATTCTTGTTCAGCTTTTATCAGCTAACTAGCTGAATTTATAACCGTATAGTACTCGTATATTTTGAGTCTTACTTCAAAATCTATCAAAGCAAATTCGGAATTAATTTTAACGATTTCGGGCATTGATTAATCCAATCTTAGACTAATTTGGACTCCAAAATAGTTTCATATCAGAAACCAAATTCGTTTTAATGACACGGTTTTCACAGCTGAACGAATTTATAAAAAAATTTTAAACGACATTAAATTTTCTAAATATTATATTAAATCAATTTAATAAGTATCTATAAGCATATCTTTGAATCTAACATAAGCATATTGATAATAGCTGTTAATATCGTACTCTGTACTCTCTACTCTGTTATGTCAACTCTCTGCTGTTAACATAAGACTCTCTATGGAGAGACTAATTAAATGATATGTCGCTCATCACATTAAAAAACTCAAAATCTATAGCATCGAAGTCAGACGTGTTTTATTTATCGTTCCGTCTATATCCAAAAATATATACATATATTACAAGTTGCATTGTGCCTTAAGCACATCAAACTCAATTTTATATAAATAAAAATTGAGTAGTGTTTGTTAGCGAAACATATTATATTTTTCGAAAAAAAATAGTACAATTTTTTTCAACAATAAAGATACAAAAGATGAGAGAGTACAATCTTTCATATTTGCTTTCCATTTGAGCCTCTATTCCGCTGTGGTCTCTTGAGAAATGGTTTTAAGCAGTGTCTGAATTAATTAATTAAAAAAAATTACCTTGTTAATGCTTATCATCAAAAAATTCACCCACCGAGCTAGAGAAGCGGATTAGTTCATATTTATCTTTTCCCTCTAACAATTTTTCAATGTTCAATTTAATTTCTTTTCTTATATTAAGCTCAACTGTTAAAAATTTACCTACCACCCTGAAGAAGCGGATTAATATCTACCTTTTCCCTCTGCAAATTTTTTAATATTCAATTTAAATTCCTTACTTACAATTTAAGCTAAACTGTGCTTTGTTGCAGTTATTAAAAATAAATAAATAAATACTTAAGAAAAATTCTTCAAATTTAATTTATGATATGACTATATGCAATAGCTATAAAATCAGGCCCATTATTGATAGTTCCCATGAGATCGATTTAAAACAACTACGAAGCAGTCAAATTACTGTTTTGACTCCTTTTAGAATATACAATATCAAGACGTTAAAAATACGTTCCAAAAATATATTTAACTTCAATCAAATATAAAAAGCTTTTATCAGAAAAATATTCAGTAGAGCTTTGAAGCCGAATTCTGTAAATCGAAACAGCTTCGATTTAATTCTGCATGACGTTTTAAGACACACACAGCATGGCTTCCATTAGCCAGTCAAAGTTGATATGCTGATTAAAAACCAAGTACAGTCGAACCTTCATAAGACGAATTTCTTACTTTCCGTTCAATTTTTTCAAGTACAGCAATTACATGATTTCTTTTATATAAAATTCTGCGCCCGTGCGTATTTGCCATAAGGATGTCCAACTGTATTTATTATTGTCATAGTTTGCTCTTTTGGAAATTTGCTTTGTTGTATCTTTACTATACTACTTCAGTTGGATTGTTTTAAAGGGAATATTGTAGCACTGTGCTGTCAGTTCGTATGGTATGGACTGGGCTAAAGTCAGCTCTCGGGCTGGCTGTCAACTTATTGCTGGGATGCTGACGACTGCCTTTAATATGCGTTTGCCAACAGCAGATACAATGCCTGCACAGCTGTTGTTGTAACTGATATTGGCAAGAGAAAAACATGCAAAAGTAAGAAAGACAGCGAGAGAGGGGGGCGTGGAGCTGGAAAGAGGGAAAATTGTTGCAAATGCAAATGAAAAATGTCAACTATTTGTGTATGCTTCATACCTCGAACGACGTGCGCGTAACATAACGAAAATTGTTGTCAGCGGAAAAAGAAAGATACACACACACACTGACACACAACCACACACAGCATATAAGCCACAGAAAAGAAAAATACATAGAGCGGGGAAGAAGTAGAGAGCGAAAGCTACTCAAACAGCGCCCTAGAGGTGCGTATGTTTATTTATTCATTAAAAGTAATATGCGCAGAGTAACTGTAAAAAGGCAAGCTACAATTTTTAGTTTATAAATTTTATATGTATATGTACGTGTGTATGGGTGTGTGTATCAGTGTGTGAGCGTGTCTGTGTTGCACATAATACTGTGTACATAGCTAATATGAGCGCACATGCAAAAACAAAGTGCATAAGTAATTTGTTGCTTGACCAAACCGCTAGATGGCGCTAAAGGCAGCCTGAAAGTATGCAAGCATAAAATGCATGCAGCAGCAACAACAAGCACATCAGCTGATTAGCGCTAAGCTGCTTTTCTCTTTTATCTGCACAAAGTTTTAGAGAGCAAGCAGCATTTAATGCAGTCGTCAGCGTAAATGTGTTAGTATGTGTCTAGTGTATAGCTGTGTGTGTGCGTATGTGTCTGTCAATAAGCAGTGCAATTAGCATTTGGTATAAGTTTCTACATAGATCCATCTATACATATGGATGTACCTGTGTATTTGGTAAAGTACATTGGCATACAACATTTTAATTTCGTGAATGCAGCAAAATGCATTGCATATTCATGAATTTCCCAACGGATTCCTGCTTTGGGTTTTACCAACACACAGACAGCACACACACACGCACACATAAGCTTGAGTCGGTTAGCTGCATACTACAGCACTGTGGTTGCAATCGTAATTTTTTATGTGATAAAATTTAAACATAAAGCTGCTGCATTTAAGTTTCCACAATTGCAGCACATAAATGAAATTTTTGCGCGTTTATATACTTAAATTTTTAAATTGCATGCTAAACACCAAATGTTTAAGTAATAAAAAGTTTTCAGTGCCGCACAATAAAAAAGGAAGAGTTTAATCTTTCGATTTACGTCATTATGACGTATGCGCATAATTATAATTTCTGAGAAAATGCTTAAGGTTATAAGTCCCCATGCTTTATATACATACCACAGATTAAATACACAAAATACTGCTCAAACAAATATGTATATAAGCCAGCTAATATTATTTGCAAGGACAATGTCACATATGCTACTGTTTTTCATATGAAAACAATAATCTCATCATATTAGCACTTTCCCACTATACGCTATATGTGTAGTATATTTATAGTTCTAGAAAAATATGGAATAGTATGAAGAAAAGAAGAAGTTCTTGTGATGAATAACAGGTTTGGAAGAGGGGTGCCTTGCATAAATAAGTCAATAAGCTGAAATCAGTCAAGATTTGACTTAATAAAAATATGACACAGATTTTACAAGGCTGACAAGCTATTCTGTATGATAAATAAAATAGAAAATTATTTAACATGACATTTTGCATCACTTTTATATACTTTCAAATAAAAATTAAATAAATAAATATAAGTTAAATATAACCATCTACTTCTCAGAACTATCAGGGGTGCCACAGAAAACCAATTCGATTCAATTTCGATGCAATTGCCATTCTTGGTGCCACAGACATGGCTAACAAGGGCTTTAAAAAAACCAATTCGATTCAATTTCGATACAATTCCAATTCTTGGTGCCACATACATGACTATCAGCGGTTTTAAAACCGTTGTTAGTACGCAAAAATGTGTGAAAGAAAACAGAACTATCAAAATTGACTTCCGAATTTTTGTGAAAGTGAAATGTAGATGGCGCTAGCAAGTGATGCATGGTTAGCTGTTGCGCCTCTACAGCTAGATCGTTGGAGATTTTCACTGAATGCCGTGGGCCAGCGTTAACACAGTCAACATGCTGGCGCTGTAGTTGGCGATAAGCTTTACATATCTGGTGGTATCTATATGAACAATATTTTGGACACCATGTGGTGCCTTGACAACCAAAACCATGTCTGGGAAAGACTTGCCATGGACAATCGTATATACTCTTGTGGCGGCTGGTTGGAGAGTGTGGATGAGACTCGCAATATAATTAACTATATACACGTGTACGATATAGAATCAAATTCTTGGAGTATTGAGACACTAATACCGAATCCTAAGTTTTATTCGGGCATTACCAATCATGGAAGTATTATTTATTTCATTATTTCATAAATAAATAAATAATAAAAGTAGCCTGTTTCGGGAATTTGCACGTCTTATTGATTGGAAATATATAACGAGCAACTAAAAAGTTTGCGTCATTTGGACTACTCTGTGGAATTTTCAATATTCACAATTCCAGGCAATGTGATTATAGGATCCCGAAGAAATACATAGCTTTAGAAAGGAACCATATCTTTTAAAATATTTATGTTGAAACAAAGCAATAAAAATAAACGTAAAATTTTAAATAAATTTAAAAAAAAAAGAAAACAACAAAGTATTTCGAATTACAAGCGTACATTTGCAAAAATGAATGCCTGAGCATGCTACAAGTATTGCCACAGAAATAAACACTTAGACAATGGATTTTAGAGTAAAAATAGGGGGCTTCGCTATTGCATGCTTCACGCACTAACTCTACCGAAGTTGACAAATGATTTTCAAGGATAGATTATAAAAATTAAAGACATGTTGCTTCATAGAAATGTTTATCAGTCTACAATAAAAAATTATTGCTGAGAAAGGGTGGGTGTGATATATAAAATAAATGAGCTCCCATTAGAGTCACACTTCATCTGAAGTTCGACTGAATCAGTATCGTTCCTCGTGATCATTGAAAAATCTAAAGAGGAGCTCTCACGATATGTACTTCTGGAGTTTAAAAGTTTGAAATATGAGCTTGGGATTGGGAAATCATTTGAAAGCAGGTACGGATCTATGTAGGATTTTGACTTGGGGGGTTTCTTCACTTTGAGGCGTCGGGTTTTTTGAGCTCTCAAAAGACTTTCAAAACATTTTTCGGGCTTTTGGATATCCACAGCTGAAAATCACCCCCGTGCATCCGCCACTGTTTGAAAGGAACCTTCTCTGCTCTATCTGAAAGAAATTTACATATCTATTAACTGGACTATTGGTTCTCTTTTAGCGCAAAAAACAATATATGTATAGTAATGTACTGCATAATGACAGATGTTTAACAAATTCAACAAAGCGTTCATGAGAACATCTGTAACACGTAAAACAAAGGTTTCTTTATATAGATAACTTAAATTTTTTGTGGAAGTAGGTAATTCCAAATTGAAACAAATTCTGCTCAAACTGAACCTTTTACAATAATTTTTAAATTGAAATAAATTTTGCTAAAAGTAAACCTTTTATAAGTACCAAAAACATAAATGAAAAACTTCATTTTGTTGACTTTATTGCTTCAAAAAAGAAAGAATTCCAACCAATGTGCATTGAGTTGATGAAATATTTTCATATATCTTTCGGTTTGCTTGCTTATATCTTTGTAACTATTCTTTTGATAAATACTTTCAACGTAAAATTCATATTTACAAGTGTATATTGGTTTTTCACAAACATTTTATAATGCTTGAGTTGAGTATTTATGTACTTGCAACTCAAACCTGCTTTATATATTTGCATAAATATACAAAATACTTACAATAAACAAATATGTATTTATGTCATATATGTATATGCATAATACATATAAGTAAATATGCATTACGTATCAGACAATCAATAACATTAAATAAATGTTTTTACAGATAAGCATATAAATTAAATGCTGCTCAGCTGGTCAAATTTTCTCTTTTGTGCTATAATTAATTAATCATACGCAGCGTGTGACTACAATTGCAGCGACATACTCAATATAAATGTTGTTGATTAATTAATTTTGTTTGAAAACTTATTTAAATTTCAAAAGTTTTTATTTGTCAGCGGTTAGGAGATTTAATATATGGGTTCATATGTCGTATACTTGATAACATTTTCAAATGAATGCATCAAAGAAAGTTTCCGAATGCTTTTAATATACTACACACATATTATATCATTATTATTTATATTATTGCCAAGTAGAAATTAAAATTAAATTATAAAAGTTTTCAAGCCAGAGCAACGTTGAAGAGTATACAAAAGTTGTTTAATATTTGTAAACATAAGAAATTATTAATTAAAAATGGCGTCATATAGACAATTTTGTCTTTAAGCTTCTATTGCCCAAAAACTCGACTTAAAAAGACTTTTATACAAAAAGATTTAAGACTTATTATAAATATACAATATATATTAATTTTTTTTTTTTATAAATAATTTAATAAGAATTTAAATTTTAAATGAACTTTTTGATTATTGTTTGAACCTATATTACAAAAAAAACTGTTTCTATAAAAAAAATATTACCAAAGTCTGAATATGAGCTTATATGGGCTTAATTTTGTAATTAATTAATTAAACATTACATTTATTAAATTCTCAAAAATTCGGAGTTTAAATAAAATAAATTTGTTTGTTCCTTTTAATCATCATTTAATCATAAAACAAATATTTGTTATAATTTTCAATTAACTTTTTGGGCTATTGTTTTTTTTCACGTTGAACCATAAATCGGTTTCTATAAAAGAAATAATTACCAAAATTAGTTTATAATCTTATATGGAATTAATTTTGTAATTCGAAATTCAAATTAAATAAATTTGGTTGTTCCTTTTAATATAAGTAAATAGCTTCCGCCAATTTTGACTGTTTACTGTAAGTTCTCTTCACATAGAAAGCTTAAATTTGAGTCAGAGCATTTTTTTGATTTTCTCCAACCAAATTTCTTTAATCATATTAAAATCTGCGTTGCGCCGCTCAATACCAATATTCCGCAACGCGGCGGCTGTTCCAATAATTCCTACTGGGTTGCTTGTCAGTAGCAATTGCAGTAACGGATCTTTTGCAGTGTGTGTTTGTCTCGCTCGCACCTGCACGCATCTGCACTGTTTCAATAATTCCTACTGGGCTGCTTGTCAGTAACAATTCCAGTAACGGATCTTTTGCACTATGTGTTTGTCTCGCTCGCACCTGCACGAAATGAGGGTTGAGCCAGCCGCATGCTGGATGTAGCAGCTACTAGCTTCTGCAGTCAAGCATGTGACCGGTCAAGACCGCACTGAGGCGCAGGCAAAACACAAGTGTTAGTAAAAAAAAATAATGTTTTATATAATGAAATGAATTATGAAATAAAAATTTCAGTTTCCCGATTCCCTGGGCACAATTTGAATAACAAAAAAGGACTTGTCATATGTGGACCGCGTTGGTGCCGCGGGCGAAACACCACTCAACAATCTGTTTGAAAGTTATTAAGTTAAGTTAAAGGGCTGTCCTTCATTTTTACTGTAAACTTCGACATTTACATTAAGTGAAGCAAAATATTCATTTTTTTTAGAGAAAACTCTGCATAAAAATGATCTATGATCAATTAGAGTACCCTCAACATATAAAAACAACTTTCTTAATTTATCGAAAATTTTTATTAATGCATTTTTAAGCTTTTAAATAACCAAAGTCTTGAATTTTAACTAAATTTGTAAGCTAACTTAACAGAATTTTAATTTGAAAGCATGTACTCTAAAAATAAGAGTCATACTTTATTTTAGAAAAGTCGAAAATGACCAAAAATATTATATATAATATGATAAAATTGTATTTACTTTGTTTTTTCTTTTAATTTTTAAATTTATACCAAGCCTGCCTAACAATTTTTGATTTGATTTTTTAACTACAAGCTTGCTTATCTGATACAAAAGAATTTTCTCAAATATTTCGGGATTAAAAATCTGTCCAGCTGGCAAAAGTTACACGCTTATATGTACATACATACCCTTCTTTTTTTTTTAAAGTAATAATTGTAAGCTGCAATTGTGACCTTATGTACATATTGATATTGTATATTTCGCATATCGCAGCATAAAAACAATAACAAAAATAAACCAAATACAAGTAAAGCAAACTCTAGCACATGTTTAAACAACATACGAGAATTCATGAATATTTACCAAGTTTCAAATATTGTAAATGTACATATATATATGTTACTGTGTGTGTTTTTATACAGTTTGTGCATTTGAATTGACGTCATATACAAATATGAATATTCAATTTCGTTACAAAAGGCAAACAAATCCAACAACAACAACGAATAAGAATCGAATTTTAATTTTTGCTATATCCAATAACTGTGACTTAGTACCTAAATATATTTTAATGGATAACTAAATGCCTGTAATTTGGTAAAACAATTTGGCCAACTGGCAGCCATTGCTGCGGTCTTTATAAGCGGATAACTATTATTTATGAAAAACCAAATTCAATTGGAAATTGTATATTTATGTGGATGTTAATACTCAATTTTCCAATAACTCGCATAACTATATAAATTTTTTATGTGTATTTAAATGTGTGTGTTAAATGTGTGTATTTATTTTTGTTTGTGCGGAAATTGTGCATATCTGTGTTTGTTTATTTGACGCAATTATTTGCACCTCAATAATCAGAATAATAATAATTAAATGATAAAATAACAAACAAAGGCCCAAGGCTAATAATAATAGTTGGCTGGCTCTCTTAAAAGTTCTCTTTGTGTAACTTGAACGCTCGGATGCTCTCTTTAGTAAAAAAAATAAGGCAAATGCTTAAGGAAGAGAAACAGCAATATTTCGCAACGCGCCGACTGTTCCAATAAATCCTACTGGGTTGCTTGTCAGTAGCAATTCCAGTAACGGATCTTTTGTACTTTGTGCCTATCTCGCTCGCACCACCACGAAATGCGGCTTGAGCAATCTGCTTGCTGAAATCATACTAAAATCTGTGTTGCGTCGCTAAACAGCAATATTCTGCAACGCGCCGACTGTTCCAATAAATCCTACTGGGTTGCTTGTCAGTAGCAATTCCAGTAACGGATCTTTTGCACTGTGTGTTTGTCTCGCTCGCACCTGCACAAAGTGCGGCTTGAGTCAGCCGTGACTTGACTTATCTCCTCTCTTTTTATGTTTAGTTCAAAGCTTAGAAAATCTTATGTAATAAACAAGTCACTAATTTACTTCCAAAAATTAATTTAAAAAATATTTTTTTTTAAATTAAAAGAATTTCATTCAATTTCTTATAGGTAAACCAAGCATCCAAGTATCTACAAAACCTCAACTAATACGTATATACCCCTATAAGTTGTCGACAGTGATTAACTTCCAGAAATTTGACACAGGATTGTATCTACTCTGACACATACATTGTTCCTGGAAATCCCCCACCAATCCACATTTCGCTTGCAAATTGTCCTTTTTAGAAGGGTCACACTCAGAGGATACTACATATGCAAAGTTTTGTTGTAATTTTGTGCTTAAATGCAATTTACGATCAAATTACATTTCCTGCTTGTCACCGAAACACACTCCGACTGAGATTACATTTCCCAGAAAAGCGGGAAACCACTTGCAATGTCAACGACATGTTTGTGGAAATTGTATTAACAATTGTAATTTGTGGCCAATTTAAATACTCCAACAGAGCCATGATATGAGCACAACCAGTGCCGTGTGTGTGAATTGAAAAACAAGGTTAGCTTAGATGGACCCAGACTGAGTGTTAATGTGTGAGTTGTTTTGCCAATTTTAGCTCATATGCCAGACCATATTAACGCTTTTGGGTCATGTCTAGTAGCTGAGTAGGCCAAATTAGCCCGCAGTGGGAAATACAAACAATTGTGGCTTTGTTTTGGTACATGGTTATTGTCAGTCAATCTGTTGACATTAATTTGGAAAAAAAAAACCTTGACGATTACGAATTGATGGGCACTTTAGGTAATCTGTGAGCTTAAAATAAACCTTTTTATTAGTACTATGTGCTTAACGTGGGAGATCTTTGTCTTCAGGTGTCTAGGCTCATAACGCCCTTTTGGCCGCCATATCTCAGTAGTGGTTTCTGCCAAATTTTTGATTTTAGACACAAAAAAGTACACTTAATGCATCCATAAAGTTTATGTTGTAAAAAATATATTTTTCTTCAAGCAATGCTTAATATTTCAACAACATCCAATTTTCCCGCAGCTAATCTTTAATAGCGGAAATTTAATAAGAACTCAACAGCAATACCATATACTTGAGCAATAATCAGCTTAAAATGCAAAAACCATATCACTTTAACATAAACACAACAAGACAGCTACAGAGTCGTGGAAAAGAAAATATTACGTATACGCAGTGCATAATAAAATCACATTTTTACGCGGCGCATTCCCCGTGATATCAATGAATATGCGATTTCAGTGTCGTCGTTGACAAACTGCACAAACCAGTCGAGAATATGGTCATAGATCTAGTTGCAGCTGCAGCAGCAGCCAACAGCAGGTATTGTGGCAACACTGCGGTGAAATAGAATTGGTGGCATCAACACCGTTGGGCGTTGCGGCACATAATGTTGGAAAATGGCTCTTGAAATGGGTGTGGCAGAGACCGCAACAAATGAACATGCTGGTATGATTGAATGCATGAATGGAAATGACGACACTTGAAATTTGTACATACACAGCGGAGCAGTTTTAATGGAGCAGCGGGTGGAACTGTGTGCCAGGGACAACTGTGGATCTGATGCAGAGTAGTAGCGGGACATTCGTCAAAATGCTGTGACATTTATCACATCATTCAAGCCACATAGTCGACAGACACGCAAAGCGTTTAGAATCCGCTAACTTTTAAACATATTTCTCAAGGGTTGCAGCAAATGTTGGAAGTGAACTAGGAACCACAAGTGAGTGTTTGGATTTGGAGTTTAAAGTGCTTTGAGTGGTAGCAAGAAAGCTAGAAATTGCGCATATATGTTAGAGCAAATTTAGCTTTTAAAGCCACAGCATTGGAATTTAGAATTAAAAAATAAAAAAACGGAACTGGTTCTTGAAACTTATGAACCGCAAAATCGTGAACTTTGCTTAATCGGCAACCTCAATGACAGAGGGAAGCAGCTCTGACGCTTTTATGTTAAACCGAAAAAAGGTATATACGGAACCGGTTCTTAAAATTTGTGTACCGTAAAATGGTGAACATTTTTTAATCAGACTCTAGGAACCACAAGTGAATGTTTGGGATTGGAGCTTTAAGGACTTTAAGTGGCGACAAGAAAGCTGTGTAGTGCTCATATACAGCAGATTTAGCTTTAACATCCACATTTATTCTAAATAAAAAAAATGCAAAAACGGAACCGGTTCTTAAAATTTAAAATTTATGAACCGCAAAATCTTGAACTTTCCTTAATCAGAGACAACAATGAAAAACTGAAGCAGATCAAGCGTACAGGCTATATACAGATTTTAATATAATGATTGAAAAACTAATCGAAAAAATTTAAGAAAGAAACAGGATCCTTATATTTGCGAACTACAAAATCGTGAACTTTGCTTAATCAGCCCTCCCAATAATTTCTCAAAGCAGCTCTGGCGCTCAAATCTATATTCAGATTTAAATATAATGACGAAAGACTAATCGAAAAAAATTTTAAACGAAAAAGGTTCATAAAATTTGCGAACTACAAAATTGAGAACTTTGCTTAATCAGCAACCCCAATGAAAGAAAAAGCAGCTGCGACGTTCAAATCTATATTCAGATTTAAATTAAATGACGAAAAACTAATCGAACAATCTAATAAATGATTACTACGCTATACACATTATAATATTTGATTCAATTTGTCCTATTTTTGGATTTGTATCCTTATAACCAAAAGCCTGCTTTAGGTTTTAGGAAAAGCTACATCTACTGCAAGATAAATCGAAATATTGGAATCAAGAACAGGGTTTTAACGATCCCTAGCTAAAACATTTCCGAAGTAGTTATCTTTTTTCATAAAGGGACATTTAAGCTTAGAGGGGTACTTCGGAACTTATAAGCGTATCTTTAAATTATTTTAGTGAAACCTGAATTAAGCAAACTTCAATGTAAAATAAACTATAATATTTTAAGCAAAGTAACTCAACTGCAAGATGCTTGAGCCACAATAAGCTTAAAATTCAAAACCAAAGAATTTAAATAATAATATTACGTATATGCACAATAAAATTCAAAAGCACAGTGTTAAGAATAGTTCATAAGAGCTATTACAGCACGCTGAACCTATTTTAAGTAACAACTCACTTTTGAGCTAATTCACTGCTCAAATCATTCATATAAAAATATTACGTATACGCAGTGCGATAGTTCTTAGAAGCTACCACAGCACGCTGAACCTTTATTAAGTAGCAAACTCACTTTTGAGCCAGTTCACTGTTGAAATTATTCATATACAAATATTACGTATACGCAATGTATAATCAAATTCAGAACGACAACCTAAAGAATAGTTTTTAAGAGCTATTACAGCACGCGGAACCAATTTGAAGTACCACCCTCATAATAATTTATGAGGTCACTGTTTAAATCATTCAAATAATAAAAATATTACGTATACGCAGTGCACAATAAAATTCAGAAGCACAGTGCTAAGAATAGTTCTTAGAAGCTACCACAGCACGCTGAACCTTTCTTAAGTAGCAAACTCACTTTTGAGCTACTTCACTATTCAAATCATTCAAATAAAAATATTACGTATACGCAGTCTATAATGAAATCCAAGACTTGTTAAGCGTAGTCCTTAAGAGCTATTGCAGCTTGCAGAACCTATTTTAAATAACACACCCACTTTTGAGCTAGTTGCCTATTCGCTATGGTGTCCAACCCTGGCCGCCCCTATTCATGAGCACATACACGCACCCTCGCAATTTACACTTTTATCTCCGCATTTTTTTTTTCTTTTTTTTTTTTGAAATACGGTTATGCTCTTGATATGGTTCGAGGAGCTTGTTCCACCAACGCTTATGTTTAACATTTCGCAACAATTCTTTTCGCTTTGTTTAGTATACTTTTTGCTTTTAATATTCTTATGTCCAAATAAGATTAATTAACTGTCGCTATGTATATGCGAGTGTATCTGTGGCCATGTAGATGATGATGATGACGATGATGTGTAGCTGCAGATGTATCTGTATCTGTTGCTATACATGCACGCTTTTAGTCTGTGTGGCAGCTGTCAACGTTGCCATAGCGAACGCAAAAGCAAACACCTGAGATTTCCGTTTCCGTTGGGAACATTGAGCAGAACGCTTGAAACATCTAACTAAGGCAGCTACATTTCAACTTCATTTTCTTCCTCCATTTTTTTTTTTGTATTTACTATACTTGGTATATACTTTTCTACTTTTACCTTGCTTTACTTTTTGTTTCTTGTGTTTCCTGTTGCCTTTGTCAATTTCCGTTCAAGGTTTCGCTTGCTTTTAGTCCGCACTCTCTCGCTCTGACGCCATTGTTTCAAGATCTTATTGCTCGCAATTTGTTGTTGTTGTTTGTTTGGGTTTGTCGCTGCTGCACTAATTTATTTATGTTGTCAAATTACATGACATAAATGAATCAATACGGCCTTCGGCATATGGTTTTGAAAAAGGCAAACAGGTCACGTATCATACATACCTTGAATTTCTTTCTTAGTGCTTATGAGCGCTGGCAGCCATTTTTAATTTTGGAGAAAATAATATGGCTGCCAAAAAAAACAAAGAGCAGGGCAGGAAAGGATTCCAACTGCTTTTGAATTATTGCAAAAGAGCTGTGCAGTGATTAATGCAGCCGCAGGGCTTCTTAAGAAATACCACACGTAGACGAGTACACTGAGAAAAACAATTAAGCTAGTTGGTCACGAATTTTCAAAAACTATTTTGAGTACAAAAGTTTTGGCAAAATAAGCAGTAAGCTTTGTTTATGAAATTTGTTAGCCATTTTATGTTTTAATTCATTTTTTATTAGATGAAAAAATATATTCGAATCTATTGTGAAGATAACGTAGAAAAATGTTACACTCAAAAATTACAGAAAAAATAATAAAATTTAAAAAAAAAATTAAGACAGATGCATTTTGGGAGCTAACTTAAAAAAAGAAAATGTAATAGTTTTCATAAAGAAAATCTTATTGTTAAAAAAGAATTGTTAGTTACTTTCTTAAAAAAAAAATACTTTAAAAAATTTTAATAATTTAATAAAAATTACATTAAAATCTTTTTCTTAAATTAACCCATTTTAAGACTGTTGTCTTTAGATTTTTGTCTTTCTTGAAGCAAGTCAACTTTCTTTTTAAGCAGCATAAAATGTTGCAATTGGGCTTATTATGGAACAAACTTTAGAGATTTCGCTCTTTCAAATATGTTTTGGCCAGTTTTAGAAAATAATTTTAATAATAATTAAATAAAAAAAATTTATTTAAATTTAACAAATTCTAAGACTGGTTTTTGTCCTTTTTGGTGCGAAGTCAACTTTCCTTTTTAAGCAGCATAAAATCTTGCAAATTGAATATATTACGGAAAAAACTTTAAATATTTGGCTCTTTTGTTTTGGCCAGTTTTAGCCAAGCCATTTAACATACTAAGGTAAATAAATTTCCCTACAATATGCTACCTGGCATATATCTAACAATGTCGACAAACAAAACTGTCAAGGTTTTTACTAACAATGTTATATATCAAGTCACATAAATTATTGCCTTAATACACCCTTAAGTCTCCTTAGTTTTATGTTGGCTAAAACGTTTTAAGCTCCATTTCTGGCTATTTATAGTATAAAATTTGTCGTATGCCATTTTTACAATGCACATAAGCACTAACACGTCTATATAAATGTATATACAAATACCCATATTACATGGCATACATATGTGTTGCAGCACGTGCTGATTACGTGCATATGTGATGTATAGTATATATATATATTTGTATTTTTCCAAGTGTTGAAATGCATTTTATTTTGTTTGCTAGACTTCCCTTATTGTTGTTTCAGCTTGTGGCTTTCTTTGTGTGTATTTTTATATATCAATATATATATATATATGTGTGTGCGTTTTTGTGCTTTTCCGACTGTACTTATAATGCAATGTCGTAATTTAATCACATAAAGTTGTAAAGTAAATTGCCAAACACTCGAAATTGCTTGTGCATTGAAGCGTGCGCATAAATCAATTAATTGAAACTGTCAACTTACATTGTAAACACAGGCAACAACAACAACAAATGCAACAACAACTTTCGTGTACTACAACAACCACACACACCAATCTTCATCAGCTGACAATAGCAACAAAATTTCACATTTGCCCAGGCCTGTACACACACACATGACGAGCCCACATACAAACGCAAATATGACAGAAGTCTTCAGTACCGGGAACTAGTGCTTAGGTAGTCACTCTATTGGGTGTGTTCAATATGTACACAAATGCCTTTAGTACATGAAAGTAGCCAATGATATGAGACCTTTTTTTTAAGGGAATTTTATACGAGAAGCCCTATCCCCATCAATAGACAATCAATCCATCCATAGTTCAGTTGTTACCGCTATGATACAACATTCGTCAAATCCTTTGTCTTTTTGACTTCTGATCATATATTCGTCTCAATATTTATATTTTGAGTGATTAAAGATTAAGAAACTTATTCAATCTGATATGTATTGCATCTTATTTGTATGATATTAACAGAAACTATATTGATCAGAATTAAAGAGATATTAAAACGTTGTTACATATTTCGCTCCAAAAAAATGTATCACATATTTGGCAAATTCAATTTATAAAGGATCGAGGATCGCTCTCAAAAAGTTCAAATATTTAAGCTTAGACATAAATATCCTTCTTAACTGAAATAAAATGGACTATTATATAGCAGATTATTTCTCATCAAAATCTGAGTAATCAAAATTTTTATGTGAAAGCAACAAAACATATTGAAGACTTGAAAAATTTTTTTGCGATTAATTGAGTACATGCTCAATTTTGAATCATAACTTTTTCATATCGGTTGATTGCCAATTAAATAAATATCAGAATCAAAAAAGCTTATCACAACGAAAAATAAAAATTTTTTCCAAAAAAATTATTCTCACAAATATAAAACCATTTTACAAGATTATATTTAGTACAATAAAAATAGATAAGGAGCGGACAGACTTTAAAGCATTCTATCTTGGGAACTACTTGCAGATAATTACATGATTTAAAATACAGTTTTATGTATTTTTTTGAAGGATCTAAGCACTTTTTTAGATACACTACCAAAAAGAAAAACTAGCAAGGTGTGTGGTTAAAAATAGTAAAAAACTTTGCAGTTTAAGTAGCTTTGGCGACCTCTACCGCTTAAAATAACGAACTTCTGGGTATACCTTTCATTTTAAATGGCAATTTTAAGTTCACTTTTGAACATTTTTTGCCTTAGAAATTTTTGTGTACGACTTTTTGAATTCGAGATAAATGGGCTCAAACATATAACAAAATAACGGAAAACCCAACGGGGGAGAAGGTCACCATTTTGGCTTTAGATCTTTTTGGATGGTCCTTAACACATTGAGCAAGAGAAATTTCAATCATGCAATTTTTTCCTGGTCAAAATCTGTTTTTACTGAATAATTTCGAGGTAAACTTTTATTATTTTGATCAAGTTTGGATCTAGGATTTGTTCCTGAGGCTCTTCACATTGGATGTATATATATCATCGCTTGCAAAAGACTTTTAACTTATTTTTCCAACTTTTTGGAGGCCCGAACCCAAAAGGCCCCCGTCAATCCGTTACTGGTTTTAATATAGCCCACCTTTGTTTATAGAGAATTGCTTAAAGTTAGTTTTAAGCCGCTTTGACGCCGCTATTCATATATAGGGGTCAATTGATACCAACACAGTATGCATAGGGGTCAATTGACACCTCTGCACTACCACACATAGCTGACAGCAGTTTCAACGGCGTGAAGTAATTATAGCCTTTAGGCCTCTATCACTGCTTCATCAGAAATCAATATTCTTTATAATATTCTTATAGAATCTTCATTTTGTCTAATTTAAATAAATCGTTTGCTTTGTTATCAAAGTAAAATATTTGCATTTAGCCTAAACTAATTTGCTTCCTGTCCATCAAACAGAGCTGCACTTGTAAATATTTATTCATAATAATAATAATAAGAAGCTGTGTCTTAAAAGTAATTTATTGCGATCCAAGAAAATTTTAAAGTTTGTTAGCTGCTTCCACTTTGAAGACCAGCTTCAATACCTAAATTACCTTGTCTAGGTAGTACAAAATAATTAAGTTCTAATTTATTTAGATTAATTCTTTAATAAGCAATGCACATATACAGTCCAAAAAAATTTTAAAATAATTCTCCTAAAGGACTTGCTCAAAAGCACTAATAAATAAATAGACAGACAGGCTGTTAAATCTTTGCTGGCGAGGAACTTACACTTTTTTGGCTTTTACTGTTTTCAACTCTGACCTTTAAATCCTTTTATCTCACATACTTCAGACAAAAATTTTCAAATTTTTAAAAAGTTTAGCGCAGCGGTAGCACTTGACCGCCATGGACCATACGCACAGTGCATGCCGTAGTGAACTCTCTCCCTCTACCTCTCTCTCTATCATTCTCTCTTTGTCAAATAAACACACACACACACACCCATGCAAACATTTTCAAAGCAGCGGCGCATTTATTTTGCCGGCAGCAATATATGAGCCAAGTTTTTTTCTTCTCTTTTGTTTGTATGTGTGGGACTGTGCGACCATTTCCAGCTGTGCCTAAAAGTATGCTACAAATAAATAGCGTAGCCGCCATGTAATTCACTTGAAATATATTTGCTTTCTATACTTATAGAAATAAATATGCGAATATATTAATACTTATGCGTAAAAGTGTGTGTGCGTGTGCATGTATGTGTGTAGAGTGTGTTTTGGCATGCTTTTGTTGTTATTTATGAAGTAAGTCATTAAATGAAGAGCTGTATTCGATATTGATATAAATTACATATATTACTGGGATTTTCTTTCACAAGTATTTGCATTGTCCACAAAGAGTTTGATACTTGAGTATGTCACAGGTGTGTGTGTGTGTATGTGTGAGTTTCTGTCTCTTTATTAAGTACTTTCGATTTAATTTATGTAACGAATTCAATGATTATTAAGCTTATTCGTTTTTTATGAGGGTTCATGTTGTGGGCAGAGCACAAAAGCGTAGTTTAATCGCATGCTGTAGAAAAAATTGTTTTTTTTGGCCTAAAAAAATAAACAAAAAAAAACAAGTGTGCTTTAAAAACATTTTAGACATCATTTAACATACAAGCGTGAGATTATCAATAATACATTTTTTTCACTATAATGATAATAGAGTTTTTTTTGCATTTGTGGCACTTTTTTTGTTTTGTTTATGGTCGAGTTTTTATGAAATTAAGCTATTTTGTTATATAATTGCTATTTAATAGTGAAAATATATATCTATTGTGAAAAAAATTCAGCACTGTCGAAAAATTTAACAAATAAATATATGTAAATTTTTTGATTTTATGCCCAGCTTAATGGCATCAGGCAGAGCTTAAAACAATTTTTGTTAAATTTAAAAAGCTAAATTAAAGCAAAATGGTTTAATGGGAATTTTTTAATATTTTAACGCAAAAACAAAAGCCCAAGGTTAAACTGCAGCGATGTATGCTTAAATTTATTATATGCCCTCAGGGCCATAAAAATCAAATATTTTAAATGGTATGATATGATAAAATAAATAGTGCTCAACAAAAAATTTAAAAATTTTATTATAAAAAAATTTAAATCGCGTTGCCAAGTGGAATATTTGCAATTTGTTGTTAAGTTAAGCAAAGTGGAATATTTGCAATTTGTTGATAAGTTAAGTATTGGCCGTATGGATGCAGTTTTTACTAAAAATGTAATGAAAGAATTTCAAGTATTTTACGCAATGGCGGCAAGGTAAAAAAGAGGGTTATGGGCCTGTATTGTATATATTTGAAGCTTCTTTTATATTTTTCTATATCTATGTGCAAAATGAAAATAAATATTCAAATTGCCTCTATGATACCAATAGTTCTGTTTAGCTCTGAAATTCGAGGATGTTGTATGTCAATATTCGCCACGCTTTGAGCGCTCTTACGAGTCGAAACGAGAGGCTAAAAGGAAAACTGTTAGGAAACTCTTCAATAAAGCTAGGTAAACCAGACAATGGGAGGAGTACAAGGCTGCTCTCACTGACTGCAACAAGGACATCAGAAACTCTAAAAGGGTAACCTGGAAGAACTTCTGCAATAATGTCCAAAACCTTACAGAGGCGGCTTGACTTCAGCGAGTCATGGCCAAAGAGTCCTTAAACGGGTTGGGTCTGTTGAGCAGGAGTGATGGTTCCTCAACTTCAGACCGTAGGGAAACTTTGGAGCTTTTACTCCAATCTCACTTTTCAGGCTCTTCAATCTGTAGCGGAAATGCCCAACTCTCAGTTTGGATCGAGCCAAACTGCTGCCAGAATATCTGGCACTATATTCGATGCCGACAAAGTAAGATGGGCAATTGGCTACTTTGAACCTTTCAAGGCACCTGGATTTCATCCTAAACTCACTGATTTGTCTGTTTAGAGTAAGGTTTGAATGGGGATACATACCTCACTCTTGGAGGATAGTACGGGTTGTCTACATCTCGAGATCTGGCAACAGGCCAATAGACAAGCCCAAGTCATACAGAAAAATCAGTCTAACTTCATTCCTTCTGAAAACAGTAGAGAGACTTCTCGATCTGCACATTAGAAACAAGCTGCAAGCCGCGGACCCGCTGCATTCAATGCAGTTTGCTATTCCAAAGGGAAGTCAACAGAGGTTGCCTTACACCAGCTAGTCAGAAAGATTGCAAATGCTTTTGATTCCAAGAACATAGCTTTGTGCGCATTCCGGGATGTCAAGGGAGCTTTCGACAATACTGACTTTGGTTCTATCTCTGGAGCGTTGGCCCGTAAGAACATAGTACCACATGTAACCGCATAGATTGAATCCATCAAATCCACCAAAATTAAAATACTCATTTACGAAACAACTAGCAACCTACAAAGATTTACTAAATCCTAAGTACAAACTATTAATATTCATAAAAGATTACTCGCAAATCCTCAACTTTAAGCCATAAAACTTCATATAAATTAAAGCACTCAAGCTCATAAATTCGACCTTTCTTTGACCTTTCTCACAGTGACAACTTTATTTGTTGCCTCTGTGTGTGTATTTTGTTATTAAGACAACAAATTGATTAGATTATGTTTTCGTAGCATACTTTCGTGCTGATCAATTTATAATAATAAAAAAGTAATACTATCAAATATAAATTAGACAAATTGAATAAAGTTTATATAGACATTGAAGTATATCAACTTACAGCAACCAACCAAGTTAAACAACAAAAATAATATAATATGGTCACACAGCTGAATTTATGAACATTTTTCGATAAACACTGCGCAAAACTTTGTGCGGAAGTGCACAAACATAAACAAGTAGCAGAAGCAGAAGAAAGAGCAGACGAAGATAAGCATCCACCCAAAGCAACCCTGATAAAAGCGCGCGCAATGACAGCTCTTTATTTTGTTTTGTTTTGTTAGTTTTATGCGTCTGCCTGGGTGTTTGTACTTGTATTTGTGTGTATTAATATGTTTGCCTTTGTTTTTGTTTTTTTGTCAGAGTTGGCCCACTGTGTTTGTTTTAACTAAATTAAACTTTATGCCCGGCTATTCATTACGCTGCGGTCTACCATCCAGTTGAGGGGTTGGAAACTGGCCGCAATAATCTGTTCTGGTCAAAAAGCTAAGCAAGCAACTTGTGGTGCTGCTCAACGGACTGGGCTCTGAAGAGTTTTAGACTCGTTTTTATACTCGTTTTACACTCGTTTTATTTTTGAACTTGGTCAACGAATTCCAACAAAAGTTGGTTATTTGGTTTAAGCCTGAGCAGCTTGCAACAATTCATCAAAATGCAGCTTGGACTGCTGGCTGGGTCAGTAAGGGAAGTCTAAGGGAGGTCTGCAGGTCTACACTGTGACATGGTCTAACAAAAGGCTTTGAGAGCAACTTGGTCAAAATGTCGAAAAATGTCACCAAAACACTTCAAGAGAGAAGAAAAGAAGCCGCAGAGTGTACTGTAGTGAACAGTGGCGTAGATGTGAGGGGACTAAGGGAATTAGACAAAGCTTCAAAAATGTTTAATAAATATATAAAAAAGTTTTATAATAAACAGGCTAGGGTTTAATTTGCAGAGCTTATATTAACCCATTTTCTTCCTTATTTTGGACAAATTTGGAATTGTGAACAAAAAATTACCAAATGGAACTTCTTTGTCTTTTCAACTTAAAATAAGTTGAACTCCCTCTTAAATAAATCATCATAAATCATAAAATTATTTTATTATCTTGACTCATCCGAGACCATTCAAATGATCCAATGCGCCTGCGTTGCGTATACGTAATATGATATAAAGGCGCTAGAAAATTATTAAATTTTGACGAGGCTTATTAAAGGGGAATACCCCGCCTTTGCATTTCATTCTAATAAAAAAATATTCCGCAAAGCTTCGAGGCTTAAAAAATAAAATAAAAATTTATGATCATCTCTGGAACATATAATAGATAAATTCGTGGAATCAATAAAAAGCTTGTAAAATATATTAAATTTATTATTATCTAATTACTTCCAAAAAAATCATACAATTTAAGAGAAATTCAAATCTTTCTGCAAAATATAAGGAAAAAAGGTAAAATCGAGGTTTAAAAAAAAAATAAAAATTTATGATTATCACTGCAACATATAATAGATAATTTTGAGGAATCAATAAAAAGCTTGTAAAATATATTAAATTTAATATTATCTTATAAATTCCCAAAATAATTCTAAAAATTAGGGAAAATTCAAATTTTTCTCGAACAAAATAAAAAAAAAGATACTTTCATGGTTTAAAAACATGTATTTAATATATATTACCTTACCCCCTTAATCAAAAAACCTACTCCACCACTGTATCGACATGCATAAATTTCTGTCAAACTGTGAGAAGGAATTTAAGCCAATGTATTGCATGGCCAAGTATTTCACATAGCTGGTTTTTTGTTGCTGCAACTTTTTGTGTAGTTATTTAATTGAATTTGCCACCCAAGAAGAAACAACCGAAAGAAAGAAGTTCCATGTACATTTCGTATTTATTTCTTAATTTAACCAAACTAGTACCACTAAGCCAACCACTCGCCTTCAAAGGACAATGTTTAACTGTGTTTTAGTTGTAAACTTTAATGCCGGGATAAGTGGAAATAATGTGGCCAGAGTGCATAATAGCACTTGCAAACATTTCAAAGTTTTTTACGATTGTTTATTAAAGTACTAAGCGCAGTTAATAGGCTCAAGGAGATGCACTACTTCAGAGTGGGGGCAGGAGAGTGAACGAATAGCGCGTGATTGCACTCTAAGCCAAGTTCTTGAAGTAATGCCAACAACTTGAACAATTTAAATTAAATGGGGGGAAAGTCAAAATTCCTATAAAATGAGTTGAAGTCTTTGACTTTGGTTTTGCCACTTGCCACTGGCAGCTGTAGCAGCAGCAACAACAACAATAATAACATGCTGCCATGTAATGCCTGCAACAATAAGCGGCAGCAGCATAGTGATAGTGGAATTTATTTTAAAATAATATTGCATAACTGCAGGCGCTGCTTTTAAACGGCAGCAACAGGAACAACAACGACAAAAACAAAAACACAACAACAACAACAGCTGCAGAGAGCGTGAAAAGAAAATGAGCATGGAAAAGCAATGAAAAGCATGCCATGCCTCACTGACTGACTCTGTGAACGTATGTGTGTGTGTGTGTGTGTGTGTGTGTAAGAGAAAGTGTGTGTGAGAAAGTGTTTGTGTGTGTATATAAATTTTAATTGTGTGTCTTGTCTGCAGTGTAGTTTATGTACGCTACACTGATAAAAAGAAATGGCCTGCAATGCAAACTTCAAGCTGTGTGAAAGATTTATTACTTGTGAAACAAAGCAAATGTTTTGAAATTCAACAAAAATTTATGTTATGGTTTATTTATTTTACAGACTACATTTATATGAGTCAGTTATGTTAAAATAAATAAAAATAATGAACAAAAGAAATAAAAGAAGCACTGCGTTAGACAAATGTGGTATATGAATGCGGCTTAATAGTTCAAATAACTTTTTTGGCATTTTTCTCACATATAACTTCAAAGAAATAAATTTTATTGAAATTTTACTCACTCAAATTTTTAAGATGAACTGAACACAACATGAGCACTTTTTGTGTATATATTGGCTTGTTTTAAGAACAATGTTGGACTACAAAATATTTTTAATTAAATGTTTTTATTAAATTGCAATGAAACGCACGTATTTTGAAGCACTGTAACGTTTGTTTTTATAAAGACGTCATGGAAAGTTTTAACAATTAACTTGAATACACGACGCGGATGAGAAATGCAACCGTATGCTAATATAGCTTAGCGAAGACTAACTACGTTGATCTTGGAACGCTGACGGCAAGGCCGCAGCGCTGCCAAGAAGCGTACATAGCATAAAAGGGAATTGTAAACTATCAAACTGCAGTAAACAAAGAGAGAAACAGTTATGCCGTATGCAATTTTAGAGTAATGAGTTACTCAATATAACAGTTTATGTCATGATATGTTTGTACTTCTTTTTCTTGGAAAGCAGCGGCCAAAGCCTTGCAAAGACTAACTACTTTGATCTTGGAACGCTGACGACAAGGCTTAGGCTGCTGCGCTGCCAAGAAGCGTACATAGCATAAAAGGGAATTGAAAATTAACAAAAATTGCAGTAAACAAAGGGAGAAGCAGTTATGCTTAATGCAATCCAAGAAGCGTTCATAGCATAAAAGGGAATTGAAAAGTAACATATTGCAGTAAACAAAGAGAGAAACAGTTATGCTTAATGCAATCCAAGAAGAGTACATAGCATAAAAGGAATTGAAAACAGTTATACTTAATGCAATTTTAGAGCAATGAGTTACACAATATAACAGTTTATATCATCCTATATTTGTACTGCTTTTTCTTGAGAGCGGGCCTGCATCCAGAGAGAACTAAAATATATAGAAGCGAAATTACTCTCTTAAGTGTAACCTTCCAAAAGATCACGCGCCAGATGGTGTTTGAAACAAAATGTTTAAATATGCTTTTACTCCAAGCGTTCCCATCTGGCGCATATTCTTTCAACGGGAAAATAAACTTTTTGAGTAACTTCGCCTCTATTTATTTTAGTACTCTCTGGCTTAATGCAATTTTAGAGTAATTAGTTATGCAATTTAACAGTTTATGTTATGCTATGTTTGAACTTCTATTTCTTGGAGAGCTGTGCTAGAGCGGGTTTGCTTATGCAGGCATCTGTTCTGTAAATTAACATTTGTATGTTAGTTCATTACAGCATGCTGTTGCCATACAATTTGGTATGGGAATAATTATTGTTTAAAAATCTTTTTTATGTTTTAAATTATCTCAACCAAATTTATGTGATATTAATTTAGTGTACGTCTTTATACCTATGTAAAGTTTGATAAAACTTGGTCCGCTATGTCCCATAGCTACCATACAAAATGTGAACCCGATCCGATGGTTTGCGGCACCTTGGAAAATTTTTTGCATTATGCCGACAATCAATATAAGAATATATAGCTTCATTGAAATATATGTGGCTTATGGTATAACCTGTTAAGTCCGCTTTTTGTAAAAATTAATATGACAAACTTTCGACTTTATGGCAAAGCTAAATACCAAAAAAAAATATAAAAATGTTAACAAAATAAAAAAATGAATAGAAATTAGAGTATGTTCGAAAGAAAGGAAATTTAATAGTGTCTATTCCAGATCTAACTCAGGAAGTCGACTTCCCAGTACAAATTACATTTTCTGTGTTTAGGGATTAAAGTAAAGCGCAGTCTGAAATTTCTGTTCTAAGTTCTGTTTGATGCATTTTGTTGTCTGTCCATTTGTATGTGAGCATGTTAAGAGTACATTTTATGTTAAGCCTATGTTACAAGTAGGCAGAGAGATCTTTTAGCATTAACATTTCAGTGTTGCTGAAGGCTTACAGAGCTTTTGTTTAAAAGCAATTAGCTTCTTACAGATCAATATTGCGTATTCGGCAATGGTTTGAACTTAATGTTATTGATGGTAAAAGTCAAATAATTATTATTATTAATTATAATTTGTTAATTATTAATTGATGCTGCCTTTCTCCTAAAATAATTGCAATATAAAGTAAATGAATAGAATCATATGAATTAAAATTGAATTCACAAATTATTATAACAAAAATTATCATACAATTTTTTCGGGGTAGAGTTTCCTGTAGAGTTGTTACATGAGACTAAATATCCAATTTGAATGTTCTAGCTTACATATGTAAAAAGAAACTTTCTTATAACAAACTTCTTTACAAAGAATTTTTATATAGTACAAATTATTTTATTATGCAATGCTTACAACAATCCTTAAAATAAATTTCATTTTAAATATTTTCAATGTGACGAACTAATATTCTGCTCCCTTGCGAGTTTGCCATAGTTCGAAGTATTAAATCCCAACAATATATTGATACTAAATACTAAAAATTCGAAGAAATTTATTAGGTTGTACTGGTTAACCCCTAAGGGAGTCACATATAGACTAGATAAGCCTTATTGGTAGAAATTCATTCAATAAATATTAAATTTATATTTTCGTATTAAATTTATCTACAAGAGTAAATTAAGCATTTATTTTATTTCGTAATCGATTTTGCACAGATATCTGTGTTCTGGCAGAAATCTCTTTTAAGCAAATGTCAATTTAATTGTTCTTAAACAAAATATATTTTTTACTCAAATTACAGCATAAAATACAGAAAGCAATCTTTAAATTGTGTAAGCGATGTATTTTTAAAAGTTTCGAAGTAGAAAATCGGCACAGCGTTTTGAATATTATTGCCTCTATAATATTGGTTTCAATTAATAAAATTCCGAATTACTGTCTTGGGTATTACTGGTCAAATTTTGGATAAAAATCTGACGTAGAGCTTAAATAATTGAACAATTTTTTTTATCAATTCAAAATATTGCATTTTAGCCACCAAATAAAATATTTATTAACAAATTAATTTGGTTTTTAGCTTCTGTTATTAATAATAGAACAGCATTAGTTGTTTAATTAAAGGTTCATTAAGAACTGAACTGATATACATAACACGTTCTTGCAGATGGCAATTGACAGTAGCTAAATACAAGAGTGAGAACGCAATTAACAGTGACAGCTCTCAACTCTGTTACGCTACATTTTAACATGATGCTAATGTAGATTAATCAATTGACTGTTTCTAAATATAAGAGTGGGAGAGAAATTGACAGTGACAGCTCTCAACTCTGTTGTGTCACATTTTAGCATTATGCTAATGCAGATCCTAGGTACGCAATTGGCTATAGCTAAATATAAGAGTGAGAGAGTAATTAACAGTGACAGCTCTTAGCTCTGTTTGGTTACATTTTAATATTATGCTATTGCAGATCCTATGCAGCGTACATTTATGTAATTTTAACAGATTTAAAAAGGATTCGCACACCAAAAAAAATTTATTATTTAATTCTTATAACTCTCATGTTAATTTAGTAGCAGCTGCCAAAATTATCCTGAAGCACTAAAACGTTACCAAATCTTACGTACATTGCTCACCTACTTACCTAAAGTACTTTTCAAATAATCCAAAGATTAAAGTTACTGACAGCAACTGAATAACGCAATTCACTCTTTTTTTTGTGCAGTGTATTTAAGTTTGTATGTATTTTTTGTCGTTCTCGCTAGCTTCGAGGACAATCTCACACTGACGCTTGATGAGTGGCAACAAACATGAAAATGCATTTCCTTGCATAATTTTCGGCATTTAAGCGGATTACTGCTGCACACAGATACAGACACACACATACTTTTGCAGCTGTAAGCAAATACGTAGAAGTCGTAAGGCAGTTGACTAAAAACACTTTTTGATATACGCGTGATTTAAGGAAAACCTTACCGAATTAATTATATTAAGTGAAATCTGACAAACACACACACACACACAGAGAGACACTCTGACACACAGATACTTACTCACACTTATGCGCTAGCTGACATAATATTTGCATTTCGCCGTGGCAAACAATCTCTGTAAAACACCCATTTTGGCACTTACCATAATGGCAGCCACATTGGTTTCGCCTTAAACGCAATTATGGGTGCAAACACACACCAATACACACACACACACGTACAGACTCCGAATTTAACCCGAAACCGTAACCAAACCCACCATAACCATATGGACCTGCACTTAATGCCACTACGATTTTCATACAAAAGTCGTAGCCATAACTTGTACTCGAAAAGGCCATGGCAAGGACATGCTATCGCAGTGACATATAGTCCTTCAATGTTTGGCTTTCGTTGACCTCCTCAAGTGTGCTTTATTGTGTTGTGTATCAGAGAGTGAGGAGTTAACGGGTAGGATTTCAAACTATTCGAAGGTGAGTCGACTTAATTACGCACGTTTACCTCTTGAAATTGAGTTTGCTTTCATTCTAAAATGTTAGTTTTATGTTAATTAAGTGGGTATTGTTAAGGCCTGGTTAAGATATGCATAATTATCTACCGGAATGAAGGTGTCAGAATTTCAAATATTTTCACCAAAGCTATTTGAATATTAATCTTGATTTGCTTAACGTTTTTCTCTTTGTGGTTTTGTAAATCGTCGAATCGGTTTAGGGCCAAGTTATTCAGATGGAGTAGACTGAGTGCGCATAAATTTACGTGCTTGGCAATGGTATTATTTTTTTGTGAATGATTAAAGTTTATTCAGGTTTAAAAATTATCGATGTGGAAGTGCGAATTGTGGTAGTATTTTTATACCCTGTACCGTATGGTCCAAGGGTATATTAAGTTTGTGCAAGCCGAAAATGTATGTAACATATAGAAGGAGACGTCGGAGACACCCCAAAGTTACCTAATATATGATCAGGGTGAATAGAGAAGTCGATATACCCATGTCCGTATGTCCGTCTGTCCGTCTGTCCGTCTGTCCGTCTGTCCGTCCGTGTGAACGCCTAGATCTCAGAGATGGTAAGAGCTAGAGTTACCAAACTTTCACATTAGATCCCATATTATTCCATAGGAGGCAAGTTTATTTTATTTTTTTGATATCGGGGATAAATTATATAGCTCCCATGGGGGTGTTTGAGACGACCTCGACAAAAAAAGCGTTTTAGATGAATAATTTATTTGTTTATGAAGATATCGTAACGAAATTTGGTATTCGAAAGTTTTTTATAGTTCCCAATCACTGTACCAAATTTGATCGAAATCGGTTGACTATATCATATAGCTCCCATAGGACCGATCGGCCAAAATAACTTTTTTAAAGAAAAATTCGCTATATTTCGTTGTTTAATAAAGATATCCTAACCAGATTTGGCGTTTGGAAATTTTTTAGACCATTTAAGCAATGTGCCAAATTTGAACAAAATCGGTTGACTATATCATATAGCTCCCATAGGTCCGATCTTCCAAAAAATCGATTTTTTAACAAAATTTGCTGTGTTTCGTTTGTTTGTTAAGATATTGGGACCAAATTTGACATTCGTGAGTGTTTTATAGTTCCTAAGCACTGTACCAAATTTAATCCAAATCGTTTGACTAGATCATATAGCTCCCATAGGACCAATCGGTCCAAAAAACACGTTTTTTATACAAAATTCGATGTGTTTTGTTTGTTTGTAAAGATATTTGAAATAAATTTGGCATTCATATCTGTTTTAAGGTATTTAAGCACTGTGTCAAATTTTATTGAAATCGGCTGACTATATCATATAGCTCCCATAGGATCGATCGGTCAAAAAAAAAATGTTTGCTTAAAAATTCTTCTGTATTTGGTTTTTTGTGAAGAAATCGGACTTTATTACAAGCTAGTGGTACAGGGTATCCTAAAGTCGTCCGCGCCCGACTTCACGTCCGCCATTTTTTTTTTTATTGAACGTTGGTAGGTGTTAAAATTATAAAAAATATAAGTTGTAAATGATCTCCATTAGCATACATATTGTAAAAATGTAATATAACAGAGTTGAGAGCTGTCGCTGTTAATTATTCTCTCATACTACTGTAAAGATGCTGTCTTTTGCAATCTATGTACTGTTGTTTATTATGTATGTAAGCTATAGTTATTAATACACTTTCCACCGAACAACTATAGCTGTGCCTTCATTTCTAGCAGTAAGCTAGGAATGATAGAGGCAAAGTAAAAATATAGCAAAAAGTCTTATGAGAATCTAATAAAATGGCTCAAAAAGAGAATTTTTAAATATCTGATTCCATAAACTATGATCTGAATTTCCTCCAAAAGATGACCGAAATTCTTAAACATTGCTTGGGCAAGTTGTGGTCCTTTTGTGCGATATCTCCAGTTAATCAGCCAATTATACAGGTCAGCATAGTTGTTGGAAAGCTAAGGTTCAATTTCGAGAAATTTGCTGCATAGAATCCGAATCCGGCTACACAATTTAATTTAAGAGCTTAAGAGATCAATTATAACTTTTTGGTTATGACTATTCGAAATTGCGAAATTTATGCCTTCGATCCCTTGAAAAGTAGCAAACACCGCCGTTTTCTAGTAGAATAACCTCAAATATCTCAATATCCTAACGTTATGAACCACTTCTGAAATCGGATTCGGATTCTACGCAGCAAAGTTTATTATACACAAAAAAACTTATCGAAAGCTATACTTAAATTATTAAAAAATAAATCCAGTTCACGGAATCATTGAATTCCATGGGCTATGTGCACTTAGGCTGCAGCTTTTGTAGATATAAAAAAAATATAAAAAATAGCGTACGAACGTCGGGCGCAGACGACTTTGGGATACCTTGTACTACCTTGCAATAAAGTCCGTTTCCTTCACAAAAAACCAAAAACAGAAGAACTTTTAAGCCAACATTTTTTTTTGTGCCGATCGTTTCTATGGGAGCTATATGATACAGTCAACCGATTTCGATCAAATTTCACGCAGTGCTTTAATAGCTTAAAAGATCTGAATGCCGAATTTAGTTTAAATATATTTACAAACAGACGAAACATAACGAATTTTGTATAAAAAACGTTTTTTTGGATCAATTGGTTCTATGCAAGCTATGTTATATAACATATTCAACCGATTTTGTTCAAATTTGGCACATTGCTTAAGTGCTCAAAAAATTTCCAAACACCATATCTGGTTATGATATCTTTATTAAAAAATATAGCGAATTTTCCTTTAAAAAAGTTATTTTGACCGATCGGTCCTATGGAAGCTATATGATATAGTCAACCGATTTTAATCAAATTTGGTACAGTGGTTTGGAAAAAACTTTTGAATACCAAGTTTGGTTACGATTATTATCCATCCAAAACTTTTTTTTTTTTTTTGTCGAGGTCGTCTCAAACACCATATGAGAGCTATATAATTTATACGCGATATCAAAAATATAAAATAAGCTTGTCTCTTATGGAATAATATGGGATCTAATGTAAAAGTTTGGTTACTCTAGCTCTTACCATCTCTGAGATCTAGGCGTTCAAATGGACAGACGGACGGACGGACATGGGTATATCGACTTCTCTATTCACCCTGATCATAACATATTTTAGGTAACTTTGAAGTGTTTCCGACGTCTCCTTCTATATGTTACATACATTTTCGGATTGCACAAACTTAATACACCCTTTGTACCATACGGTACAGGGTATAAAAATATTATAAAAGAAATGTAATATTGAAATTTATATTTTCTGTATTAGAAATCATTGCATTATAACAACGCAAAGCCCGAAATTATTTTTTTTCTCACTGAATCTATCTTTAAGTCATCAAGAACCCAAACAAATTTTTTAAAACTCAGTAAATATTTCATTCTAAGTCGTTCTTTAAAATGCTAGTCGATTTAAATCTAAGATTTAATTATTTCAAATATAATCACAGACAGCTGATGTAGGTTTATTTACTTGTTTGGTAATAAAGCTTTAGGCTCAAGTTCGTCATAATTTCTCTCGTTAAGCCTAAGCTGCAAGGATTCCCAGCAAATTGCTTAAAACCAAGGACATTTCGTTTTAAAACCCGCTTTAATCTCAATATTTTGTACATTTCTGCAATAATATATACAAAAAGTTAACATTTCATGTTCTTTGTTACTTTACAGTGCATTGCCCTGAAAAGTAGGCAACGAAAAATTGCTGTATTTGAGAAAGAAATCAATTACGCGCAAACTCTGAAATTTTGGCATGTGCGCCGCTGCGTGTTAGACAATAAAAACAAAAAATGAAGCCAATTTGAGCTATATGTATTCAGATGGTAGGGGAACTGCTTATCGGACTCAAACCAGCATAAATCTTATAATGACTTGGCATTAATTTGTATGACACTTGATATGCTTCTAAACTTGTAAAGTATGTACAATATTGTTGCCTAGCAACAAGCAGCTTATATCAGCTAGATTTTTGTATATATGTATAGCTTGTACATAGGCAGCTGTTATATACTTAAGTTACAATTGCGCATGCATGGGTCTTTATTTAATTTCACTTAAGCTCATTTAAAAATATTTAAAGTACGTGCTGTGCCATGTCTCAAGCGTATTGTACTCACACACACAAGACATGTGCTTAGCAGCACGCACACTTACGCATATAGACAGACGAGTGTGTGTGCGTGAGTTGACTTACCTTTGGCATTGGCTTTTTGTCCAAATATTGTAATATATTTAACTCGTTTTGGGGCTCTGGCCGCAAAGCGTTAATTTTTAAAATGCCATTTATGTGAGAGCATTTACCGTGCTCTCTAGTTTCTGAGCAGGTCCTGGGCCAAAAGTGTCAACATGCGCTCATCCATCAATGAGCTTTGAAAAATTAACACACTGAGTGACAGTTGCAAAGGACCGACTGTCTGTCTGTCTGTCTGTCCCGCTCTCTTTTTGTATATGATGCTATCGTTGTCGCTCTGTGGCCAAAGCCCAGCCGCATGTCAGTTTAAATTATGCAAAGTGTTGGCAATTCGTATACGCTGGGCTGGCTGGCTCTGGCTGGCAGTATTGGAAAATGATGAATTATGTTGGTCATGCCAAAGTGCCAAGCACAGTCGGAATGGTGTGGAAGTGGTACTTTTTGGCTGCCATTGAGTAATGTGTAAAAGAAAACGTGGCCCATGCTGGGTACGAGTTGGAGCAGCTGCGCCACTGTGGGAGCAACTATCCTTACATGGATTACATTTTTATGATGGCACATTACACAGCTACGTGACTGAGCGTAGGTAGGGTGGCTATTTTGCAAAAAAAAAAAAAAAGGCTATGGTATCCTAGAATCGGGGCCAAGTGCAAAAAAAAAAAACAAACAGCAACTGAACTGTTTGTACTACAATTTAAGCTTGATTCAATTTGCATTCCATTGTGCGGCGTTTTTTTCACTCTTTTTTGTTGTTTTTCTTTCGTACACTTTTGCTATTTCTTGGTATTGCTGAACACTTAAAATGATCCTGTATACCCTGTATTCGTGTTAAGCCTGAGACTATAAGCATATGTCCGTTTGAATTCCAGGAATCTCTAAATGCTGGGGGTCATTTTTTTTTATAATGGTTGGGCCATCTGTTGGTTTGTTTGTTAAGAGCACTCACAATTTGAAACCTAACCGTCCAAAGAGGCTACTCTTCGACATATGGGATAATGAAAATTGCTAAACCGTCTACAGGGTATCACAAAGCTGGTCCTGTCACCAACTTCTTTTCCCCGCTTTTAATTTAAAATCGATGTCAATCTATAAACATTCATTCACAGCTGCACATTTGATTCACACCCAACCCCAAATCAACCACATAACACTGCAACAAAACCCCTGCACCCACTACCCCACCGAATCCAACCCACTCGAGCTTGCTAATAGATTTATTTTTTTTATGTATTTTTCTTCTCTACTTCTAGTTGTTCATTTGTATATGCAAATTTTAGTGCAAAAAAAAAACGAACAAGACAAAAAGAAAATCACAAATAAACGTAAAAGAAAAAAGAACAACAAAAACATACACTATGTGACAATAAAACAAAAACAACAAATGCAAATTAGCTGAGAGGAAATTAATTGCACTTGAAAACTTAGCAAGCAAAAAATCAAATTAATTAAACTACAATAAATGAGCGCCAGCTGAGAACATCCCGAAACAACAGCTACAACAACAACAACAACTAATACTACACGCACACCTACAAACCCAAAAAAAAACAACAAACAAAAGAAACTCTCTTCCTTTTTTTTAAACTACTTGTGTGCATTATTTGTGAATGTCTAGTCCTTGCACATTTACACGCTCTCAGTGTTACCCGTGTCTGTGTGTGTTTGAGTGTTGCACAACACCGTCAGCTTTTTGAGCCTGACTGTCCGTGTACGTGTCGCTGGTGTCTCCTATATATATTGTATGTGTACTAGTTCTGCACGGACGCAACACGCACCTCGAGCACCAACAAAGCTAAAACCAATAATAATAATTAGAGCACCCTCAGCCACCCAAAAAAAATTACTACCACCAGCACCACAGCCACCAATACCACCACCACCAATATAACCAATACCACCACTAACCACCAAAACACCAAAAAAAACAACCACCGGCAAGCAGCACCAGGCAGTCCCAGTTACGGCGCACGGGCCGCGCCACAAACCGTGTTCAAGTGTCAGTGTGAGTCTGATAATCCTAGAAATTCCTGCTAGACCACAACCCACATACCAGCACCACAATTGCACATTACTACCATAGATACCCACGCCAGTACTACTACCGCATGGAGCGCGGCACCAGCGGTGGTCAGCAACAGTATCCGCACCAACATCAGACGCATCAGTCGCGCCACCATCAGCAGACACATCAGCATGTGGTTGCCGTGCATAGCTACGATCCCTACATGACCTCTACGTCGGGTGAAGCGGACGAAGAGCATACAGCGGGCACATCCTCTTTTGATAATCCTGCCACAAAAAAGAAACCACCCAAGCTCAAGGCCATACATCGCTCCCTTTCGATGGCCATTGACAATTATGCACCCATGGTTGGCGCGCCCGGTGCGGGCTCACATATGCTGCTGGACGATGGACTCATCATTGAACAACCGCTGATCCACCGCTCGGCCTCGCCGCTGCCCGTGCGCTCGGCCATACCGCCGCAGACCCTAGCACTCCCAGCACAACATCTCCCACCACACCCACACAGTGGAGGAGGGGGCAGTGGTGCCGTCTCGCCAGCACTCTCTGCACGCCAACAGCACCACCACCAACAACAACAACAACAGCTGCATCTGCACACATTTCAGCACCTGGCCGCACAGGCCGCTGCCACGCGCCACCACCAGCATCCGCACCAGCTACAGCATCAGCACCAGCAACAGCAAAAGCACCGCCAACACCAGCACTCCAGCTCAGCCAGTTCGCCCACCTCGCATGCGGTTAGTCCTGTGCTGGGCGGCAGCGCTGGCTCCTCGTCGCATCAGTACCTGCAGCAGCAGCAACAGACGCACCAGCCTGACATCTATCTGGTCAGCAGCAGCAGCCTGGGCGACGATGTTGGCGGCGGCGGTGGCGGTCTGGGCTTGGGCCTGGGTCGCTCAACCCTGGGCGGCAGCACATCACCGATACAGTTCATCGATGTCGATGATATGCTGCCGAACACGGCGGCGGCCTTTCGAGCCCATGCCGCCAGCAGCAGCAGCGCAACACATCCGCTAAAGAAGAATATGTTTCGGCGCTCGGACACTATTGACGTGCATCCGTCTACCAATTTTCAGATGAAGAAAACGCACTCCTTTCACGCGCAACAGGACCCTGCAGCTATGGAACAAATACTTTTGGCCACTGGTGGCACCTCAGCCTCTTCCAGCCGACGCACCAGCTCTGTGCGCGCCAACTTTTTGATGCCTGGACCGCCAGCTGGACCGGAATTATCACGTTCGCCTTCACCCAGTCGACGCGGCTGTCGTTCGCATCGCTCTTTCAATGATCCCGGACGCCGGCCTAGCACTAAGCCAGAGGCCGTGGTGGAATCACAAATACGCCATCCCTCTCTAAACGATGATCTTATGGAATCGCTAGATGGCCGACCAAATTCGCTCTTTCCGCAGTCCAATCTCTCGCTGGAAAACGAGCTCTTTGTGGAATCACGCTCACGCAGCAACAGTCATACGAAAATGGAAGAACTGGGCGTAACGGACCTGGTCACCATGCAGCGCTTGCGCAAGAGCTCTGGCTCATTTGAAGACACAGCCGGCGTGGTTATAGCCGGACACAGCGCCACACATCCGCCTTCTAGCTCGAATAGCGTTAAACAAAAAAGAGACCCGCATCCGCACTCACGCCAGCAGAGCACACACAGCCTGGAGCTGGATGGCAGACCCTCCACTTCAGCTGCAGCTGCGGCGCACACTCTACAGCTGCATAGTGCTGCCGCAGCTGCCACTGCCGCTTATCATTTCAAGCGCGGTGCACAGCATGGGCGTTCTTTATACCTCTCGCCCAGCAATCTGGAGGAGCTGACCGTGCACAGACCCGGCGTTATAGCCGCTGCTGCCGCTTTCCAAGGCACCAATGCCAGCGCCAGCGTTAAACAAGCCAAGGCGCTGCACAGCGCCAGCATGCGCCTGCGCAGCTATCGTGAGACGCTGAGCGCCACCAAGAAGTCCAAGAGCTTTATAGGCGATGGCGCCAGCAATATGGCCAGCGAAGACTTTGAGCTTACCTCACCCCACCGACGCAACAGTCGTCCGCTGTCCACAGCCGTGCCCAGCACCGGTGCCAGCAGCATAGACGAGATCAAGCGCAGTCCACGTCCAATTTCGGCTGCGGCAGCGGCCTTCATAGAGGAGAAACGTCCCTCCTTCGAACGCAAGCCTTCGCTGACCTATGAACTCAGCGATGCTGCTTTCGCGGCACAAGTGTTGCGTCCCTTTCATCACAAACTGGCCGCCGGACGCAAGGCATCGGTCAGCGGCGGCTCACACAAACTAAAGAAGAAATCCTTGAGCGATGAAACTGATGAGGATGAGGATGCGGATCGCAAACGAAAACGCATTGTATGCATTGTTTTGGCCACGGTCTTGTTGTGCCTAGTTTGTGCCAGCGTTTTTGTGGTGGTCGTAACGCTCACATCCGGCAGCAGTCAGTCGGGCAAGAAGGCGCATTCGTTCAGCAGGGACACGCCCGTGCACTATTCCGGAATCCGACCATCATGAACTGCAACAACAATAACAAACACCACAACAACAATAACAACTACTACTAGTTATAGCTGCTGCCTTTTAGAATTGGCTTTCGTTTGCTTGGTTTGCACCTGCGCTGAGACTTGTCAAAGTTACAGTTACTTGCCACAGTTTATACCGTTACGTTTCGCCCTGGCTGCCATTTTTGTATAAGTATGCGTGTGCGTGTGTGTGCGAGCATAAGTATGCTCGTCTGTGTGTATAAGCCCTGTGCAGCATATGTCGCCAATGTCCAAGTGGACGACACAAGCCGCTTAGCTACGCTTTGGACCTGACAGCAGGAAGCCCAGCTGGCTAATTGTTGCGCAATTGGAATGACAGCTGCAACAGCAACAAGCAACAACAAACAACAACAACAACGGAGCTTCAACAACTACTACAAAACATCCTTGCAACTTCAACTGCAATCGAGCGGCAACAAAACGAACAAAACCAGCGCCTGTAAGTAGGCAATGATATTTTGCAGTTTGCTTACAAATTGTTTGACAGTTTTAACAAAGACAAAACTCAGTCCCAAAAACAAAATACACTCCGCGCCACTTGAATAACACAAGTCCTCTTAAAACAACTAAGCTTACGAAAGGAATAGAAATAAGTATTTCTTAAATAATGAACTTACATTTTAAGCTTTTCTATTCGTTTTAGTTGTAGAAAAATATTTTTTTTTAATAAAGCTCACTGTTTATAGTACACTTTACTTTAAATAATAATCTTCTTATATTAAATTTTATTTAATTTTTTTTATGTGGATGTTAAATTTGTGATTTTGCCCAATCAGCTACCCATACTCATTCTACAAAAAATCCTGGCTTAACATATAAGTGCTAATATAGTAAGCTCCCTAGTAACAGCCAAAGAAGGAAGTTTTAGCTGGTTTTATTTATTAGAAATAAGAGCTTCAGATAAACTTATCCTTGTTTCTTATTTACACTAAAATTGAAATGATGATTAGATTACTATTTTTATTAGTAAAGGGTGTAAAGGTGTACTGCGACCCAAGTGGATCTATTGTACGCCCTTCAAGGTTCAGAGCTCGCCCAAAATTCCAATAGCCTGCATACATTCCAGCACTTTGTTTGGGCTTATGAACATGAACATTACCTCAATAACTTTTTTTTTGCGTTTTTTTTAGATATGAGAAAATTTATATAAAAATCAGCAGGTATGTTTTTTTGTTATATGTGCTAGCTATCTCATCTCTGCAGGCTCTATATGGAGTTAAATTCTGGAAGGCTTATAGAAATTAGTTCTTAAAATCACATGCCAAAAATTAATTTAAATGGCTTTCATAACTTAACTTCTATCACATTTTTCAGCAAGTTAAATCCCTTATTTCCCCTAATCCCTTCAATAAAATTTAAAACAAATATTTTTTTAAGCTATTAGCTTACGTTACTAAAACAACAAACTTCCTACAATTTTATTTTTGTTAATTTAAAGCTATGTAAATGCGCTATTCAAGTGGCGAAGGGTGTACATACTCACACAATACACACACACATCTACGCATGCAACCCAATTACACATACATTAGACACACACACACACGGCGCCACGCACACACACACATAGTCATAAAGCGTTGTCTACATTCCCAAATGAACTTATGGCCTTATGCTGTATTTGGCAAAATTGAGCTGGCAAAAATCTCAGCAAAGCTGCAGCATTACATAACTAAGCAGCTGACTAACTGACTAAATGACTGACTGACTAAATGAGTGTGAGTGTATGCACATACCCACACACACACACAAGAGCCGGCCATAAAAAATTATGCTTTGCTTACTTTGGCTTTAATGGCTTTTGGCTGCAGCCAAACGCAAACTAATCAACACGTCGCTTGCATGGCTCTACATGTGTGTGTGTGTGTAGGTGTGTATGTGTGAGTGTATTGTTTAGACTCTAACAATGAGTTCCTACTCACACTCATATACAACACACTCGTTCACACTCACATGCTCACTGACCAACATACATATATACTAAGTACAGAGACAGAGACAGCAGGAAGGGATGCCAAGTTTATGCGTGGAAATCTTACAGCTTCCTGTAATTTATAGTTGGCTGTAGGCCGAGTTTATGCGTCTGAGAGATTGTCGCAGTATGAGACTATCGCGAGTTGATTAAACGAGTATTATTTGTGTTTTATTTAAATACCAGTTCTTCTCACGTCTTATCAAAATGCATAAATATTATTATAAGGTATATCGCTTTTTTGGAGATATAGAATCTTAATGGTTCTCGTTATCGGCTAGAACCATTGCAAAAACTTAGGTTTGTCTTTTGAATTGGACTGTTTAAAGTACTTAAGGCAGCACAATAAATACTTAGGTTCATTATGATAGGACATATGATATAATTAGGCACTTCCCAGTGAGAAGTATTTGGTCGCCTAGTTTTTTTACTGAAAGTGTTAAATAAACTTTATTTTGAGACATATATTTAACAACATTTTTGTTTTAAAAAAATACAACGGCCCTCAGCATATTAATCTCAACAATTGATTGAAAAGATTTTTTAAAAATTTTCTGCATATCCGGCTAAGTGGATGTTAGAGTATATACAAATTTTTCCTTTCATTCCAATGGCAAAGACTCCAAAATTTTTTAGTTTTGTCAAGCTGGTTCCGAATTCAGTTCGATTCGGTCAAAAAAAGTTTTTCTTAAATTACGAATAATGTAAAAATATTCTATAAGTTATATACAGCACACCAAATTCTGTTTTAACACGAAAAAAATTGTTATACATAATTATAGCACGATTAAAAAAAATATTTGAAATTTAAAAAAATATATATTTTTATTAACCTATTCTTTATGAATTTTGTTAGTTAAGTGTTTCTTCCAAAATCGATTTGATTCCGTCAAAATAGAGATTTTCTTAAATCGCGAGTAACGTTAAAATATTCCATAAGGAGTATACTTCAAAGTGCTATTAATACGTTTTTACACAGAACACCCAATTCGGTATTAACACGAACTTTTTTAAGCGTTTTTTATATAACACGGTCTAAAAAAATTTTGTACATAATTTTATTCAATTTAGCGCGATTACAAAAGATATTTTAAATATAAAAAAAATGTATTAACCTATGCTTTTATGAATTGGGTTAGTTAAATATTTGTTCCAAATTCGGTGCGATTCCGTCAAAAAAGATACTTTCTAAAATTTCGAATAACGTAAAAATGATCTACAAGATGGCTGTTTTGTTTAACACATTTTTACATAGTATATCCAATTCTGTTTTTAGATGGTTTTTTTGACCGGATTTGATATGACGCGGTCTAGAAAAAAATTTTCACGTAATTCCATACGATTTAGGAAAAAAATATTTGATTGAAATTAAAAATACAAATATTTATATTTGCCAATTCTTTTATAGATTTCTAAGAGTGTTTCCGTTTATAATTTCTTTTCATAGGATTTAAACGATTTACTTGACGTCTTTTTAACACTTATTTTTTAACACATTTTTTTACAACTAATTTATCTGGAACGTATCACCATGTTAAAACAGATTATGGTGTATATTTGTATCTTCTAATTAATACAATAAAAATGACGTATACGTAATGCAGTCGTATATGGGCTGTGTATAATTTTTTTATACAAGTTTATTCGATTTAGCGGGATTCCAAAAAAATATTTGATTAAAATTTTAAAGAATACTAGTTTTATTGGCCAATTCTTCCAAACATTTTTTTAGGTGTTCCCGTTTATAATTTCTTTTCATAGCAGTTTGACGATTTACTTAATCTTGTTTTGACACATATTTTTTAAACGAATTTTTTATAATTTTTTTTTATAGAACGTACCTACTATGTGAAAACAGTTAAAGATGTATATTTTAATCTTCTAATTAATACAATAAAAATTACGTATACGCAATTTAGCCGCATATGCTTGAGCTGTGTAACAAATTTTGTATATAAGTTTATTCGATTTAGCGCTATCAGAAAAAGATATTTGATTTGAGATTTTATAAAAAAATGTTTTCATTATCCTATTCTCTTAGGAATTTTTTTGGGGTATGCCGTTTCTTATTTATTTTTATAGCAACTTAACGATATGTAAATCTGTATATATATATATATATGTTTAAATCTTCTAATTATTTAAAATACAATAAAATCACGTATACGCAATATGGCCATATATAGGATGTGTAGGTAACAATGGCCACATCAGTAAACAATTTTATATAAAATTCAATCGTACCATCATTATCAAATCTACAAAATTACAGCTCTATAGAAGTATTTCTAGACTTTTATCCAACAATTTGGCAGTTGAGCTTCGGCTAGGTTAGCCGAGCCCTGCAATCCGTTGTTTAAGTTTTCCGAACATTTTTTGTTTTTGCACAGTTAAGCCGATTCTTAAAATTGTAAGATTATTTGCCTTTGAGCTATGGCGTTCTAACTAGAATTCCAAAATCGTTTTCTATTTTTTCGTAAAATTTTATAAGAGCAGCAAATTCTTAGTCTATGAAGTCATTTTTAAGCGTTAGTCTTTTAAGCAACAAAGAATAGTTTGAGCTTTCAGTTCTTAGTCATTTAAGAAAACAAGAAGCATTTCGATGTTCCTGGTAAATTGCATGTGAAGCTGGAGTGCATTGCAAATGATTGCCAAGTTTTGTGATATAGATATAGCGATATACCCAAAATCCCGAACTTACTCGTAATTATCATCAAAATCACTTCCGCATAAACTTGGCAAAAGTTAAAGACAGAGGGACAGAGTACGCGACTGTTGTTGTTATCGTGTTCACTTTTTTTTTTTATTATACCTTCTTTTAATAGTTTTGTTTGTTTGTGTTTCGTGTGCTGCTATGTGTGCGTGTGTGTGTGTGTGTTTGAGAGAGCACACGAAGCATTATAACAGTACGCGTCAGTTGTTTTTGGTTTTTTTTTATATAAATACATGTGATTATGTGTGTGTGTGTTTGTGTGCACACAGACGGTAAGCAAAGGCGCACTTATTTACACATATGTACACATATACACACAAATGCACTCACACAGGCACTCGTAAGCCTTAATTTTACGTTTACGACATGAAACTAGGTTATAGTCAGTGAGTGGCAACAACAACAATAATAACAACAACAATATTAACAATAACAACAACAAAACAGCAACAATTGTTTATTGTTGGCAACGAGGAGCTCTCTGCTCATGTTGGTGACATTGCCCGCTCAGTTGGCTTCATGGTTTCATGGCCTTGCTCTAAAGCTGGAGCGGTAGCAGCGGTAGAAACATTGACAGTCGCAGCCGCAGCCGCTGCCACAACCGCAGTCAGCGTCCTGTATGGACAGAGGCTAGAGTATAGTACGCTCTTTCTGACCATGCATGGCTGGCAGTGGTTTAGGCCATGGCAGGTTGCCTTCTCCACTTTTGAGCACATGAACGTCACTCTGCGTGGTAATGCCCACGTGACCGCAGGAACTACAACAACTGTAGCAAATCACATAAACTGCAAAAGCTTAAAGAAAAATTTATATATATGAAGAATATGTGTATAAAAATGTGGTTTTATAACGACTAAAAAAAAAATAAGTTACCAAGTTAGTGCAGCCAAAAACAATTTGGCAGCTTTGATATTTTGAGATTTGCCAAACTATAATTTTTTTAAGTGTATTTGAACTTTTGGAAACTAAAGTTTTTAATGGTAGAAATTTTATATAGTGTAACGTTTATGTTTATGGTTAGATGCGCACCAAAGCGCATTATATGGACTAGATATAAATGATTACTTGTTTGCTTTATTAGCAGACACTTTATATAATTATTTTTTGAAACTATAAGCTCTTTAAAAGAAATTGGATAACTTTAAGCTGGCATGATTGATTTTTAATTTTTTTATTAAATCATGCACACTTTAATCAATTTTTTAATATAAGATAACATTAAAGCAACAAATATCTTTCAACAATTGGAACAATCTGTTTATTAACTACAAAGATAATATATTTACACACTGCGTATTCTTAATCTTTAAGCAATTTGTGCAGCCTTTTTAATAGCTGCAATCACAAAATGTTAACACTCGGCGTATACTTAATGCGCTACTAAACGCCAACTAAGCACATACAAATTAATATAAAAGACATGTCAATTATATATTTATTTGTAAGAACACGCTGCGTTTACTTAATAAGCTAAAATTAATTTCTACTTATGTTATTTTGTGCTTTATGCTTAACTTTGTTTTAATTATTGCCTTGCAGCAGATTTGCCATAGCATACTTTTAAGCGTGCTACAAAAAAGAACATGAACACTGGAGAAAGGAGCTAAAATTGACTAATTAGTCGCCGGTCTTTCATTACATGCAGCAGCCATACAGCAACAAAAACAGCAACAACAACATTAGCAGTAACAACAACAACATTAGCAGTAACAATTGCAGCTGCTGCCATTGCTGAAAGCAACATTAATAATTAAACAACAGGAAAGACAAAGACCAAGAGCACTAAACACCTACACCAACACACACACACACACAACTCTCTCACCTACACATACAAAAAGTTAGACGGTTGCCAACAGCGGCATTTATGAGAGCACATAATAGCTGTTAACAATTTAACTTGTTTACCAGTGGGAAAGTTATATGTTAATTGGTCTCAAATAGCCCAACACACACAAACAAAGCACACACACACACACACAGAGCACTCTCACAACACTCGCTCATACATATATAAACACGCATACAAGCCACAACCCGCGCCATTTTGCCTCGCTGAGTAGCTCCGCTTTTTGCAACAACAACAACCAGCTCAAGAGCAGCCGGCATAAAGTGAATAATGGCAGCCAACGTCAACGTCACCTGTAGCCCAGGCTTCAACCATGTTGCCTGTCCACACGCACACCACAACACACACACGCACGCACACACATACGTTCTACATGTTAACACGTTGCGCATACGCCTCAAAGCACTAGCAAAGGCATATTATGTATACGCCAGCGTGTTTGAGTTTGACTTTGAGCGTCTCGCAATAACAGCACATACACACACTAACAACAGAGAGGCAGACGCACTACTACTACTACACATATGCATATATAGGCCGAGAAATGAGTTTAAATTCTTGTTATGCATTTCTTTTAAATTAGAAACTAACATTTGCAGTTGGTTAAGTTTTATGGGGTTTATGGAATTTGCGCTGTTAAGTAACATTTTTAAGGCAGCATTAATAGAGCAAATGTTAATTTGGGATTGTTAAGAGATTTTTATTCTATTAACGAAATATTTTGCGTATACAAAAATTTAACTGGATATCCATAAATATTATAATAACAAAATATTTCTATAAAAATTTACAAGGCATCCAAAGGAAGCATTTTTTTATTTGGTAGACTATAAAAGTTTAATATGCTCATTTTTCAACTCTAGTCTCTCAGATGACTGAAAATAAAATGCAATTGATGGGTTCAATTAAGTGAGAGTTACTGCCTTATAAAAATATTAATAATAATAATAGCACAGCTTCAGTTTTTCGGTCAATGGTTTATAATGAACTAACATGATGGAAAGAATTTTACAAGGTGCCGCAAACAATCGAAATTGATTCATATTCTGTATGGTAGCTATGTAAAATACTGGAAATCCAATTTTGATCAAACGTTACGTAGATATAAAGACTTAGCCTAACTTAAACTCACATAAATTTGGTTGCGATATTTTAAAAAACAACAAAGTTTTTCTAACAATTCTCACACAAAATTGTATGGCAGCTTAATGCTGTAATGAGCTAACATACAAATGTTAATTAACAGAACAGGCAATTTAAGGGGCTACGCCACCTTTGAACTTTTAGAAAATCGTTTTTTTTTTTCATCGAAATGCTACCTTATAGTCTTAAAAATACACGAAGTATATTAATTTAGAACATATCGATCGGTAAAATGATTTTTTGACACTTGATGCCATGCGCTTCCAAGTGGTTGGAGTCGTGCTCGAAAACTTTAAGCCGGTTTTTCTCGAATCGACGTTTTTTTTTAAACGGTGCGCTGTGCTACTCTTACAATTCTTGACCGATTTGAATGTTTTTAAAACCCAAATTTTCGTAAATCTATCGTGACGTAGGATTTTCATGGTAGGAGAAATAATTTTGTTTTTTAAATAGGAAACACAGATGAAAACGTGACTTTTTGCGGAATCCTTTCCAGTTTTAAGACAATTCAGAATTTTAACAAAATCCTATGTCACGCTATAGCTAATTGCCTATTTAGGATAAAACAATGTAGTTCATTTCAATCATACGAGAACTGTGCCCGCTACACTGCGTACCAGTTGTACTTGACCTGATGGAGAGGCTTCGTTCCAATGACTGTACTGACTTTATTTTTCCATTAAAAAATTCGAGAAATTTTTAATAAACACACTAATATATACTTATTGAAGCTATTATTATGAATTTGCTCAACATTCTTCGGTTTTCATTTTAAAAAATCCCTAATATATGCATTGATTTTTGATCGTGAAGGTGGCCTAACCTCTTAAAGTAAATCTTTACGTTTGTGTAAAGTTTGATCCAAATTGGTCCACTATTTCATGTAGCTACCATACAAAGGTGAACCCGCTCTCTTTTAAGAGAGAGACACGAATAATGCAACTGCGCTTTGCGTGACCTTCTTATTGTTCGATCATGACTGCAGATGGCAGCTGGCAATAACTTAACAGCAGAGTGAGAGAGTAATTAACAGCGGTCGCTCTCAGCTCTGTTGTTTGTTACATTTTAACATTAAGATAATGTAGATTGTATGTAAGCTTACATTTTATATTATTTTAACATAAAGCAAAAGGTTTTTGAATTATTGAATTCGGAACATTTTTTGTTGTTTATTCATTTATAAATAATTGTTTAAGTCAGTTATGCAATTTTTAATTTAATTCTATATGCTATAAACTCCTTTGTGCCAAGTTTCGTAGAATTATTTTCTTTCAAAGTCTTACAAACTTCATAAGAAAAACCCCAATATTTATTAAAATAAAAAATTACGTTTAATTTTTTTGTTTACTTGTTCAAAATCCTCTTAGTTTTTGTTCAAAGTGTGCAAAAACTTTATTACGCCGAACTTAACCTTTCTTTTATTTCATTTTATTTATTTGCACGCACTTGCGAAAAATTGTTTTGTAAAATACTTTGTTTTTATTATTACTAATTTTTCAATTATAAAAGCTTGTTCATTATAAAAATTACTCAAATACTTGCATTTTAAGCTCACACAAAAAAGCACTTACCATGCTGCTGTGTGCGTGTGTATGTGTGTGTGTGTGTGTGTGTAATTTTAAGGCAATTATTTTTTAATTAAATTTTCGTTACTGTTGTTGCTGGCTGGCCATTTTGTTGCATTGAGTAAAACTGGAACACATCATGGCCATTTTGTATGCAAAGCTAAAGTGCCAAGGCACAGATACACAGATACATACATACATATAGATGCATTTGTGCAGTGTTTAACAGGGCGGCTGCCGGAGGGGGGTGCGAACGGAAATGCAGAGTCTTTATCAAAATTTAGCCTTTGACACTGTTTCAATATATGCCGATGTACAAAACCAATACACAAACACACACTGACACACACACTGACACACACACAGACACACTGATTGATTGATTGGCAAACAAATTTTGACACTTTACACTGCATGAAATTGGAATGAAAAGTCGTGAGCTTTTCAATTTTCACACCCAGCCGTTAATTAAAGCTACTGGAAAATGCACAAAAGCGAAAAGGCTGATAAAGACAGACAACAAAGGTGTACACTGGTAAAAAATAAAAGATTATGAACCGATTGATGTGTGACCGGCTTAATTTGTTATATATTAAATTAAGATACATTTTGAATTACTTTTATGAAATGTGAGACTTCAAAGCAACGAAGTTTATATACTTTAAGCGTAACAAGAAGTTTATTTATATTTACTTAAAACAATATTGGAAAATATAATATAGTGTAGAAAATTGTATTCAAAAATGTATTATTTTATTTCATATTTTCGTCTGAAATGGGAGGGCTTCAAACAAATGGCCCAAATTAGGCGATATTTAAGATAGAACCTTACTATTTACCCATTCTGAGTCTTTTAGTAAAAAAAAAGAGTGATCAATCGGTTAAATGCAAAAATAAAGTGAACCCATTAATATGTATAACATTTTTAAGGAATTTAAGAACAAATACAATTCTTAAAAATTTTCTAACCAAATATAAACTTTTTTTAACCAAATCAAAATTTTCGGCAAAATATTTTGATCAATTTGTACTAAATTAATTTTAAAAAAAATTAAAATATATAAAAATTTAAAAATAAATTGAGAATCAGCAACAACCATTTTTGAACCAAAACCAAATTTTTGAGTAAATGTGTAAAGCATGAAAAAATGAATTTTAAATAAAATAATAGAAATTAATTAAATCAAAAACATTTATTGATTTTTAGAAGCTTTGAAACAAAAATATTTTGGAAACCAAATAAAATTTTTGTAAACAAAACAAAGTTTTCGTGCAAATTTGTGGGCTTGATGAATTTATTACTATTCTTTTATAAATAAAAAAAATTCTGCTGTAGATAATGTTTTTATGCAAAATTTATTTGGAAAATATTTTGAGCAAATTGTGACAGTAATACACACATAATATTAAAAAAAAAAAAAAAATGTTTAAAGCTAAAACCGATAATTATGATATATTTATGAAAAGGCTAATCTTTATAAAATTATACTTGTGGTTTTATAAACTTAAATATTTTCTGTTTTTGGAGTTGACAAAATTCCGAAATTTCTAAACACATAAACTAAATCTATGTTAATTGCATTAAAAACGATTTTATGACATAGTCTTTTTCTTAAAGTTTGAGAAATAAGCAAATAAATTAAATATGGATCCGTTTGATCAATTTAAAAAGATTATTTGCATATAAATCGGTTAAATGCAAAAATAAGCTTACTCAAAGTAAATAATATTTTTTTTTGAAAATGTACAATACATAAAAAACTATCCAATATTGAGGTTAAATTAAAAAAGAAATTTTTGTTCTAATTGCTAATTTAAACTTTTGCATGAAAATAAGATATATGCAAAACGATTTTTTGGAAAAAGCTGTTTGTTAAAGTTTTAGAAATAAGCAATTAAATTATGTATGGAGAAACGGATCAGTTTCTTTCTTGATCAAATTAAAAAGGATATTTGCATATAAATCGGTTATATGCAAAAATAAGCTTACTCAGAATAAATAATGTTGTTTTGCAAATGTATATTACATTAAAAAATAATCCAATCTTGAGGTTTATTTTAAAAAAAAAATTTGTTATATTTGCTAATTTAACTTTTTGCATGAAAATCGTTTATATACAAGACGATTTTTTGTTAAAAGCTTTTTCTTAAAGTATGAGAAATAAGCAAATAAATTAAATATGGAGAAACTGATCAGTTTTTTTCTTAATCAATTTAAAAAGGTTATTTTCATATAAATCGGTTAAATGCAAAAATAAGCTTACTCAGAATAAATAAAATTTTTTTTTGCAAAAAAGTATCCAATATTGAGGTGTAATTAAAAAAAATATATACTTTGTTTTATTTGCTAATTTAAACTTTTACATGAAAATCGGTTATATGCAAAAATTAGCTTACTCAGAATAAATAAGATTTTCTTTGTAACGTATAATATATTAAAAAACTATCCAATTTTCAGGTTTAATTATAAAAATTTTTAATTTTTTTTTTTGCATTAAAAACGGTTATATGCAACAAAGAAAAGAAACACTTATATAACAATATTTTTTTTTCGATCTATCCATGGATAATAAATAAATAAATATAATTTTTGTAATTTGCAATTTTTTTAAATTTTGAGCGATTTTTAGAGAGGTTGATTTTATTTACATAAAAATCGTCTAATTCCAATTCCACTGTGGTACCAAATAATTCACACTTAGCATACAAAATTGTATTTCCAAAATACCTACCTTAAAAGAAAAAGCTTTTTTTTTTTAAATTTTTAGGATTTTAAGGAAGAAATCAAAATATTAAAAATAACAACATAAAATTTCTATAAAAAAATTTGTTGGTCTTGCTATATAAATTACAATTTTTACACTAAAACATTATCCTAACAAATCCTAACAAATTGTCGACGAAAACTATAATTTTTTTTTTCAGTGTTTAAAAAAAAGAGAGCTAATGCTAAATCGCGCGAACTTTGTTGAACTGTGCTTAAAGTAAATAGTCTGGATTGATGAAAGTTATATTTGAAAAATTCATCAACAGGCATTTACTTCAACTGCAGTTTGAACGATATGCAACACGGCAGGATAATGGATAATGAGCAAGATCTAAATGTGTTATAAATATAAGCCAACTTGTTCCATTAAAGTTTATAATTTATATGCTTAGCTATATATAAACATAAATATATATTTCTTTAGCATAAACTAATGAGACTTTCTTGCATATATTTTTTGGTTTCCTACGGATTTGTGCAGTGCGGCAGGAGAACGAGCGCGCTATACGCGAGAACAAGGAGCGCACGGCGATGATTAAGAATATGACGCTGCAGTCGGCCATGTTGGCGCGGCAGCAGATGCAACAGGGGCAGGCACAGGGGCAGCAGCAGGTGCCACTGGTGCCGCTTTATCAGACCCCGCTCTATCAACAATGGGAGCAGCAGCTGCGCCAAAGACAGCAGATTCCATAACATTCGATGAATATTTATGAGCGTAGAAAGCGACGTGCTCAAAGTCCTGCAGCGGCGGCACTAGATCACAACTACAGGTATAAGGATTATGATGCAGTGGCAACAAGGCGACGGCCTGATGAAAGTGACAGGATTCCGGGCAGAGCTACTAAGTCATAAACGGCTTTTGTGGGCAACAAGTTGTGGCAATACTTAGCTGCTACTACGATAGATGTCCTGAAAACGCTTATGAATAAATAAAAGGCAACACTCACCAACACACCACACACACACACACAGTGCACCGTGGTGCCAGCTCTATCAAAAATGGATTTTTTGCTGTGACAAGGTCCCTGGCGTGCTTATTTGCATTTTAGCTTGGCATAACCCAGCTGCAGGATTTATGTGTATAGAATTTCTTTAAGTTTGCAATATTTTAGCCAACACAAAATGCTGTAAGTCAAATGCAAAAGCCACAACAACAACAACAACCTGAACCCAATAAACAAACATAAAACAAAAACAAAAGTTATATGCGCACAAAAAACAATTTGTTAACTAAACAAAGCAGAAAATTTCCCATATTTAAATGCTCACAATGGGCAGCAGAGGAAAATGTATTAAAAAGGAAACAAAAACCAAAAGAAAAACTAAGCTAAAAATAGCTAAAGCAACAACAAAAATCAAGCTAAAAACAAAAACAATTTAAATAAGTAAATGTAACAATACCCCCTAGACCTTAAGCCTTAGTTTAAGCTTAAAAAACAATTAAAAATAAATGGTTTGTTTTATATTGAATTGCTAAAAACTAAAATTTAAATACCAACTTAAAAAAATTAGTAAAAATTTAAGCTGTTAAGTTAACTTAGCTTAGACAACTTATAAACAAAGTTATCAAAAGTGATCCAGAAGTTAGAAGTTAAGCCAACCAGCGTCATTAATAGTTAATTGAACAAATGTTATTTATAAAGTTGCATAGATTGATGGTTTGTTGGTTCGATTGATTGATTGATTAGTTAATAAGTTGATTGATGTGGCATGTTAGGTGTGTGTGTTTTAAATGTGTGTAACTAGTTGTAGAATTTTGTTATGCCACCTGCAAACGAGTCCAATATTAGTTCATATTCTAATCATAACCAAAGTCCAGGCTCAAGTTTCAACAAAGGTTTCGTCAAGTTTTTGCTTTTATTGATAAAGTTTTTCAGTTATCACAATTAAGTTTCAGCACAGACAGCAATGGGTTTCATTTGATTGATTGGAAAGGGTGAAGCCAAAGAAAAGCTTCAGATGTCATTCATAATCAAATAAGAGCATAGAATATTTAATAAAGTTACTACTATATTTATTTAAAAATCAATAGAAACATTTTTAGTTTATTTTACATGCGTTTGAAAACTAAATTGAATGCGTTTGGATTACAACTTTGATAAACAATTGACTTGCCGTTTTTTCATACCTTCATTTGAATTCAATAAATTTGAAATTTTCAATACTTTGCTGCTTCTATTCAACTGCATAGATTGAATTAAAAATAGCTCATCAGTTATTTGTTCCATTTAAATTTTAGCATACAACTTTCAATTCTAAAATGTTTCAATCGAATTTTAATGTCCATATGCATGATAAATTCTGTTCAATTTTAACATTCAACTTAAGATTTTGATTAGTTTCAATTGAATTTCAACAAGGATCGGAAATATTAGTTAAAAGGTTGAAGAAAATAAAAACGAATAAAGTGCTTTGGATAAAAGTGCAAGCCTATCCCATTTTTAGAAATTAATTATTAATGTTTATCAAAAAAACTGTCACTTATATACTGATGAAAAAAATTAAAAAATAATAATTATTTGATTTAATTTTTATTCAAAGATTTATAAAAGTTGCAATATCTGATTTTAATTTCTACATATATAAAGATCAATTCTATTACGGTTCAATTTTCCGTAGTTCCAAATTGGTTTCAATTTCAACATTAATTTGTTTCAATTTCAACCTGCATCGTTGAATTCTTTTTTATTTAAACATTCAATTTACAATTTTAAATAGTTTCGATTCAATTGCTGTTAAATCATTGCAGTCTACTTATAATAAGTAGTTTCAATCCAATTTCAACTTCTGCATAAAAAGTTCAATTCTGTTGATGTTCCATTTTTTCATAGTTCCAAATTGATTTTAATTTCACATATTTGCTTGAATTTCAACTTGCATCGCAGAATTCGTTTTTAATTTAATACATAAACACAGATACGTTACAATTAAAAAAGTTTTTTAAAAAATTTAAAAAATTTTAATATATAGTTAAATGAAGCTTCAATTGCTATTTATAACATTCAAATTCAGTGCAATTTTACTCTATATAATATAAATTTAATTTAAAATTTTCAATATATGTCAATTTCTCATTTTATTCAATTGTTCAATATCAATTTTAACATTCAACTTACAATTTTAAGTATCGATTCCATTAATTCCATTGCTATTAAATTTTTGCAGTCAATTTATAATAAGTAGTTTCAATCGAATTTCAACTTCTATTCTTCTTGGTGCCACAGACATCGCTAACAAGGGTTTTAAAAAAACCAATTCGATTCAATTTCGATACAATTCCAATTCTTGGTGCCACATACATGACTATGAGCGGTTTTAAAACCGTTGTTAGCCATGTCTGTGGCTCCAAAAATTGGAATTGTATCGAAATTGAATCGAATTGGTTTTCTGTGGCACCCCTGTATATTCCAAATTGGTTTCAATTTCAATATGTTTCGCTGAATTCTTTTTTTATTGAATACATAAACGCAGCTATGTTAAAATTAAAAAAAAAATTGTTTAATAAATTTTAAAAAATTCTATATAAATTAAACGAGGCTTCAATTGCTATTTATAACATTCAAATTCAGTTCAATTTGATTCTTTATAATATAAATTTATTTTAAAACTACATATAAAGTTCAAATCAATTTTATGTCAATTTCACTGTTCCAAAATATTCCACCAAATCAATGTTCGTTCCAAAATGAGAATTCAAGCAAATAACTTAGTTTAAATTTCTGCTTACAGTTCTAATAGGTTCTTGGCATTTTTTCTGCAATATGATTTAAGGCAGTTAATTTATATTTAATTTTACACTTACTTACATATGTAGGTAAAATAATAGTATTTTAAAGATAAAAAGGTAGTAAATAATACATTTGCACTGAAATGTGCATGTTGATTCGCGTTTAACAAAACTTTACTCAAATGTTACTTCAATAAAAACGAATTGAATTCAATTAAATTTCTACTATGGAAATATAGAATTTAATATTAACCATTCTAAATAATTTCCATTCAGTTTCTACATACCTGAAAGTCCATTATTACTTAATTCAAAATATGCAATTAATTATCGCAATTAAATTTTAAATTCTTCAAATAACGTTCAATTCTATTTCAATCAAATACCTTCAAGTGAAATAGTTCAAACAAATTAAACTCCAATGCGATTCTTTTTATTCAGTTCCAATTTTTGCATAGTCAATTCCATTGAAATTTAGTTAAATATTTTTTAAACTTCAAGCGAATTCTACAAAAAGGAACACAAAAGTATTTTTGTTTAATTTTTATAAAATGGCAAACAATGTATAGAAAATAGTGATTGCAATGAACATTTTTTTTTTATTTTTTTATTTATTAAGTTTAAAATTATTGTCTAAAGAAGCAGTAACAAATCGATTTTGAGCCGGAATCTCCAGACGATTAAAGCCATTATTGTTGCGCAAAATGAATTTTAAAATTTTTTTGTTTAAAATTTACACAAAATACGCTTGAAGATTAAATTAATGTTTTATATATTGTACAATGTTCAGCTTTACAGCATTTAAATTCTAAAGACATTCATTCAATTACTTTAATGTTATACATAATTTAAATTGAAACAAACTTTAATTTTAACTCTTTATTCAGCTTTTAATTAAAAATAAAATTTTGAGTTCACTTCCGATTTCTATTAGGAATAAAATCACAGCTTAAGTTGTTCGGCTATAAACTAAACTGATATACATTATATACAACTGCAAATAACATTTGACTATATATTAACAGCAGAGTGAAAGATATTTTAACAGTAGCAGGTCTCAACTCTGTTATGTTACATTTTAACATTATGCTTATGCCGAACGTATAACATATTCAATAATTTCAAAAAGTTTTAGTTCCATTCCATTTTATATCAATTTAAACATTTAGCTGCGTTCCAAATTATTTAATTTGTTTGTTCAACCAATTTTTAAATAATTTTAATTAAATTCTAATAGTTTAATATTCATATCAGTTGTAGTTAAATTACTATTCAAAGGTAATTAAATTTTATTTGCTTCAAATTACGATCAATTCTAATTCACCTTCAATTTCTTTTTACAGCAGAGTGTGAGAGAAATTAACAGTGATAGCTTTCATCTCTGTTAGTTACATTTTAACATTATGCTTAAGCAGATCATTTACAGCTTGCTTTTTAAATAATTTTAACAATTTCTAACAGTCTTTGTTCCATTCCAGTTTATATCAAACTAACCATTTCGCTGAGTTCCAAATTGTACCTAATAAATTTAAATTTTTTGAAAATCATTTCTAATAGTTAAACAATTCATTATATCAGTTTCAGTTTAATAGCTATTCAAAGACAACTTCCATTTGTATTTTATAAAATAAAACGATTAAGTTAAAGTTTGTATTGTAACTTGGAAATAAAAATAAGCAATTCCATTAATATTTTCAAATATTATATGACTATTCAATTTCGAAAGTCTTCAACTCATAAAACTTTGTTCGCAACGACAAAACCGCAAATTTTGGACATCTATTTCAAATAATTTATTTGTCATTAAATTCTAAAAGGCTTTAATCACTTTTTCAATTCATTTATACAAAACTAACATTCAGTTTTAATTCATATTGATTACATAAATTGCAAATCATTTCAAAATGGTTTCAATTAAAAATATATTTTATATATTTTCTCACACACAAAATTATGTTTAGTGTATATCGATTTATTTCTGCCTACATACTTATCGGTTGATTGATTGCCAATAAAAGAATATATTTAAATATATATAAATATATATGCATTTTCTACTTCTGTTTTACATTGAAAACAAATCGTACACTTTTCCTAATAATTTTCTACGAAGTTGTTGATTATTCACTTAAATATTCGTTTAAAATGCTTTCACAATAATTGCATTTCAAAAGAATAACTTTTTCAATTGAATTCCAAAAACCTAAATTCCTGTTTTAATTCAAACTAAATGCCAACCTTTTCCAAATAATTTCTTCCATCATTTATGAGCCTATGCTCGCTATATATTCTATTTCAAATGACTGTTTTATATAAACCTATTCAATTCTGAGAATTTTTTATAATTAGTCACCTTAAAATTCAATTGCAAAGTAATAAAGCAAATATATTTGAATTTCACTTAGTTGGAACTCAGTTTATATTTCAAATATTTCATTTTCATAATTATTGCTAAATGCAGCTGCATTAAATTTCAAAGTTTATTTGATGCTCACTTTGATTTCAAATTAAACAGAATTTAATTAATTTAAATTGGAACTCTATTATAATTATGTATATGAAAACCATTTCAATACAGCTTTAATGAGCTAATTTTAATAAATTTCTAAAGCTAAATTTATACTAAAAAATAAAATTTTTTAAATATTTAAAAGCTTTAACAACTTTAACTGTTGAATGAATAAATTTCTGAGTAACAATTTCAACATCTTCAAATTTTTCAAAGGACATTTCTTATCAAAGCGAACCAAAAATATGGCGACATTTAAACTACTTTCCAACGCATTAAGAACTTTCAAGTTAAGAATTTTTGCATTTTTTTGTTGTTATATTTTAATATTAAATTTTGTTTACAACTTGCATTCAACTGATAGTCAATATATCTGAAACTAAGTTGTAAACTGAAAGTACTCGTAAGTGAATGTTAAAAGCAAAAGTTTTTTGTCCAAAGACAAAATCCTAAGTTTAAGATAGTAAATAAAAAAAGTAAAGCTTAAAAATGTATTAAAAACTTGAATACAAAGCAAGTTAGAAAGCTAAAGTCGAGATTTACCGACTATATAATGCTCTGTAAACCATTTTGTAAATGAATTCTCTCTGGGAAGTTCAGCAGAACGTAATCGGTTAGTTTATTGCTAGTCTGTTCGATAACTAAAAGTATTTTGTATCGAGTCTAATAAAAATTGTTATCGATAATACTTAAAAATAATATTCGAACCTAAATGCTTGTTTACAGAGCATTAAAGGTATTGTACAATAGTTTTGTATAAAAATAAATTGCCTATATTTAATAATTTTTTTCAAGAATTGGTTTACAATATTGCCCAAAATATTGAATTTGCCAAAAAACAAATTAAAAACGCGTATAGAAAGAATTAATTAAATCGAAATTGTTGTATTATAGCGCTAAAAACAAAAAGTTTAAAGAAAAGTTTAACTGGTCATAAAACGAGCTTGTTGTCAAAATAATTTTAAAAAACTAAACTAAGTTATAACAAGAAAGCAAATTGTTCAATGTGCAATTGTAAATTGTAAATGATTAACAAAAAAAAAAAACTCAAAAAGTATTGTAAATTAATGTTAAATGTTTTTTAGGTGTTCAAATGAAAAACTAAATTTAAAAGCAAACAAAAACAAATAAAAACAGCAACAAAATAAGCTCACATTACAATTAGTGTTGTGAAAGAGCCAGCAAGAGCTAAATTACAAATTATTTAAAATTAATTTGATTAATTTTTATAATTTTGCAACTGAATAAATTTAGCTTGAAGCAAAATTCTATCGGTTTCAGCCATAAAAGCATTACGAACTTGACTCAAGCAAAGAAAAAAACTCAAAACTCACACAGATACACTCACACACTCAAACAGAAATTAAGTGCTCCAAAAAAAAATTTGCTCACGCATACATTAATGTGTATATAAACATGAATATGTATGCATATATATGTATAACTTAGTTTGCTCAACTTTTTTATTGTTGCTGTGCGCATTGAATACTATTTACATATAATTACACATTAAAGCTCTGAATGGGTTGAATCCAAATGGCAAATAAAATGAGTTTGTACTAAAAATTATGCACTATTTACATAAAAGCAAATTATGGCGGCCTTTAAAAATAGATGATGGGTGTGCTTAAAAAAGGGAATAGAAGAGTTAAATTAAAATGTTATAAATAACAATGTGGCTAAATGCTGCTTCTATAAAAGCTGTATGTTAGAAGTCCTCTAAAACTGTTCCCGATTTTTAATAAACTTTTTTGTTTTATGATTCAATCGCGTATCTTAATAATTTTAAAATATTAAGTTTCACTTTCTTTATATGTATCACATCCTCAAGCATGTCTAAGCCTCTGTTAGTGACATTAAAAGAAAATGTTAGCTTTTTTTTAGAGCATAAAAGCGAGTGCTTCGCATTTGCTGTTGATACGTTTAACATAAATATGCTCACTCTCTCTCGCTTTTATAAATTCTCAAGCATGCATAAACATCTGTTAGCGATATTGTTAAAAAATGTTAACTTTCTAAAAGCAACGTAAAATTAGGAGAGCATTTACATTTACTCTTGCTGCGATTAGCATAAATATACTCTTTCTGTCTCGCTTTTATAAACGCATATTCTGTCTGCCTTCCTTTAATAGCCTATTCACACTGGGGCACATTTAACATCTAACATCTTTTCCGAAGATGTTGCGCATGATTTGCCGTACCGATAATTTCAACATGATTCCAACATCTTGTGGAAATGTTCCTATCTTATTGCGTCCCGATGAGAAATTGTTCGATTATTTTTCTGTGCAGCTCTAAATTGGCCCCGAAATTGTAAACAACGTCCACAAAAAGATTGGCAGCCTTGAATTCGTAAGAAGGCGCCAATTTAAAATGTGCGGCAATATATAAATATAAAAAATATACAAGCCGATCCAGCAAGCGTTTCATTCAGAGTTTCGAGTTTGCTGAAAGGGAAAAATGTAGAAATCAATTTTATAGATTTGTTTTGTATTTTGCTTATTACAATTCGAATATACAATAACAAATCGTGGGTCATTAAAATGTATGGGCGATGATTCGGAGGTGATTAACATATGAAAATCTGTAGTTTAATTTTGTTAGGTTAGGGCGGCAGTTGGGACCAACATCCCAACTCACTTAGGCCAAGGATAGGCCCTTTGTGGTATTAATTTTGTTAACTAACTTAATAATTATGGTAGTCAAGAGCTTCTACTGCTGGTGACTTTATTTTAATGTAGCACCCATGTTATTAGACAAATAGTATATAAACTGCATATATATATATTTTAAATTATGACTTTACTAATATGTTTAAACCAGAGGCTTTCAGACATTGGTGAGGTCTAATGAAATCAAAGTACTTCAGCACGACACCAACAAACATACAAACAGCTCGTGGCTATATGTATATGTGTATGTGCGAGCTAGCACCAGCTCGTCGTCCTCATTAATACTCCCAATTAATTCATGTTTTCAACATAAATTCATATGACCCTTGATTAGTAATAATTAATGTTGAAAAGAACTCATAAAAAGATTGATATTTTCATTTGAAAAAACATTTATAATATATTATCATAATTTGCTGATTTTGCGTGTCAGCCTGTCAATATGATAGATGCAAGATGTTAGATGTTGTCAGTGTGAATCGCTATTTCACATCTTCACATTTTCCCATGCGTTCCTCGTAAATGTGCTCAGTGTGAAAAGGCTATAACGTACTAATCCAAAGAACTCTCACGCTCTCGTAAGCAGCTGATCTAACTGTTCCTTAACATGAATGTAAAAAGGGAGGGAGAGAGCTTTAATTCTGTTAACTGCATAGTGTGTCTGCTGCCTTTTACGCACCAATCAAAAGAACTCTCGGACTCTGAGCGTAAGGCACTTTGGCAGCTGACTTAACTGTTCGTTAACATAAATATAAAGAGAGACTTAATTGGCATTGCCAGCATAGAATTTCAATATTACGGTTTTCTTATGTTGTTATGCGGACTTAACATCAATGTAAAGAGAGAGATTAAAAACTGGCACTGCCAACATAAAATTTCATTATTAAACTTGGCTTATGTTATGTTAAAATTTTAATTGACTTCAATTCTGAAAATTTTTGTAGCATACTTACTTTTTTTGGTTCCCAAGCAAAATTATTTTATTCTGTTATCTACAAATATGTATTTTAAAGAAATAATCACAATCTGATTAAAAGTTAAGTTAATAGAGAATCGTGAGGTACTTGAATAGAAAATTAAATTGAAGTTAAAGTTGCACAATTACTTATAAAGTGACAGTTTTACCAAACCTAAATTTAAAATTTTTTAAATTGTTTTACAAAAAACGATTCTACGTGTCACCTTAAAACACTTATTCTTATACATAGCAACAATCACGATGAGCTATTTTTTATTTTTAGCCTTTACTGCTTAGAACAAAGGAAATTGTTTTATACATTGCTTCTTGAATATTCAGCAGCCATTATCCAAAAATAGAAGTTAATTTATTTGCCATTATGAGTCAAAACATTAAGAGCTTTAATATATATATATATATATACCTATGCTTATACATATGTATTAGTAGCTGTGGCTGCATGTAAAAACGCTTTTATAGTATAGAAAAGCAGCGACTGTTAATAGAAAATTTTTGACAAGGTAAAAAATGTTGCACCGTTTAGATACGGCTTAAGTCAACAAAAATTGTTTAGTGTAATACAGCCCGAATTTTGTGTAAGATTGTGCCTAAATGTAAATTGAAAGAGAGTAACTACACAGCTAAATGTGTAATTAAGAGAACGCAGCAAAGAGAGTTAACAAGTAAGAGAGTTGTCTGAACATAAACAAACACACACACACACATGCTAAACATATAGACATATATGGACAAAAGTTTGGGGGAATTGATTGTTTATAAACTATATATATAGAGTATATAGTGCAGCTTAAATCGGTGTCAATAAAGTTTACTGCTAGTAATAATTAATAAAAAAAAAACATAATATTGCATATATAGACATTTTTGAAAAATAGGTAAACATTTCAAAAAAAAAGAAAGAAAGCTAATTGTAAATTGAAAGCTTTAAATTAGCTTAAAAGATTTTGAACCAAAATAAATAATAAAAAAACAACACACACACACATAAAAAATACACTGCAACAAAAGTTTTGTACAATTTTTCTCATTGGCAAGAGCATTGCGCAATCAAATTCACTTTAAATTAAAAAAATGTTTAAAGCCAGTGATAAATATAATGTAAAAATTTAAAAACAAATAGTCATATGTCTGCGCAAAAATCAAACAACAACAAAACAACTATTTAAATACTTTGTAATTGCATTTGACAAAAGCAAAAACAAATTTGTATTTAAGTTAGCTACTTACAACAAAAACAACAAATTGCAAACAAACAAAAAACTAGCTAAGTGTTTAAAAATGTAAGCTGAATTATTATACAAAACAGTCTCGAAATCAAATAAATAAATCAAAATACAAATTCATCAAAAATACTTTGCAGCCTTTGGATTGTGAGACTTTGATGCCCAATTCACATTTGAGCAATTATTTACAAAGAACACAGCTTAACAAATGGCAAAAACAAACAACTAAATGTAAATAGCGAAAATAAATAAAAAATTAACAAAGAAAACAAAAACACTTTAGGTAAAACAAAGTTTAAAACTGACAGCGCAACACAGAAAAATTTATTAATTTAAAAAATACAAATGAAGCAAATAATATTTAAATGTGTGCAAGAATTAAACTTAAACTGTTAATTGTTGCTAAAATGAAAGTAAGAAAGTTTAAAACGAATATAATTAACGCATTAAGCAGCGTAAAGAACAAAAAAAAAACACATAAGCATAAACAAAATGATAAAAAATAAATCAAATTGTGTCACCTGTGTAGTATATCAGTATTTGTAACTGAAAGTATTAAAATACAAGCATAAAAAAATGAAAATTTCAAAAAGAAAAATAAACTGAATTTACAAATGAACAAAACATGACTTTAATTTTAAAGAAATTACGTAAGCAAAGACAAAAATTGTCCTCCTACCAACAAAATATAATTTATTTTATTTGTTATGGCTAAGTTTTTATATATTTACTTTTATAATTTATTTTATTTCTCATGGTTAAGTTTTTAAAAGCATACTTACATATTGCGCGCCATATTTGCTTCACATCTAGCGTTGCCATATGCGCTTATTTAGCCTAGACTCACAGTACTACATTTTTAACAAGCTGGTCACATCTGTATATTTAAATTATCGCCTTTTTTTAATTGCGCGCCATATTTGTGTTTCATCCAGCAGAGCCACATGCGCAAAATTAAGCCAAGACCGAAACCAGCAGTACTTTTCTAACAAGCTGGTCACATCTGCGAATTTAAATTTACTTGAAACACCGCCATTTTTAAATTCCACGCCATATTTGTTTTTCATCCAGCAGTTCCACATGGGCTTATTTAGCCTGGATACAAACCAACACTACTTTTTTAACAAGCTGGTCCCATCTGCAAATTTAAATTTAACTAAAACACCGTCAATGCGCGCCATATTTTTGTTCAGCTAACGGTATTACCTTATTTAGCCTAGAGCCAACCCGATACTACTTTTTAACAGCCTGGCTACATCTGCATATTTAAATTTATTTAAAACACCGGCATTTTCAAATTGCGCTCCATATTTATTTTTTATCCAGCAGTGCCAAATGCGCTTCTTTAGCCTAGACAAAAATCGGCACTACTTTTTCAACAAGCTGGTCACATCTGCATATTTACATTTATTTTAAGCACCGCCATTTTTTAATAGCGCACCATATTTATTTTTTAACCAGCGGTTTCAAATTATTTAGCCTAGACACAAACCAGTCCTGCTTTTATAACAAGCTGGCCACATCTGCACACTTAAATTTATTTAAAAACGGGAATTTTTTTTGCGCGCCAAATTTATTTTTCAGCAAGCGGTATTATTCAAAAAAACCACATTTTTAACAGGCTGGTCACATCTGCATATTTAAATTTACTCAAAACACCACCATTTTCAAATTACGCGCCATATTTAACACTCTAAATGTTGCCACATGCGTCAAAAAAGATACCTGAGTACTTTACTAACTACTTTATTTCCCCACACATATCGATACTCTCCCGATTAACGCACACTACTATCGATATGCATAAATTTCCACTCAAAATTAAAACAGATAAGAGCCGTCACTTAACTGACACTAATTTGCCATAAGTGCAAACAGCTGCATTTAACATTCAAATTTAGCTCACATTGAGTGCATTATCGCAGACGAGTTCGCAATTGAGTTTAAATTTCAGCTTGTGACCACGAAAAACAAATAGCCTGTTGCGCAGAACAGACAGCACAAAATTTATAAACTCTATTAATTTGCAATTAACTATGTGAAGGCAAATAAGAACGCAACTAAAAACATCTGTGCCGCCGCAAATTACAACAGCGAATTAATAATAAAACAGCAACAGACAGAAAAAAAGAAAAACAGCTCGTAAAGCAGTTAAAATAAGTAACTTAACGACAACGCAGCAAGAGCAAAAATTTTAATAAGCAAATCGAGTTGGTTGGTGCGCGCTGCTTAATAAAATTTATTTTTGTGTTTAGTAAATAAACGCGTCTGCTTACATACAGACGTGCATACATACATCCATCAACAACAAGAGACGAACCGTGTTTATGTGCGTAAAAAAAACAACAAATATTTAAACAAATTTGGCTGCGCAGCCCGACAGACAATAGCTAGGAAGAGTTTTTCCCCCTCCGTCCAAAATAGATAAACAACATATTTCTATACTTACACACTTATTATACAGTCTATATAGACTCAACCAGATCAATCCAGGCGCGACGGCGAGGTAGCGCCGCTCGAGGTCAAAAAGTGCCCAGCCAGCGTTGAATCGTCAACGCCACGCAACAACAAAAAAAACAATAGCGCCAAACTCACGCGCTGCCTTTTATTGTTTAACTGATAGTCAGCTTGTCGCTTGGCGTTCGCACCCGCACCCGGCTCCAGCTGCGCTTGTCCACATTGTTCGCATTCAAGTGCTGATAAAAATCTATCCAGCGGATTATTGCAATAACGTGCGCGTTAACTATTTGTATATGCCATAAGCAATACCATATTTAATTCAACCACTGACGTCAGTTAATTTCAATAATGGTGCGCCTGCAAGAGCCCACTACGGGCTTGACGGAGCCGTTGCAGGAGGAGCCTAACTCAGATAGCAGCTTTAATGAAACGCCGCTGACGGAGCTGAGCGGGGAAACACGCCGTCAACTGGCGGGCATGTTAAATCGCAAGAAAGTGCTGCGCTCTGAGGAGGGCTATGAGCGTGATTGGCGTGGTCTGGCCGCCTTGGCGCAGCAGCGCGGTCATATAGATGAGTATGCCAATAATCCATTAGAGCAGGTGCTCAACAGCTGGCAAAAAAATAGCCCACAAACGGCCAAAATTGGACATCTAGAACGCTTTTTAGGCATAATTGATCGCTGGGATGTGCGTGATGACCTGCAAGAGAACTTGAGTGAGTTCAGCGAACTTTAGTCATAACAAATAAACTAAATTTACATTTTCACACCCAGCCAAGGACACACAACGTTTTATTAACAAACAGCAGCAGCGTTTGGAGCATGCGCATGAGAGCCCTAAAGCAGCGCGTAAATTAAATGAGTCCAACAACAATCATTTGGGCAGAGATGTTAATATACTGGGCGTAGATGATGTGCAGTGCCTGCAGGAAGGTCGTCCGCTGCCCAAATATAATGCTTGTGTGCTCTATGCCGAGGCGGATATAGAGCATGCTACAGAGATTATGCGAAATCTAGAAGATCCGCGCTATAATCTGAAGGTAGGTCAGCACAGTTATGACCAACTGCCATAAAACTAATTAATGTGTTAATTTATAGCTTTTTCTACGCCATCGAGATTTGCTGCCGGGTGTGCCTTTTGAGCACGTGGAGCTCTCACAATTCATGGCCACACGCTGCAATCATTTAATAGTTGTGCTTACCGAGGAGTTTCTGCAAAGTCCGGAGAATACTTATTTGTTAAACTTTACGCACAAGCTGCAAATTGGTTAGTCTAGTTTGCATAAGTCTAAAGTTTCCAAAACTAATGCCTTTGGCTTGCAGAGAATCACACGCGCAAGATTATACCCATATTGTACAAACCGAATATGATTATACCTCAAACGCTGGACATCTATACACATATAAAGTACACGGGACATTCTAGTCTATTCAATTTTTGGGATAAACTGGCCAAGTCACTGCAGGATGTAGATGTCATGTCCATATATTATAATCGCGATGCGCAAAAGTGAGTACCCAAGCGGCATAAAGTTGGATATCGACGAATTTGCTTAAATGTTTTATTTTTGTGTCAAAGTTGGCGCATGACGCACATTTTTTATGCATATTGGTTCGATTCAAGGCAATCATTTAAACATAAACTAAACGAAATTATATACAAAATGCGCGGGCTTAGGTAAACGCAGAGTTTTTATATAAACTTTCAACGAAATTGTTTATAAAACGTTTGTGTGAATGCTAAATATTTTTTTTAGTAAAAACAATTAATTCTTACATTTTAGTAACCTTCCTAAGAAAAAGATAAATTTTAATGACTGCGCGTTTGAGGAATTCTTTAGTAATCTATTAAATATACGTATATAAATTGCTTGTCAAAATCGCAAATGATTACCGAAGTTCCTGAAATCTGTGTCAATAAACAAAGCATATTTTATGGAGGGCTTTAAAACGGTCAATAAATCTTTTGATTTGGCGATTTTTGACTTGATTTTCAAACGTATCCAACTCGCCGTAAACATTCAACTTCTTTAAAATCTCTTACTAATCTGCTCTTCTTCCCCAACAGACCCGCAACTCCCGAATCCATAATGACTGAAGCGACACAACGATTACATATGCCGGAAACACCGCGCATTATGCTCAACGACAAAGACCTTACCGATATGCCCGACTACAAGCTGCGGGATGAAACCAAATTGGTCACCATGTCGGGTGACACCAGCTCGCCGCTGCCCGAGCTCAAGTTAAAGAAAAAGTTTTTGCAAAAGTTATCGCTAAATCTGAACAATTCAAAGAATGGCACAACCAAACAGCCGCTAAGACATGCGCACTCCATAAGTGCCATAAATATGACCGAAAGGGAGCGCACACTTAGCGCTAGTAGTTCCAATATATCCACCACATCAGAGAGCAAGAAGAGCTCTATAAAATGGCGACCAAAGATACTGAAAAAGGTATTTGCACGCAGCAGCAGCAAACTGCAGATACCCAGTTGAGGGGCAGCAGTTACTGGACTTTGGACTTGAAAAGTAGTGTTAAGCACTAAATGAATTTCCTTAAATTGTGCGCCTAGAAAGGCGCCTTTGATTGTTTCCTTAACAATGCACACAATGCCACCCATCCATTTTTTCTTAGTGATTTCGTATGTAAAACCTTAGACTAAAAAAATTCTACAAAAAAAGAAAACAAAAAAACAAAATACAAACACATACACTAACTTAATATATTTAGTTGCACTTGTTAAAATATATAAGACAACAAAAGAATAAAGACAATCTATATATACGCACACTGAAACACAAACATATAAAGAACTATACACTGTCAGAAAAATATTATATAGCAATATATTGCATTATATATTGCTGCTAATCAAAGCACAATTAGTAGTTAGTCACGCATTTGATAAGTGACTTAATTAAATTAAATTAAATTAACGCTCAGAGCTACGCAATGCTAACAACAACCATAAAGTTGTTTTAGTTTCTCGTTGTTGTTGTTGTAACAGTCACTTAGTTGTTGTTGTTCTCGCCATCATTGCATTTAGCCTTGTGCGATGAGTAACTTGTGCGAGTTAGTTTTACTTATATACAAATATTATATATTATATACCTAGAGAGCGCGCATACATACATACATTTATATATATAACAACTGACAGCCCAGTTAATTGAATATTCCGGGCATGGCTCGTTTGGCTTTACTGCTATATGCATTTGTTACGCCCCCCATCCCTGCTTTTTTAATTGATGACGAGTTTTTAGCAAACAGTTTTGTTTTTTCGCATTGTTTCCGCCTCTGATGATTATTATTCCCTGACACATTTTGTTTTAATTTATAGTTATAGTTAGCGAGTTATATCTGCTTTTCAAATAGTCGACTTTAAATGATAATTTGTTATTGTCGTCACTTTTTAAGTGCAATTGCAATTAGAGTGACATCTAGATATTGAGCAAACCAAACAAAAACGAAACGCCTTATCACGCCTTGAGTTAACAAATAGCAGCAGACAAAATTATTATAAATCACATTTAAGAAATTACAATTTAATCACTAATTTGTTGAGTTTGGTATATGCCTTTAAATAAATAATCAGTCCGTCATTAGTATTATAAGTATTTGTGAAGTGTTTTATATAAAAAAAACTCAAGCAGCTTTGTTTGTTTTGCGGTTTTAATTAAACCCACATATTAATCACGTTTTTTTTTTATTTTCAGTGCTATCATAAAATGATAATCAATCATTAACATTAGCAAGAAATAATTTGTTTTTTAGCACTAAATATAAATCAATAAATGTTTCAACAAATTTAAGGAAATGATTCGTTTTATTGCTTGGTAACTGGCAAGATAAAAAATGCTCTTATTTAATTTTTTTCATTAATTAATAAAATCAAAATGTAAATAAATAATTTTTTATCAACTATAAAAAATTCATTTTGTAGGCAGACCATTTAGTCAACTTGGCCGTTGACAGGGCCACCCATACATGGAATCTGGGTTTCAAAACACCCCCGCACCATTTTGAGATACAATCTAAAAAGCTCTATCTAATCTAGATAGAACTATGCTATTCGTAAAATTATGTTAATCCTAGAAAATATTTCAGGCATGTTCTAGATTTCGATTCCGACAAAAACTATCGGGAATCGAAATGAAAGGTATTCTATATTTTGATTCCAAGAGTCGACACTTTTTGAAAAGTTTGGCTCGCAGCTGTCGAAAATAAAAGTATTTTGCTTTGTTTACTTAAATAAGCGCATTAATGCCACTAAAATTAATTTTGTATTATTTTTTAATGTTTTAAGAAAATTTAGATGTGCTCACTTGAAAGAATCAAGGTTAATTTTCACTATATATTTTTAATACAAAAAATGGCGGACGTAAAGTCGGGCGCGGACGACTTTAGGATACCCTGTACCACTAGCTTGTAATAAAGTCCGATTTCTTCACAAAAAACCAAAAACAGAAGAATTTTTAAGCAACAATTTTTTTTTGACCGATCATTCCTATGGGAGCTATATGATATAGTCAACCGATTTCAATAAAATTTGACACAGTGCTTAAATACCTTAAAAAAGGTATGAATGCCAAATTTATTTCAAATATCTTTACAAACAAACAAAACACATCGAATTTTGTATAAAAAACGTGTTTTTGGACCGATTGGTCCTATGGGAGCTATATGATCTAGTCAAACGATTTGGATTAAATTTGGTACAGTGCTTAGGAACTATAAAATACTCACGAATGTCAAATTTGGTCCCAATATCTTTACAAACAAACGAAACACAAGAAATTTTGTTAAAAAATCGATTTTTTGGAAGATCGGACCAATGGGAGCTATATGATGTAGTCAACCGATTTTGTTCAAATTTGGCACATTGCTTAAGTGGTCTAAAAAATTTCCAAACGCCAAATCTGGTTACGATATCTTTATTAAAAAAAGAAAAATAGCGAAATTTTCTTTAAAAAAGTTATTTTGGCCGATCGGTCCTATGGGAGCTATATGATATAGTCAACCGATTTCGATTAAATTTGGTACAGTGTTTGGGAACTATAAAAAATTTTTGAATACCAAATTTGGTTACGATATCTTCATAAACAAATGAATTATTCATCTAAAACGCTTTTTTTTGTCGAGGTCGTCTCAAACACCCCCATGGGAGCTATATAATTTATCCCCGATGTCAAAAAAATAAAATAAACTTGCCTCCTATGGAATAATATGGGATCTAATGTGAAAGTTTGGTAACTCTAGCTCTTACCATCTCTGAGATCTAGGCGTTCACACGGACGGACAGACGGACGGACAGACGGACAGACGGACATGGGTATATCGACTTCTCTATTCACCCTGATCATATTTTAGGTAACTTTGGGGTGTCTCCGACGTCTCCTTCTATATGTTACATACATTTTCGGCTTGCACAAACTTAATATACCCTTGGACCATACGGCACAGGGTATAAAAATTTCTTATTAAAATTGTGTTTCGGATTTAGACAAAACAGAACTTCGAAAAGTTATGTGTTGTAATGTTGCACAAGTAAATTCGAAGATAATTTGATTAATTGGTGGCTTAAAATATATATATAAAATAAATTCTGTAAAATTTGTAAAAAATAAAAATATTTGGCAGAATAAAAAAATAAATTAATAAAGTGGATGTTCGAAAATTTGTGGTAACTCTACAAGTGAACTTATCGATCAAAAAATAAGTTAATAAAGTGGATGTTCGAAAACTTGTGGTAACTCTCCAAGGGAACTTATCGATAGTTGGCCAGCTGTTCTATACAAATGGTTATAGATACCACTCAAAATAGAAACGATTTGAAAACGATTCGAAGTCGATTCGAACTCAGTCGAAATTAAGAACACCATTTGTCGAAATGCACTTGTTAGGATTTTTCAAAACGAGTGGATATCTAGAACAGGCCTGCATATTAATATTTTATATATTTTCCCTCATTAAACATTAGACAGTTTTTACTTACACTAGCGCTTCTGAAACTCTCCGTGAAAAATCCTAAATTTTTTTTGACTTGCGGTAAGATTAATTAAATTTTTTGGAAACAAAAAAGTTGCTTGGCCTAGAAGAAATCAATCAATTGATGTACCAAAAAATATTAAAAAAAAAATAAATCTATAAATATTCAAATAAAAGTTGGCCATTATCCCTGTTCATGCATTTAAAATATAGGTATTGTAAAATAATCTTCGAAAATTTTGAACGATTTTCAAAATTTTATAGGGAGGGAATAAATATCTCCTATGCATTCATCAAGCTATTTTCAAAGGGACTGTAAAGTAGAGCTGGGCATAAAATCAATTTAATCGATTCTTTTTTTTACAATAAAATCGATTTTTGTTATAGTGCATCGATCCTTTATGTACATTATGGCGGATCAATTTTATGAGGTGGAAAAACGGTTGGGGTTCTCAGCGATTTGGATTCTTATAGTCATTTTAAGTATTCTAAGCTGTGCGTCCAAAATGAATTTCGAGTCGCCCACTTTTTTAAAGTATTTTTTTCCAAAATATTCAAAAATCGACTTAGACCTGCTATTTGCAAGGCCAAAAGACGTTATTTTTTCACTACCCAAATCAGTACTGATGGGTTTTTGGGGTTAAAGAATCAAATTTTCCCCATCTATTTTTGATTTTTAGTGCCGCCAGAAACAAAAAAATCTAAAAAAAAATATGACTTAATTTTTATTTTTTCTCTTATGAAGTTTTAGTCCGGTCAAATTAGACCAATAAAGAAGAGATATATTTCAAACAGAAATATATTCGTCAAAAAGTTTATCTACTTTTGCAGGGAGTCAAAATCATGTACTACTTTTACACGCAATAACTGGCTGTGATACGACGTCTGCATTTTAACGGAGGGGTAAACCAACAGTCTTTAATATGTTTGAAAAACAAGATTTAGTTCAATCTGCTGAAGCCTTCAAAAAAAGTAATTCGACTCAACAAGAAATTATCACGAACGGGATTCAATTTCTTCTTTCTATGTACAAAGCTCCGAAAAAAATCACCTGAAAAATAATTTTAGTTATATTACAGCTGCAGAGATGTATCTACGTGGCGTACTTATGCATATTATGACGATTACAACTTTAACTATTATTTGACTCGCTATATCTCAGAAACGGTGGTTCTAAGAAAAAAAGTATTGACACATTTTTTATAGAGAATTTTATGATCTACAAATTATGTCTGAGATAATTTATGATAAAACTTACCGTTTTGCTGAAAATCGCGAAAAACCAATTTTTTCAATATTTTTGACCTTTGACCTCGAATACATTTTTTTCCAGGCACCGGAATGATGAGGAACTTTTAGATGTTATTTTTAACTATGTTTTAAACAATTACACGCACTTTCAGCTTGCTGTTAATTTATGTACCTTCAAATGTCTAGATTGACCGGACTATTTTGAATTTTGAAACAAACGAAATCCTCATTTTTTTGCTTCTAAACTATGGGTACAAAATAAATTTCGAGTCGTCCACCTTTTTAAAATAGGTTTTTTCCAATCATATTCAAATATCGACTTAGACCTTCCATTTACAAGGCCCAAAAACGTTATTTTTACTATAGCCAAATGTGTATTTGGGGGAATTTGGTTTCGAAGAATCAATTTTTCCCATCTATTTTTTATTTTAAGTGCCTCCAGAGGGCGCTTTTGGGTGTTTTTTTTTTAAATTTTTTTTTAAATTGACAAAAGATCTCAAAAATATTAAATAAAATAATAAATATTGACAACATTTTTATGTTTTATCTTATTAAGTTTTAAATTTTAAAAATAACGTATTATTAATTTTTTGATTTCTTTTATCAAGTTTTGAATTTTAGAGTTCGTTATTTTAAATTATGGAAATAATTTAAGAGAATTTTGTATAAATATTCTTCTTTTTAAATAGATTTACTTTACCGTAATTTTCTGATGTTTTAACTTGTTAGCTCCTACAGTTTTAGTCAGATTAATGATTAAATAAATTTTTTTGGTGAAAACCGGTCGAAATTATCGATTTTCGAAAATTGAAGATCAAGCCCAGCGGTACTTTAAAGCTATAATCGCAATATAGTGAAGCAAATTACTCCCTTTAAAACGACTTTAAAAATGTTTTAAGCTGGCGAAATTTAACCTCTATAAGCTAGCCATAATGAAAGTTTCTGGGACTTAAAACTATTTTCTTAAATATGGAAGAATTTAAAAATTAACTCTATAGAGATTTTGGACATTTGGACAAATTTTAGAACTAGATATGCTTCTCTCCAACCCTAAGCGAGTTAGGGCTTTCTGGTACATTTTTTTAGGAAATTAATGCGAAACTCTAAAAATAAATTTATTAGTGAATTTAGTTTCAAAATTTGTAAGCTCCAATTCGCTAAAAAAAAAGTAAAATATATCTAGCTTAAGTTGCATTTTAAAGAACATCTTTAAAAATTTGGAAGAAAGCGGAAAATTAACTGCATAGAGAATTTGGATATTTGGACGAATTTTGGAACTCTTCAATCCGAACCCTAAGCGGGCAAGTCCTACTTACACAATTTAAGTTTTAGAAAATTTATGCTTAAAAAAAGAGTTAACGAGTGAATTTAGTCTAAAATTCGCTAAAAAAGAAAGTGAAAAACATCTAGACTAAGTTAAGGACTTTAAAAGTAAATTTAGACTCCAATTCCTGAAAAAAAAAATTGATATCTAACTTTCGTAACATTTTAAATAACATTTTAAAAATCAAAAAATACATACAAGGCTTACATATCCCTTAGAAATCATTAAAAGCAACGCCATTTTGTTTAAATTTTTGTATTTATTTTTCCTTTTATTGTTTAAATCGCTTCATAAATAACCGTTTCGTTTTTGGTTTTTGTTTTTTTTTTTTTTTGTAATCGAATTCTTATTGTTTTTACCCATTATGAATTTTTTGTTGCTTTCTTTAAATTTATTTCTTTAGTTTTTGTTTTTGTTAATGGTATGACTTTTGTTTGTTTTGTTTTGTTCATCCTCCTTTTTTTTTGTTTTGTTTAGCTCGATGTGAACTTATGCACATGTTACTTAAATGTTTTATTTACGCTTGAATGTGGATTTGTTTTGTTAAATATTTTATTTTTGCTTATTATTTGGTTTTGTCATACAAATGCTTGCTTTGACTTTAAATAGTTTATGTTTTACTCGCTTGACTTACGATTTGTTCTTTTTTAAAGATTTATTTAATTTTCTTTCTGTACTTGCTGTTAGTTTTAATGTTAAATTGCAATTTTAGTTGGTATGTTTTGCTTTTATTATTTTTTTATCTTTTGTTTGTTTTTTTTGTTTTATATATATGTATATAACATAATATTTTAATAATAGCGCCACTTTCTTAGGGGTTTTGCATTTATTACTTTTAGTTTACGTTTTGAACAAAATTTGTTACTTCTGCCGCTTCCATTTTTTTTTGTGTTTTTTTAATTGAATTTTTTTGTTTTTTTTTTGTGTGTAATTTATGGTAGTTTATATATATATATTTATTTGTTTGTTTGTTTATTAATTCATCGCTTAAGACTAAAAAATTAAGTATTTTTATTTTTTACATTTTGTTGTTTATTAAATGTTTTGCATACACAATTTTGTTTTGTTTTTTGATGTTTTATTGTTTAACAAAATTAATAAAAACTATGTTTAATTTTTTTTTATTTTTTGTTTTGTTTTTTTTTTTACATATGTTAATTGATCAATTTATTCGTTATTTATAATATTAAAACAATGTTCTTTGTAACGTATAAATTTGCCACTTGTGTGTTTTTGCAGTTTTTATCTGACATTATTATTTGACGTCAAGTATTATGTACTTATCGCTTAACTTTTTATTATTTTTACGCTTTTTATTTATTTATTTATATTTTTTTTTTTTGCTACTATCTCGATTTTGGCACTTTCGACTGCCGTAACCATAACAATAGATATTAAGACGCTCATTATTTGCAAAAATGTATGTAGCTTAAAAACTGCAACTGATTTTGTATTTTTTTTTTTTGTTTTTGTTATATAATAGATCTTTACCAGTGTTTTTTTTTTGTTTTTGTTTTTTTCTTATCAAACTAACTGATTGCATTTACACAGAGTGTGAGAGAAGTAACGAGTAAAAAGTTGTTGTTGTTGTCGAGCTCTCGGCCTTAACGTCTGGTATTGTTGTTGTTGCTGTTACTGGAGCGCAGTTCAACGGAACAGAACAAACCGTAACGAATATATATGTAAAAACTAGGAGGCGTTATAAACCGTTATATAAACAGTAATCACAACATAATTTGACAACAAACAAAGTATATAATATAATTTGCATGTGTTTAAAGCGCTATTTACTATAGTTATAGTTAAGTGTTAACAATGATTATGATTATGGAAGTCAGTTGAAGAAGTCATTATGGAAGTTTGAGTTTTTTTTTTGTTTTTTTACTTTCTTTTATATTATTAAATCTGCGAGTTTTCTTATTATTAATGTAATATCTTTTTTTTGTTTGAGTATGTCTAGTCAATGTCTGCTCTTGCCTTTTTTTTACCAGACTGTTACAACGCTTTGTTATATACATATACATTATATACCATCATATTATAACGCTTTGCATTCTCTGACTTAAACGTAGTAAATTAAAACAACTCTAATGAATTTATTATTTTATTACTAATGGGTCTTTTTTCGTTAAATTTTGTTCTTAAATACAATAAATCTGTCTTTCTAGTTGCCTTTTTTTCAAGCTGAACGCCATTTTTATTATGCACTATAATTTGGTTTTGTGCCTTGGACAAACTTTGCAAAAATTCATTTTTTTTTTATGAGAGCAAATTTTTATTTTATTATTTGTCCAATTTTGTTAAGAGGAATTTTTTGCAGTGTGTTGCGTACCCGTTTATATATAGTAAAAAAGTAGGCTAAAAAAAAGCTGTTAAGTAGCAGCGAGCTAAACTTAACAGCGCTAAATTTAACAGAGCTCACACAGAGCAATGTAGACCAGCTACTTGCTTGATAGCGTTACAGGAAAATTGATACGGACAGTTTTAGGAGTGACATTTTACAGCCGCAACACACAACAAGCATAAGTCGAAAATTCGTTTAATTACCGAATTTCATATAAAATTTGTCATTATTTTTACAGGTTTGTTTTTTATCATATTTTGTTTTTATTTATTTTTAACACTAAGAACCTTTTGTTGCTGCGCGTATTGCACCTTTTTTGTGGGATCTGTACCTAAAATAATATTACATCATAGCTTGATAACTAAGACAATTGTTGTATGAAACTGAGCATTATTTTTATGATATTATAAAACATAATAATGTTTGAAATTTCTTTATGCTGGCAGTGTTTCAATTGCATACATGGTAATTTGGATTGTATTCAATTCTACTTTGTATATCTTTATAAGTTCAAACAGTAACAGAAAGTTTTTATGGTTTTTTTGGTTGCTTATATGTATATGTCTGGGCTTAGAGAACAAATCAATACAATGTATACATTGCTATAAAATTGCTGGGTTCTCTTTCTTTTTTTATAATAATAATAATTTTCTTGTATCTACTATAAATATAACTACAATTAATTACGTGTTCAAACATACGATCATAGAGTATTCGTAGTCGTATTGTTTAATGCCAAAATTTGGCTGTTTGTGCGTAATTCATGTTTTTTCTTTTTTAACGTTTTATACAACACTACAAATAACGGCAGTTTTTTTAGGTGATGTTTGTTTCGGTAATGTACAAGTACATACTTAATAAGTAAACAACAACAAATGGAAGAAACGAGCAACTACATGCACTTGTGTGTAGGTGTGTGTGTGTGGTACTTCTATAAAATGAGGAACTGAATCTTAAAAGGAACATTTAAAACATACATAAATAGTACATAGATTTAATTAAAAATTAATTTATAATTATGTATTTTTTTTTATAGCAAACGCGCGCGTTTAAATTTCGCACTTTTCTAACACTGCACTTGAGATCATTTTAATTTAATTTGCAAACTTTTAAATAACAAAATTACAAACTTTTAAGCTTGAGCAATATTTTTTAATTCTTTACCTTCTTCTACATTTCTTTAAAAAATTCTTTCCATTTTGCTTGCGTTTGCTATTAAGCGATTGTTTCAATGTCCACACACTGTCTCCAGTTAAATCTAGTAAAGTCTAGTGGTATCTTCTTTGGCAGCTTACTGTCGTCATTAAAAGTATACTAAAATAATCTAAAAATCACAAAAGTTACCAGTGTATTCTGTATGTTTTTTTTTTTTTGCTTTGATTTATATGAATATCTTTTCTTGCTGGATTGCTCTCGAGTACTAAAAACGTCGTTCGATTGATTGCATAGGCTGGCCAATCTTTGGCATATGTTTTGGTTTGGTTTTATAAACACATCAAGTTAAACACATTTAGCACAACATTGACTTATAAATATGTTTATAAACAATTGAGACCTTTCTAACTGACCTGAACAGACTCTTATGATTTATTTACTTATTTTTTGAGGAATACGTTGATTCATTGCAGTTTTGGTTGTTTGCGGAATTACTACCAAATAAGGCATATTAACAAATACACACAAACATAATGCAAAAATCACAGAAACTTATAAAGGGTATTCATTATTACAGTGCTGTTTCGTTTGTTTCTCCATGTACGCCGCCTTAACATCGGTTCAAGACTATTTATGGTCTATTTAGTCAATTTGCTAAATGCTACAAAACTTTTTACGCTCTTTTTTATGCTTTTTCATGCGCTCTGATTTGCGAAATCTCATTTTTTAATTCTCTTTTATGTCTTACTTCACTATTGTACAAGTGCTTTTGCGTTTTTCTTTTTTTCTTTTATATTATGTAATGCTTTCGTATTAGTTTTATATATGTATATGTCTCTTTCTTCATTGTTTCCATTACTAAAATGCGCTAGTTATTGATACCTTTTCATTTGTAATATTTATCATTTTTAAATGTTAATATTTAGTTACTATGTATGGGTTATAGCCTTGCAGTGGAATGTGTCTTTGTTTGGCTGTGTGTGTTTTAATGTATGTTCTTTAAATTCTATCCTCTTCATCTTCTTCCTCAACTTCCTCGCCGTTTTCTTCGAGCTCCTCTTTATAACCCGGATGTTCGGATATAGCATAATAATTGCCATTATAGATGACGCCTAGTTCGCGCAATGCATCGCCACGTATTGTCGCCTTTATCGTCCAGTTGTAGCAATCATCCGACTCGGATTCACGATCTAAGCGCTCTACATCCAGAATCTTCGAATTCAAACGTTCCAGTATGATGCCTATATCTTTAATACTCAGATGTCTCTTCTGATCGACGGAAAGCTGATCTATAAGCAGCAAGAACTTTTCCGTCGTCGTCTTGTCATCTTCCATTACCGTGTTCTCCGTTTCACTCTCTGAACTATCGCGTTCTGGTGCAATATCCAAGAAACGCACATGACCCTTGGCACCGGAGGAGCGTCTTTGCATGCTGCCACTGCCGCCCAACATAGGATCCATAACCGATGACATTGACAGTGTGGTCTGGTGCGACTGATGATGCTGCTGCGGCTGCGGACTGCTGCTACCGTCCTGTATGGGCGAAGTGGCCACGCTCTTGTGCACAGCTATTTTACGGCCCTCCTCGTGCAGCGCACAACAATGGAAATCACATTCCGTGGTACTGGGACTACCAGCACGGCTCGGAGTGTGCGCATGATGTGCGCATTCAGGCGTATGAACGTGCACCGCGCTCACGGCACTGTCAAAGGAGCCGCCCTGCTTGGACAGTCGTCGGCTGCTGCCGGGTATCACAACGCCTGGTGGCAGCACTACGCCACCGGGATGATAAATGCTGGCCGGCCCATCGTCGCTGATGACGGTTATTTGTGGGCTGGCGTAGCGAGGCTGTGAGGACTGCGATGAGATCGACTTGTTGTCCAGCGAACTTTGCGCGGAGAGCCCCTTTTTAGAAGGTGAGTATTTGTCGGAGGAAAGCAGACCATTGCTGCTGCCAAGACCGGCACCCATGCACATGCCCTGACTGCCAACTGAACCACTGCCGCCGCCGCCGCCACCGCCTCCACCACCACCACCTCCACCCTGCCGCTGATCCCAGTGCAGTACGACCGTGACACGCCCTTTGTTATCCATAATCTTCCACGATGGTGTCTCATCGTGCAGTTCCAACGCATGAATCGTCTCACAGACGATTTTTGGTATCGCTGATATGGCTAAAATAAATTAGTAATGTTCACAAAGGACTATAAAATATTTTGATCCACTTACCAGCCTTTATGACATCCACACCAGTTGGATACCAACGTTCGCCCTGTCTCAACAGCAACAAGACCGTGTTGTTGGCCAACGTGCGAAAGTATTCGCCATCCTCGACTTGGGTTCCATCACACTCCAGAACAACTCTCACAGGTTCTGAAGCCGGAACCCCTAATTTGTCTTTACCGCGTACCAAGAGCTCCTCAAATGTTCCTACTACAACGCCTTTGCGTACATTTCGCCAACTATCCCAAACTTTCAGTGGTCTCTTGCCGCGAGATTCCTGTAAGAAAATATAAAGATAATTATACTAAATGTTGTTTGGAAGTCGTAAAACTACGCCAACCCACTTAAAGGGTGTCATTTTAAGATATCCCGTCCAAAATGTTACAATTTGCAAAGTAATTGGTATATTGAGGATAACTGGTAGTTGGTATCCCTCAAAGTAAAAAGAACTTGCATACTTAGAACTTAGTCAACATATAATGCTTTCTGAGTTGACGATTTCAGTTACATTTGGATTAAATTCTATTTTCAATACTTTATAAACTTTATAAAGTTCAATTTGCGCTTAGTGTTCCAAAAGTCAGTCAGGATTCGAAACATCCCATTGCGAAAATTCAAAAACAATCTTGTGGTTTTGAATATAAATAATATGAAACATTTTTAGTCAACAGAATTGGGAGAGCCCTCAGATGAATTAGCTATCTCATCAAATCCCTGGGACTTGATATATGATCTGGCTGCCTTCGTCGAATCCCCAAAATGGTGCTTCAAACCTTTTAGTTGCGATGGATCATTTTTGTGGCAAGCAAAAAGAGAGATCCAGACGAACTACAGAGCGGTTCTGCAAGCCAGGTCTCAGGTTACTCCTCGAATTCTGTAACTTATCAAAATTGGTTCGATAGTATTCTCAAAGGACTGACGAACTAATTTACTTACTGCAAAACAAAATGACTGGTGCATGATGTAAGCGCTTTAGAACCACATTTTCCAAGAAGAACTGGCTGGGGAGCTTATAAGCTTGGTAGATCGAAAGATAGCAATATAGTAGTTCCCTAATAACATTTCCTATTGCTCTACAATTTAATATGGATTTAAAAAAAATTTTTGACTGGTGACTGATACTAGTTACAGTTCAGATGCGGATTTAGGATTTGGTCTTATGGTTTTTACTTTAAGTGAAATATATCAAAACTCGCAAAAGAATGTACACCTTTTCCAACTTTTGGAGGCCCGGACCAGAAACTCCCCCGTGAATGACGCCTTTAAATTTGTTGCCGCCAGCTACTCGTGGCATGATATCTGTCGTGAATCCCACAATAGAGTTCAGTACAAGAGGATGGTGGAGACCCTATAGTCATTTCAAAGGCCAAATCATTCACAAATTAGCAAAAGCAATTATGTTTGATAAAGGAGCAACCTTTCCAAGTCCCACTCAGTTTAAAACAATTTTTAAATAGATCAGTTAAATACAGGGTCTGTCTATATGTCAAGTCAGGGCATACGCACTTTGGCGCTGCAAAACTTTAGGCATAAATGCGTGTGTGTATGATTGAAGGTCAGTGCGCTGGGAGGGGCTCACAATAGTGGGCGGCCAGCAGGGCGTGACACCTGTACAACCTGCGCACAAGTGGGTGTGGCAGGCATACATTTTACGATGTGCCTTGCAACAACAACAATAACAACACATACTACTAATTGAGTAGGAGGTTTGTTAACGTGGCCCAAATGTCAAGGCCAATTGCCAGCGCAAGTTGCCCAATAAATTGTGTCAATTTAATCCAAAAGTAAGTTTCAATACATTTGAGTTTAAATAAATAACTAGCAGCTGCTTTGCACTAAACAAAATAGAAAGAAAAAAAAGCAAATAAATATGTATAAGTTTAAATAAACACAAGAGCAGTATTAATAATACATGCAAAACGCCCGCAAAGGTTAACAAATTGTTGTTGCTGTTAAGTAGCAGCTGTTAGTTAACAGTGCTTTCACTCAAAGCTCCTCAAAACAAAACCAACAACAACAAAGATGACAAAAACAAGTCATGTTTAATGTATTGCAAGGACATGAGTGTGGCGCTCCAGTGACCCAGTAACGAGTGCAGCACACGAGCAGCACGACCAGCGCGAGCCAAATAACAAAGAGGAAGGCAAAAAAAAAGCAAGAGAAAGGGAAAGACAAAAAGTTGCAAATAAAAAAAAGCTACACACACATACATACATACACTCACAAGCGCATTCATATAAAATTTTGAGAAATGAGCAGAAATTCATTTGACGTGTTTGCATTTTGTTGTTGTTGCAACTGCTGCTGTTGCAAAAGTTTGGGAGTTGCAATTGCAATTGAAGTTTGGCAACAGCAATCAGTTGTTACACACACACTGATAGAGTTAGCTCACGTTTGTGTGTGTATGCTGCAGCGCGCTTTGGGATAGGTCAAGTCGCAGTCGTTGCGCGCTGTCGCTGCGCTGCTGCGCCCATTGCCATATGGTTGCTGCTACAACCATCAGCTGCTTTAGCTGCAAGGGCGTGTGGCACACAGACACACACCAACAACGTTATTTATGTAAATTGCACAAGTGTGTGTGTCCATGTGTGTGTGATATAAATTAATTGCTTATTAATCGTGTTTACCCCATTGTTTGCTGCCGTCGGTCCTGTGGTTATGGCCGCGCCACCCTGCGTTGCCTGCGCTGCCGCTGCAGCCGCAGCTGCCACTTGTCTGATGCTCAGGCAGTTGCACAGCGGCTTTGTCACGCCTAGCGTGCACAATGCATTGGACCACATGGTTGGACCACTGGCAATGGTGGCTTCACCTTTGCCAGCCACTTTTATGCGCGTTTTCCAAGCGTTTTTAAACGCGTTTGTTTTGTAAAACTTTTAAGAAGCAACGTTTTAAATTCATGGTTTATGGTTAATTATGTTATCACTCTCTGTTAGTTTATATTTTATCATTTATCAAATTGTAGCAGTTTATATCAAATTTAAAACGTTTAACAAATATTTTAAAGCTTATAAATTACGCGTTCTAAGTTATTGCTATATAAATGCTTTGAAAAATTCGCTTATGTAGGTTGTCAAATTTATGTATCAGAATTTTCTTACACATGTTTTTTTTTTGCTTTTCGTATATAAAATTTTTGTAACAAAATGTACCAAAGAAAATTTGGCCAAGTCTTTTAACTTAAATTCTTCTAACAAGCATATATTTTATAATTTCGAGATTTATTGCATTTTAGAGTTAAAAGAACACTTTGTATATTATTATAGCTTTTCATCATTTATGTATTGTAATTGCAGCTGGCAGTGTAGTAGTTTTAGAAGGATACCAGCCTAGGCCAGCGCCAGCGCCAGCTTTCGTCCGTTTCAAGAGTTGACCTTCGCACTTTCACTTTACTACGCGACTTTCCTCAGTTACGCGTGTGTGTGTGTGTAGAGAGTGTGTAAGTGTGCGTGTGTGCCTGAAACCAGATTTTTTTTTTCTGCCTTGCTTTCTTTTTATTTGGTGGGGATTCTGCGTATGTTCGTTATACGTATGTGGCACACTTTTATTTTTTTCTTTAATAACATGTATTAATTTTTATTTTTCAAAAAACTGTTTATTTTTGTTAGAGGAACTGCGCGCCGTTGAATGACTTGATGCAATGTGCTGCTCCTGCTGCTGCTGCAGTTGTCACACCCAGTTAAAATTTAATATTTCAACAAACTGCCAACGGAATCACACAGAGCATGTGAAAGCGCTTGCAACTGAAAGTAGCATCCTTGCTGGCTGGCACTGCCTGGCTCGCACACTGGCACACACTGAAGCCTGCTGATGCTGCTGGCTGCTGATGTTCCCACTATTGGGGCTGGGGGTCAAACAGAGTCGTCGTCGCGTCGCAGTCGTGAAGTTCGCTCAATGCGTTTGTCGTTGTAGTGGTCGGTTGTGAGTGCAAATGCAATGGAATGCAGACGACACACCACACGCTCACTGCGAGAGAGAGTGAGAGTGTCAGCCGAGTCCAAGAGAGCGCTTGTGTGTAAGCTCCGTTATGACTGCCTGCACAGTGTTACAGTATTTTTTTGTTGTCGTCGTCAACTTTCGTCAAATATAATGAGTATTGTTTATTTATACATTATTTATTTAATATTTGTTGCTGCAGCCATGTTATGTCGTTCTAAGCTAGTTACAAAATACACATTGCACAGATTGCACGCCATTAGATTTGCTTTTGCTCGTTGCAATCTTTACACACACACACACGTACATATATATAATATATGTGCAAGTGTGTCTGTGTTTGGTAGTAACATTTGTGCTTTGGCCTACATTTCCAACGTGATATAATCAGGGCGCGCTGAAGCTAACAAAACGCGCGCGCACACACGAACGCTCTACAAGTATTCACAGAGCCTCCTCAGAGCATCTGATGGACGCTGTTTTATATGCTAAATGCCAGAAGCTTTGTCAATTAGGCATACGCAAACACACACACACTCTCACAGCAGTTGCACGAAGGTTGCACAATGTTGCAATTGGTTCATACGATTCGGCTTGCTTTCGTTTTCATTTCATTTAAATGTTGGCAGTTGTACAAAAAGCAAATACTGACACAAATATTTGTTGAATTTCATTCAATTAACACTTAATATTTGCATTGAACTGCAGTGGCAGAGCATTCGCATTTGCACAAGTGATTTTATTATTTTACCAATTAACTAAAAATTATTGCCTACTTTTAAGCGCGCACTTGACTGTTGTCACTTTTTGTACACTTTTTGAACTCGTCTGGATCTGGCTTAAAGCTAAGAAAAACGTTTTAATTTTTAATTTTGCGCACATTTTTATCAAAAGATAACACCACACAGTTGCTTTAATATTAATAGACGAGCGTAAGTATGCGCGTGTATGTGTGTGTAGGTCTGAATGCGACACACTGCATTTTATAAGCAGGCTGCTCTCAGCTTAATGCAAGGCATTGCCAGCTTACAGAAAAGATAACAGCAGCATAAACTGTTAACATTGCGCACTGTGGAGCAATGTTATAAGTTTTCATAGTAAAATTTTTTACGATCAACAGTGGTTGTTGAAAGCACAAACAAAAGGTTAATTAATTTTTTTCTGCGCTTAACATCACTATTATAGTGGTCAGCTGTAAATTTGTAGTAACAGAGCCTATAACAGTAATATGCTAAATTTTCACTGGCCATTATTATAATTATTTTTTAGGATACCAACCAAACAGAATTTTTACTGAGAATGCAATTAAATAACGAATTCAAAAGTTTTTTATTTTTAAATAACTTATTTTTCTGTTCCATATGATAACCCTGTGCCAAAATTCTGAGGGGCTGTCATGTCAGACACATTTCGGCATATGCGGTGACTGTACCGTAAGAGTTATGCATTTTTCTTATGTTAGCTAATAAACAATTTCCGGAATCTTAGGAATTTATATCATATATGCATCCGCAAGCGTCGATATCTTTTAACATTTTCATCTTCATTTGACTTATTAAAAAAAACAAGAAACTTGAAAACCTAAAATATTCAAATTTTTTTTTGCAAAAATGCATATACGGGGTGTGTTCAAAAAGTAAGGCAACTTAAGCAATTTCGCGGGCAACGTATTTTCGATTATCGATTTTTTTTTGTTTTGTTGTGTTGGTACACGCTTCCCGAACATCTTTACCAAATTTCAAGTGAATGGAATTTTTTGTTTGGTTGTGAGAGGCGTAAAGGTTATAAGTGTTTTGCGTGCTCGGCGATTTTTTGCTATCGAAAAATATGGATCAACGGATTTGCATCAAATTTTGTGTAAAAATAAAATTAAGTGCTCCGAACACTTGAAATGTTAACAGTAGCATATGGTGAAACTATTCTGAGTAAAAAAAGGCATTTCCACAAGAAGGGATTGAAAATGCAAAAATTGGGTCCCTAATGGGTATCATTTAAGAAAGAACATTTTCATCATTTGCCTTTTAAAAAAAAAACGACAATTTTGAAAACCTAAAATATTATATATGGGCATTTCCACAAAAAGGGTTAGAAAAGTGCAAAAATTCGGTCCCCAATGTGTATCATTAAAGAATAATTTTCAAAAGCCATTTAATTAAAAGATTTTAATTTCCTCACAGCTAAGGTTGTGGAATGGCAAGAAATTTGAATACAAAATTATACATACAATTGATGATGATGATCCCATGATTTTTTTACTAAGTGATGATAAAATTTAAGTTTTTCTAAGTTAAAAAATTAAAAAAAAGATTTATCACTCAAAAAATTTTGTAATAAAATTGACTAGCATTGCTTCAAATCATAACGAAAAAAGTATTACACCTAAATAGTCGCAAAGCAGGAATTTCAAATTTTATAAGTAAATTTTATTTTGTTATAATTTTTTTTTTTTCAAAATTCTTTCGTTTTACTTTGTAACATATGGTCGTTTTGAAAGTGATACTCGGCAAGCCCTTTAGCCAGTCTATCTTCCGCCTCTTCCTTCAGCTGGCGCAGAGCTTTCAATTCCTCCACTGCTTTGGTAAAACGTCGCTTCTTTTCTTCATACTGTGCGATTTCTTGCTTCAACTGGTTGGACATTGGGATACCATGGCTGAGCATATTTACAAATGGTATAAGCATTTTTTTTTTTTAAATTAATGCAGTACTAATATAAAATATTTTAGGTTTATTAAACAATAATTTCTATTGCAATGCTTATAATGACTCAAACACAATATATATCGTGGTAAAAACGAAAAATAAAAATAAATATATGTATATTAGAAGCTAAAACTCTTTCAATTAATTTGCGGCAGTTTTATATTCTACAAATAAAAATAAGATGAAGATTCAATAATTCACGTTAAAAAACGTGGAACTATTACGGTAAGAATTCATTGCACTCAATTCCTGTAACCTTTACAGTTTACACTAAGCGTTCACACTGTTAAGCCATAAATTGTGCCATTCCATGAAGCGCAGTGTAAACACAGCATTACACTTGTACACATATGGGAGTGTCCTTAAGTTCAACTTAACTTGCACGCTTTTCTCTTTTGGTCTATATACCTTTTAACATTTTAAATGAAACGAACTGTTAATGCTAGTCTGCAGCAAAAACAACAATAAAGCAGAGCAAACAAGAAATACTAAATAAAAGAAAACGACAACAGCAGCAAAAACAACAACAACAACAGTTACATGTGCATTTATGTAGGGTGTATTACCCTAAGTTATTTGGGTCAAAGCTATTCACTCACCCGCAAAACGAAACGAAATGAAGAAACTGCATAAAATACATGCACACGTACACGTGCACAAACCCCCCACACATACACACACGCGCACACATAAATACTAATGCAAGTTTAGAGCTATGTAAAAAACAAATGAGCGCAGAGTTTGCAGCAAGCCGGGTCTATGTCTATACTTTGGGGCCTTAGACAACAACTTAAAATAAATGTCAGTTTGCAAAGGTTTCCCCAATCTGGGGAGCGCTCAAAAAATGTAATTTACAATCAATGTAAACGATGCTTAAAAAAAAATCATACACTCTCACACCCACATACTAACACGCAGCACGCCGGGCCGCCCGCGCATTTTGCTTAGCTTGCCTCTTCCGTCTTTTCGTCGACGTCGTCCGTTGCGTCGCGTCGCTCACTTACCTCTCTGGCCATTACGACATGTCTCAAAAGCAGCGCCCGCTTAGAGGGTCGTCCATTTGCGTTCAACGTTCCTACGTTGTTGTTGTTGTACTCGCCGTCCCACTCGTCGTCTCTTGGCGGCGGCTAACAAGAACAGCAACAACAACACCAACTGTGCACGGTTTACACTTTTCGCGCATATAAATACTCGGATGTACGTACGACGACGACGAGGTTGTTGTTGGGTTTTTGTGTTATCGGCGAACGCGAGAGGCACTTGCTTGTAGGGCGGGTGGTGTTTGGTGGTTGTTGGATGCTGCTGCTGCTACTGCTTCAAAAATTCTCTACTTCACGTTTATTTTCAACAATCTTCCCGCATGTGCAAAAGAGAGCGCTCAATGTACCGTTATCGCTTGCGTTACCGTTTTTTTGGCCACATTTTTCTTTCGCCTTTCTTTTTACGTATGCCGTTTTTTTTTGCTTTTTTGCTGCCGTTACTATAATTTACAACAACACAAAGCACACGTCTTAACTGTGTAATAATTTGCGGTAACTGTTATTAACCAATGAGCACAGCAGCCGAAATCTTAAAAGCGCATGCTCTTCATTTGCTCCTTTTTTTCTAGTATTGGTTATACGCACGCCTTTTACACGCAAATTCACTTAAGTTACTTTTTATTGCAAGTTTCTAATTAACATTTTGTTTGCTTTGTTACTTATGAAGCGTTTAAATCAATTTGCACATATAAAAGCTGTAAGTTTTTTGCAGTTCGACAAGATATCAAGCGGATTTTAACAGCACAAAAAACTAGCGATGACAAGCGTTGCCCGATACCTAAGTACCTGCGATTACAATTTGCTCTACTATCGATAAAAGGTGGTGGTTGTGCCAACATGCAGGGACCTTAACAAAGTCAACGCCTAAGTTGGCAGAGCTCCAAACATTTTTGAGTTGAATTTTATTTGTGCTGCAATTCCTAAAAGGTCATCGGCGTGCTTGCTGGTAGAAATTTAAGAACCTTAAGCAAAAGGTTTTATTTATTTAAAGATATGTTATACATAAAACATGTTAGCAAAATGTATATGAATTTATAGTCATAATAACAACTAAACTTTTGTACTAGCCATTAAAAAGTTCGTTTATAGAAAAACTAAGCGATTCCATACTCTCGATCACCCAAACAGGTTTAAGTTAATTAAAATGTTACACAAATTTAAATAATTGTAAATACTTTACATAAGCAAACAGTTAGATTTTATGCACTATATTTATTAAATTGAAATTTATTTTTGCCTTCTGGCAACCCCAACGTGGTTTAATTAATTCAAAAGTTGGCAGCACCCGCACAGCTGTCATTCAGCTCACAACACACTGAATCTGTGAATAAGACTATTGCAAAAATTCGCATAATTGTTACTAAAACATACGTGTCTCAATTTAATTAATAAAATGGCCGATAATTTGGAACCACTACAACCCAATTTACAGAACTTGGTCGAACAAGAGTCACTAAAATGGATTTTTGTCGGTGGCAAAGGCGGTGTCGGCAAGACAACATGCAGGTGATAATAGCAACAACAATAAAAACGTAAGACTTGCTATAAATGCATTTTATGGCCAAATTACAGCTCCAGTTTGGGCGTACAATTGGCCAAGGTGCGCGAATCCGTGCTTATTATATCCACAGATCCTGCACACAATATATCGGATGCTTTTGATCAAAAGTTCACAAAGGTGCCAACAAAGGTGAGCAAGACGCACATATACATATGTACACACATTAATACATCTTATAATTTTGTACACTTAGGTAAATGGCTTCGACAACCTGTTCGCCATGGAGATCGATCCAAATGGTGGCGTAAACGAGCTGCCTGAGGAATATTTTGATGGCGATAACGAGGCACTACGCGTAAGCAAGAGCGTCATGCAGGAAATGATAAATGCTTTGCCCGGCATAGATGAGGCAATGAGCTATGCCGAGGTGATGAAATTGGTTAAAGGCATGAATTTCTCGGTGGTCATATTTGATACAGCACCAACAGGACACACATTGCGTTTAATAGCATTCCCACAGGTCGTCGAAAAGGGCTTGGGCAAGTTGTTGCGTTTAAAGTCGAAGGTAGCGCCGCTGCTCTCGCAATTCGTTTCCTTACTAGGCTTGTCTGATATTAATTCCGATACATTGTCCAATAAACTGGATGAAATGTTGCGCATAATCTCGCAGGTCAACGAACAATTTAGGAATCCAGTAAGTAATTAGTACTATAAAGTGTTGCTCAGATTTAAATTGATTTTTTGTAGGATCAAACTACATTCGTTTGTGTGTGCATTGCTGAGTTCTTCTCACTGTATGAAACCGAGCGCCTGGTGCAGGAGCTGACCAAATGCGGCATTGATGTTCATAATATAATTGTCAATCAATTGCTATTTGTGGACAAGGCAAACAGTTCCTGCAACATGTGCGCCTCCCGCTATAAGATACAAGAAAAATATTTGGATCAAATTGGCGATTTATATGAAGACTTCCATGTTACCAAGTTGCCGCTGCTGGAAAAGGAAGTACGTGGCCCGGACAGCATTAAAACATTCTCGGAGTATTTAATGAAAGAATATAAACCAGCAGCAAACTCGAATTAAGCCTTGAAAAAATCTATATATGTGTTTAGAAGTATGTGTGCGTAAAATTGCATCTCATTTTGGTCATGGTCTATTAAAAAAATTTTTTAGTTTATGCTTAAAGCATTTTTTTATAATAAAGAAGTTACGATTTATAGGCCATACACGACATTCATAATTTAAACCCAACACCGAAGTATAAATGTTTGGGAAATAAAGATACTTTATAGGAAATGCAAGCAAACGACTTTTTTTTAAGATTATTACGAAATTTAAGGGATTTACAGAAGGAGGTCTGAACTCTGGGCTTGCTCGTTTAGTCAATTTTGAACTCATTTTGCACTTACAAATGTATGGTTATAAATAAAGTTTCGACTTCATTTTTAAAAATCGGGTAGCAAAATCAAAGGAATCTTTGTCGGAAAAGTTCAAAATAGGAGACTTTATTTTCTCAAAACTTTCAAAACGAGACGGAACTTTGTTTTCCATACAATTTTCGATTAAATATTAATTATTTTCCATTAAAACTAAAGATCATTTCAAAAATGAGAAAAAGAAATTAAAGTTTTTCATAATTAAGTTTTCAATGCTTGAAGCTCCCAAAACTTTACCGTTTTTAAGTGGATTAGAACGCAGAAAAGAATTAAAGTAAAATAATTAAAGCAGTAATGATTCTTTAAATTTAGTTTGCATGAATAAGATAAATCTGAGTCGATTCAATAAATATACGACTGTATAATTCTTAATAATATATTTATTAAAAACACAGAAAAATTAAGATTTTCTGTTTAATAAAAATATATATAACACCCACAAAACGTACCCCAATGAATCAGTTTGGCAAAAATAATACAATTTGCTAGGGGAAACTAAATATTATAAGTCCTGAATTATTATTATCTAACAATTGCGTGCGATAGCGTCTAAGGTGTTGGTACTTGTCGCCTTATATTATCGGCTTAGTTATAGTATTATTATTGTATTATAATTAATATTTAAATAAATAAACTTTTAACATACCGAAAAGGAAAAATTATAATTGATAAACAGCTGCACATCGGCTTAATTTGAACCAAAAACTTTGCACAGAGGTTTCCTTAAACAATTTCAAAGCTGTTTCAATTGTTTTTTGAAGCTTTCATACAGTTGCTTAAGTACCACACTTATTAAACTCGTGAGAAAAGCTTTAAAATAATTTAAAGCTCAGTTTTTTCCATTTAAAAAATTGTTTTTAATCAATTATGTAAAATTGCTAATATGCATTTTCAATATGCTTGCTATACTTGTTTGCTGTCATGCACACAAGCAGTGTAAACATGCTATGACAAAACAGCTGTTTGCCGCTGCCAACTCTTTTGCCATCACTATTGGCAGCGCTGCTAACGACTCTGTCAGTCCCTGGTCATTCGTTTTTGCGTTGTTTTGTTGCTGCTCGCTCGCCTGTAGCATTTTTGTATTTTTTATTATTAAAAATAATTGTTAAACAAAAAAGCAGTTGCATTTAATAAATATGTTTGAATTGGTGCATTTTTAATCCAAACGCTTCAACAGCTAAGCAAACAGTTAACAATTAAAACGACAAATAACTAAACAACAAAACACGACAGCTTTTCAAGGATATTCGTTTGACAAGGACCTTCATAGGAACCACAGGTAGGCTAACAAAAGAGGCGCCAATGCGCTTATATGTGTTAAATACATACAAATAGTGGGCAGGAGCCTGTTGCAATCAATAACACAAGGGCTCTCTTCGGAAGTTTATATGACGCTGCTCACTCACGCCCCGTCAGCACCTACAACAAACACACACAAATTATAATAATAATAACAACAACAGCAGTTTGTCGTTACTTTGGCCATATCAGAGACACGCATATGTAGTATGTATTAAAAAAGAAATGACGATAAAGTTGGCAACGTTGGTGAGAAAAAGAGTCACTCTTGTAAGCTTGGCGCTATCAAAACTCGTTTGTCTCTGTTTTGTATTCCATTTAACAGGCCTGAGTTGTCCGTGTAGCGCAACGCATTAACATTTCCGCATTGCTATTGTCCGCCCCCACGCTTCCTTGGCCATTTCCGCTTTTCTCTGACACAATGCCCATTTGTCCTTGAGCCTACGCCCATCTTGAGCTGTGTCATTGCGCTTCGCGTGACCTTAGCCTATCCACGGCTACAAACAGTTAAACATATTCAATTCAATTACACCAACGCGCCTTTTTTGGCATTTCAGGCGGACTTCTTGGTATACTATAAATGCCGCATAGCACCCAAACTCCTTTTAAGGCATGGGCACGTATGCAAGCCGTTAGAAAGGCCTTTTATATCAAAAAATTCATTAAATCAAGTGCCTGGTCGTTTGCCGCTCCGTTTGTGTAGTCTTTATATAAGGTCACAGCTATGGCCGGCTTGTCTGGGTTTGGCTGTAAAGTTGAATTTTGTATGCCCTTGCAGCGCGCCTTTTTGCGCTGTTGGCAGGTGTTAAGTGACGGGTTTGGGTTTTTGTTTACTAACTAAAAGTTTTCCGTCAATGAACTATTAGTATCTTAGTGGGCTCTAAAAGGCGAATACCAATCAGTTGTCTGCCAGAAAGTTCTCTGTCGAAATTTAATTAAGAAACAAGTTCTCAGATAACTTATCTTAATTCTGATGCTGCTCAGCTTGTCATCTAGTAATTTGTAATCTTGACAAGACGTTGTTCTACGAGCTTCTTAAAATTGAACATACTCTCAGTAAGTGTATAAATTTAGCTGCCTTGTTGTTCAGCATTTTAATGCCATTGAGTTTCTTGTGCCTCCGATTGACACACACAGCAAGTACAAGTCTTTATCTAAAGATAAGCTACACACAATTTATAAATTATAAAATATTTTTATAATATTAAACAAAGCAAAGCATTTGTGCTAGTGAAGCGTCGTTGTTTGCTTGTTCCTTTGATTGGGTTAATAAACGAAAATGTCTTTATCTAAAGATAGCCTCAACGTAGTCAACTACGCATATCTAAGGTACAAAGCAAATTGATTGTTTTTATTTTATAAGTTAAGGAATTTTTTTTTTATTGAAACTTAAGACTAACCATAAAATTATTATATTAATTCTTGCTTGCAACTGGAAATAAATTGGGATTCATATTTTTAAAAAAATGTAGCAATATGTCGGTCGCAGGTTTACGCCAGTGCTTATTGCTCTGGAGCGTTGACTACTGGAACTTGGAAGGTACCATTAAGTTGTTACGTCTATGATTTTTTTATACAAATTATATTTTTACTTAATTTTTTACTTTATATACGATTTACAATGCAAATTTACTAATGTATCTGCATATATTTATTATAGTTATGGCAGACAATGTGTTCAAGTCACACGATATCGGGCTGCGCGCTCAAAAGAAAATTCTCTCACGCATGGCAACGAAAAATATTGCGAAAACCTTTATAGATGGCACAACGGCCTCACTGCTGGATAATCTGTACAGATTGTGCAAGATGCATGTAAGTATATGCGATATAAATCCTAAGATTAACAGTGTTCTTTTCTTTAAACTATGGACAACCTAATCAACATTGCTGCTTGATGAGCGTCCTGCTTTTATAGCAAAAACGTGGAGCAAAAACGTGGCTTATGTGCTCACTACCTGGTCCTGCGACGGCTAATCCGTTTCGAATAAAAAATCTCTAAGACTTGTGTTCTTGATCTACTTGCTGATACTGAAGTTTTCGAGCGCGATGGACGATTTCCTTGGCTGCTTGAAAAGTACATTCCAACCGCAATCTTCTCTGTACCTTATAAATTATAAATGGTCTACGCTCTCCAAATCTATACTCGGATCATTAACATAAATTTTGCCTTATAAATTATAAAACGTCTACGCTCTCCAAATCTATACTCGGATCATAAACATAAATTTTGCCTTATTAAAGGCTTAGATTCTACAAATTGGAATCTATACTTGGCTCATCAACTCAAGTCTGTCCTAAAGCAACTGTCCTACAACTTTTATTATACATATTTAAGCTATTTTATGAAACCGCATTACTGAAGATCCATATTTTCTTGTATTTACTTGTAGACCGGCAACAAAGCGCGTGCAGAGAAGCTTATCAAGAATATTATTAAAATTGTCATCAAAATTGGCGTGCTGCATCGCAATAATCAGTTCAGTGATGAGGAGCTGCAAAAGGCAGAAAACTTTAAGCGAAAATTCCAGGCAAGTTTTGTACTAAAATCTTACTAAATGTTTTTACTAAAATGTTTTTATTTTGCAGAACACGCAGCTGTCCATTATATCATTCTACGAAGTGGATTACACCTTCGATTTGGCATATCTGCAAAAGTCCATAGCCGAGTCGCATGTGGCGTTAAGATCCATTGTACAGCCACATTTGACAGATAAGTCGCTAAATCGCATTGATGAGGTATTTGATTTCTTTGCCGATGCCTCATTGTTGGAAACAGCTTTCAAACCGGATTCGCCGTACCGTGAAGTAATGGGCAAAATTGTGGCCGACATAAACACAGCCATGGAACTGGGCGATATCTAAGCAGTACAACTAATGGGATGGATGCTATTGAAGAAGGCTATTATCAAACCAAAAAGAAACACAACACAACTAACTGCTAGTTCAGAGCAAAAGCTTTTGCTTTTTAGCCCACCAACACCACAAAAAAAAAAGAAGAAACTATTAAGAAACAGCAGCACGGCTAAAGGGATTAGGGAAACAAGCGCGTATAAAGACAAAAACTATTTTTAATTTGTATGGTGATATTGCGTTAAGAAATTAACACTACCAACTAAAGGTCAAATATCTAAAGACGTCCTGTTTATTTTTATTATATACACATTGATTGATTAATTAACTGTATGTCGATATTAATATTGGTGTACTCAAAACAAGTCGTAACAATTTATTGTTTAGCTTTAAGTGAACTAACAATTATAAACTTAAGCGATAAGCTTTCAACGTTATTATATACGTTGATTTATGTGTGTCTTTGTCTAAATATTGTATGAGAAATGTCTGCACAAAGCAATTTTTTGTATTAATCTTTTGATACGTACTCTTAAACTCGCTCTTGAATTAAAAAATCAAATGCTTTATGTACTTAATACCCCTATATCTCTGATCTCTACCAGAAAAAAAAAACTTTGCTAGAATTTCCACACAAAACGCAAAAATTTAATGTTAACTATTATTGTATGTGAAAAGTAAAATCAAATATTTAAACCGAGCGCCAGTTTTAAAATCTATTACACGTATTTCTTCATGTATTCCCAAGGCTTTGAATCCTTTAAAATTAAGCATTATTTATTTATATATGATATTTATCAAAACTTGATTGCATTTTTAAATTGATATTCAATGCGGAACCAAAACATATCGAAAATTAGCAAAAAACGGACAATAAATTGTTCAATTTTGTAATTTATTTCAACTAAAAATTGTTTAAAACAAAAAATGTTGCTTAAATGATCGAAATTTTCTTTTGGTATATTAAACCCATTTAGTTTATGTATTTATTTATATGTATGAAATTTGTTTACAAACAAAATTAAGTTGAATATAAAAATAAAAGCAACAACTACCGAACTGGAACAACTTTAACGCTAATACTTTTTATTCGGCCCGCTTTTTCTGCAGCTCTTCATCATTTTCACTGCCACGCTCCAGTTGCTGCTGCTTGAAGAGCTCAATAAGCTTTTCTGTTGCAGATTGTGGCACGTCCAGCGGCCGTGAAGCTTCGCTATTGGGATAGGTTATGTTGTTTGAGTCGGGTGAACGCAGCATAAATGGAGTCCATGGGCCTTGTATGGAGGGTATATCGGTATGCCACATTTTGCGCAAACGCAAAGAGCTGGAGCTGCCATTTTGGGTCTTCAGTAGTTCAATCCATTTGGAGATTTCTTCTTTGGTATTGTTGCGTACGCTGAGCCATTCACGCTCACCATTTACTGCAAAATAAAATGGGTTAATAATGTAAAGTAATATATTTACTTGGGAAATAATAAGAATCCAACAATAACTACATATGGGTAAGGATTATTCCCCTTTTTTGATGAACTAGGTATCATTTCAATAAACTAGTAAACCCGTCAGCATTCTATGAAAGTTATTGCCCATTTTTTGAACCAGTAAAAGTTGCTAAAACCGAGAAGTCATGTCTAAGCTTTAATTCTGTTAGAAGTCGCTTAGCGTGATAGAAATATCAGAACACATTTCTTGATAGAAGGTTTACAAGATTAGTCCGTGGGAATGTTAGTATGACCAGCAATGACTTGGGAATTTTTATCACTTTGTTTTTATTTTGTCTATCCGAGTACGACTGCAGTCGTGGAATCCCAAGGACAAAAAGAAGTAAAGGCAGGCCAACAGTGGAGTAGATTTAGATTTTATAAGAATAAATATCTCGTATATCACAGTACGACTGGTGCCACTTTATTTCAAATATCCACATATTTACATAGACGTTCGGGCATTACAATGACGATTTCTTTGGAATATTCAAGCGCTTCCTTTATTTTATACTGATAAAAAATAAACTCTTCATCTAAACATTCTCAGACATTTTCAGATTTTTCACACTATTTATACTTCCTTCCCCACAACGCAGACTACCGTCCGGCTTAATACTTACAGTACTCGCCCACCATCACTGGACTCCGGTGACGCCTGGGCTTCACATAAACCACAATACCGGGGTTCTCCTTGGCAAAGTCCACCAAATGGTTTTCAATAAAGTCGCTACAATCATATACAATTATATTTTAATACATTGTTAAATATAAATTCTTTTTCGTTGCCACTTACCGCATGCCTCTGCTGGCTCCATGATTCTTACAAAATTTTAGAGTAATACGCTGCAGCTGGCAGACGTAACGTCCCATACCATTTTGCAAGGGTGCGCGCGGAAAGCCCGACTTTAAAAACAAATGACTATTGGACATTTTAATTAATTTTGGGCCTAAAAATAAGTCACAAAATTCTTTGCAACAAAATCACGACGTAACCTCACGCTGACTGCTGCTGTTCAATCAGCTGTTTCTGTTGTGCTAGCAATAACAGGGCTGTTATGCTTAGGCAACAACACAGCATAACAACCCTGTGCAGCTGATAACGCCAAAGAAGAAGCGGCACAAAAGAGAATACAACTAATGCAGTCGCGTCGCTTTGGCTGGGTCAAAAAGCAATAAAAGAAAACTAAAGTGGAAAACGTGCAACGTGTTTGTGGAACGGAGCAGCGTATTTTAGAGATAGCAAAGCACTATAAATGCATTGCTTATCTTTAGAAAAATTAGCGCATTACAATGAGTACAGTAAGTGCCGGCAAAATACATTGCTTATATACATACATATACAGACGCCCCTTAGTAAACAAACGCCTAATTGTATTTATGCTTTTTATTTACAGAACTTTGCGGGCACAAAGTTTTATAAACATAATGTGCTTGAAACTGCGGATGAATTAGACAAGGCGGAGGAAGAAGAAGAGGACGAGGACTCAGCCGAAACGGGCTCGACCACATCTTTTAGTTTGCAAGAGTGCATAAACGAGTTTCGTGCGAGACGAATTAGACGTGTTTCTACGCAAAGTCGCGACCGTGACATGCCACTGGCTTGTGAAGTACGCAAATCAGCGCCTGTACGCTCCAGCCCGGATGCGGATTTAATCAAGCAGAATCGCTGCAACAAGGAGCAGGAGCGCAAGTGTAAGCCCTGTAAAAATGGTTTCTGTTATTGCTTTACCAGCGATAGTGGTGATTGTGCTTCAATAGCGCCGACACGTGAGGCACACGTGCGACAGCATAGACGCAGCAGGCGTTCCGAAAGCAATAAGGTGAGTCAACCCTAATATAAACAAATTTTATCTACTTGAAATGTTATTTATTTATGCACAGACTGGGCACACACAGCCGCCTACCGCGCAGCCCGCAAATAATTTGGATCATCAGAAGCAGTGTCGTCGCCGTAGCGTGCCACCCAACATCAAGCTAGCCAGCAGTAAGCCAACAAATTTCCATTCCAACCATATAAGTCCATTTAAAGCCGAAAGCAGTTTACTGGCCGTGGGTGAAGATGCGCCACTTATACACATTATACAGGAGCTGCGCGACAATTGTGTCATATCCGAAGTGCGCGTGAACAAACAGAAGCTGCAGCGCAGCTCAGTAGATAGAGTAGAGCCAGTGACCCACAAAATGCAGCCACTTGAAAATATAGACTTTCAGCCAACAGCTCCTGCTTTGTCTAATATCAGCGAGCAGGAGACGCCGCCAGAGGATTTAGAAACAGAGCAGACCAGCGCCTCAGGCAGCAGCTTGCAGTCAACTAGGCGTAGCAGCTTAAAGAGCTCACGTCGCAGTTCTGGCGGCAGGCTTTTGCAGAAACGGCTTTCCCATGGTCAGGTTAATTTTAAGACGCGCGACGTGAAATATCCGCCACCAAAACCTCCGCGCCGTAGTACACAGAGTCTAGATGGTAAACACTCTTTGTCGTCATTGACTTCTACAACGCCATCGGTGCGCGAGGCGGAAAAAGTGCTGGATGAGTTTTTACGGCGGCGTGGCGTGCAGCTGCCGGTGGCCAGCCCGCCTAAGCAGACTGCACAGCCAAAAAGTAATCGCAAATCCTATCCGCAAGGTAAATGCATTAAAAACTTTGTCTAGCTTTCACTCGTTTCAACCACATTTATCGCTTCAGCGGAGGTAGACAAGCGCAAGCACTTTGAACCACTGCCCAGCTGCCCTTCCCTAAGTGACATTGAACGTGTTGTGGCCTCCAAGCGCGGTAGCCATTATGCAAAGAATATACATAAAGGCAGCAGTTTGCATCACAAAAATGCTGTAGCCGATAAGCCCATGAAAGAGGTTATGATGGGCTGGGCCGAGCCTAAAATTGCAGACATGCTTAACTATGAAGGCAAATCTGGACGCAGCTATGAGCGTCAATATAAAAGCCAAGCATCTCAGGCGGCTCCACAAAGCGCTATAGGCTGGCAAGCGCCACCAAAGGTCTCTCTGGATACGGTAGATGGCGCAGTTAGTGAGAACTTGGCGGCCAATATGGAACAAAAACATACGCCTATTAAGTATCCTAGAGGCATAAAAGCTAAACATGCAGCACGTGCCAGCCAAAAGTTTATATGGGGCGAACAATGGCGTAATCTATCACCATGGAATGCAAACAAGCGTACACACAAAACTACAAGCTTGCGCTCCAAATCTAAAAGTTTTCTCAATAACTCCAAAATTAAAATTCTACGATTTGTCTCGCCTAAGAAATCAAATCAGAAGACCGAACTTTCTACCATCAGATTGTGCACAGTTGGTGTGCAAACTTCTCAATTGGATCTCTCATCGCAATCTCCGCCAGGCAGCTATCATTCGCCAGTACAATCTTGCCGCATTAATACTACTCCATCCGCTACTACTACTTCAACATTGCAACAGCCGACACAGCAGCAGAGCTCCGAGCAGCCCTACTTTGATTTTGAACGCAAAGTGAAGCCTCCGACGCCGCCAAAGAAGTTGCCGCGTGCTCAGCATGCACGTAAGTTGGACTTTCATGGAGCAGATAGCTCAGTCAACTGTGCACCAACTACAACTTACCGCTCTTATCACAAAGAACTTGATCAGGATGTGACAATAACCAAAATGGGTTACTTACTAGGCAGCATACGCGCCAAGCTGGAGGCTAGCGATGAGCGTGCTATGCGTACTTTTCAGGTGAGTTTTGTACAAAATTTTGTAGTTTTATTAACGTTAAAGCAACGGGCCAAAAAGAAAACTGGTTGCCTTAAAAATTATAACAGCGCAAAGATTGCGCCCAGAGCATAGTGATCTGAGCCCAAAAAGTGATTCGGTATGGGTCCAGTTTTATAACAGCTGTTTATTGAAGGCAGTGTATAGACGCTTTGTACCTCCATTTTTTGCTTGCTCCCCGGGCAGTTGGAGCGTAGTATATAATCTACAGTGATCCATTCCTCCTGATGCGTAGAGGCTGTCTCTTCACCCATGTCCAAAACATCAAATTTAAGCGTCTTTGGCTCCTCAGCTTCTTCTTGCGTCAGCAAAGCTATGGGAGATGAATTGGCCAAGCTATTAAAATCGCCGGTCAAGATAATAGGCGTTACTTGCTCATTTTGATCATTTTTGGCAAAGTCACGTAGTGCGCTTAGCATTTTGGCCACCTGCGCTTGACGTATGTCATTGCGTTTAGGATTGTACAGCAAATGTGTCGTAGCCACAATAACTTCCTTGTTTTCGTCAGACTGCTTTAGACGAAACTTAGCAAATACCGCCACATTCTCACGTAGCAGTAATGTCACATTCTCAGTATACATCTCCAGCTCATACTGTTCCAACAGCTCAAATTTTGACGAATCGTAGATGATGGCGCAGCCATCGGTGCGGTGACCCGTCTTTTTTTTATAAATGTACTCCAAGCGTTTTCCATTGCAAGTGCTGAGACACTGCACCAGCTGTTGCAAATGGTCATACTGCATTTCCTGCAGACATAGTATGTCCGGATCGAGTCTAAGCATTTCGCGTTGCAAGTTTTGAAGTCGCTGATTCCACTGGAGCCACTTCTGATTTATATTGAAATACAATTGTAAATGCTCGACTAACAAATCTTGTGCTAGTATGTTGTAGGAGATTAGCTTAAAACTGTTCGGCGTCTTCTCGCATAACGTGTTCTTGGTTTTAAGCCATTGGCGATTATAATCATAGCTAGGCTCCATTTTGGTGGGTTTTTTAGTTTTGCTCTGGCGTGTGCTGAAGATTCGCAGGTTGACGATATTTGTATTGTAGTTGACTGCTTTTTTGGTGACAACATTGGTGAATATGGACCGGAGCAGGTGTTTGTACATCGCATCATAAGGTGCCCAAAATTGCCATCAGAGCAGCTTATATTTTTTTTATTATTTTAGAAAAGAAATTTAAGTAATTTAGAGCATCAAACCAATGTGACCGTACTGCTATAAAATGCTGTAATAGGTCACACTAGTCAGCTGCTTAGCGCTGTCTGTTTTGTGCGCTTCTTTCGCAGCTACGTTGCGCTCTTATCGATAACAATCGATTACTATTATGTATCGCATTCAAAATAACATACGTTTGTTTATTTACAGGAGTGCTCGCGCTTTGCGGAGCAGCCAGGTTTCGATTATCCGGATAGTCAACGCGTTGTACCATCGCGTCATCGTAGGGACTTGGACTGTGAGCCAATTTACTCAGAAATCGAAGAGGATTGTTTGCTTATAAGCGGCAGTCCGCATTATGAGAGCAGAACTGCAGCAAAAGTATCAGTGGCCACGACGCCTACCACTGTTGTGTCAACCTCAATGGCCACGCCTACACCATCGCCAGCGCCACCAACTGTGGATATTAATGCGCTCTACGCCCAGGTTCAAAAGAAGTCAGCAAAGAAACCTACAGAAGCTACACCTTTGGGCCAATTTCTGCAGGAGTCATTAAAAAATGGTAGCTTCTTTAAGTTCATGCCTTTGCCGGATGAGCCTAGCAGTGAGTCTGGCTACACCCTGAGCAACTTGCCCACGGAGGAATCACTACGAGAGGCATCTTTGGCGCCTGAGCTGTGCACACCGCCTTTGCCTCCAGGTGTACCAACAACATCACTGCATCAATCATTAAATAATATACACGAGCAGCATTCGCCGCCCAAAAATCATAGAAATCTATCCAAATCTGAGCTATCCTTACAACGCAGCGAAATCTTTTTGGAAAACTTGTGCCGCAGTGAAATGTTGCTGGATCATGATGACAATGTGCGACTGGAGAAGGTTGAAAATGTAAGTATATGATGTAAAAAGATTATTTATGGTTTTGACTGATTTCTTTATATAAAAGACGGCACTGAAAGCCAGCAATGCAGCTGTGGATAGTGTTTCCTATGACTTGCCACATGAATGCCGAGATGATTTCAATGAGTACGCGCTTGAAGATGATGTCAGCTCATATGCCAGCAATGCTCATGGTCAGTACGGCTCGGCACATATAGAACCACCACATTCGGATAACCAAAGCACACCGAAGAAACAAAATCAGCGCTTTACAACTAAGGTAGAATTTTTTGTTGATTCCTATTAGCTTATAAGAACTTGTTGCTTATTCGCCATAAACTTTTCTTGTGTTTATGCTTATCGCTTATCAAACTATTCACATCACGCTGTACATAATTTACTTTGCTTTATAAACATTAATTTAAATACAGGCTACGCCTTATATTTAATTATATCTTTGTTTATTTTGTTTAATCTTTGTAAAAAATATAAAATGTAATTTTGCAGCACACTCAAACGCTCAGCATTGATACAACCGATGGTCCAGCGCCTCGTACTCTCAATATCAGTCACAGCTGTCCTACTACACCGCAACAGCAGGATACCTCTTATGCCACGGCTAATCAAAATTCCCAGCATGCTCACAGCTGCAGCGAGCTTACGCCGATGACCATGGATAGTCAGTTGCTATCCACCAGCGCGCTGGCCCGTTATCGGCTGCTCAAGGACGCGCTGCGTCGCTCCTATCGCAAGGGCAAGAACTTTTTTAAAAACGAGAAGCAGCGCTTAACTCACAGCTTAAGTTTCAATCGCGATCAATCCAATCAAACCGAGGCTGAGTTGGATAGCAGCAGTCAATATGCCAGCTTTAATTTGGATACGCTTATGAATGAGTCACTTTCCACGGTGGAGCAGCTGGCGCAAGCTGTCAGCATTTGCCGTCAAATGCCCGAGCTGGAAATCTCCTCTGAAATGGTGGAAGCCGAACGCTTGCTGCTTTTTAGTTCACTGCGTCAACAGAAACCACTATTGAGCGTGTCCACGCTGGCAGCACGGCGTAAGGCGCAGAGTTTTTTGATAGATGCTATGCACTTGCCAGTCAAAGCGGATGCTAGTCAGGACATGTTCTTTAACTACTATTATATATGCACTTTTGAGTGTGAGGGCAGAATTAGTTCCACGCAGTCGGTAGAGTGTCATAATGGTGCCGCTTTATTTCGGGATTGCGGCATAGAGTTCTATAGTACACTTGAGGCCGAGGCGCTGGAGCTGCGTTGCCAGATTTTTATGCTGCGCTTGCGCAAGGTTTCAACGCTGTCATTGGAGCCACAGAAGGTAAGTGCGACTGTGTAGTAGTCACATCATTAACAACTAATGCTTGGAGTTTTTTTTTTTATTATGTAGAAACGTTCTAGTCTGGGCGGCACCTCCAGCAATTCCAACAGCTCTACCCAAAGCGAGCATATTGCTTCACGATTTCGTCTACACGCCTCCTTTACACTGCACGCTTCGGATATGCGTCCCTTTCAGCTGGTGTGCAGTGAATCGCAGAAAAGCACTAACCTATGCTTGCGCAGCTCCAGCAGCAGGCAGTTGCCTTTAACCATGCATACCAAATCCAGCAATTTAGCGCCACAAATAACATTGACGGCGCGTTCCGAAATGCGTCTACAAAAGTTGCAACATGCTGGCTATTTGAATGTGCAAGATCCGAAGAGCCAGCACAGCTGGAATCGTCGTTGGTGCACTTTGTTGGGTCTGCAGTTAGCCGTATGGCAGCATGAGGATACGCTGACAGAACAGCCGCCACTGTTGTCCATAGGACTGCAGCATTGTGCACAGACCCGCATAGACTCCGCACCACGTGAGTTATGTGCGCGTGTGCGTAGCTTTATGCTGCAGTGCGGCGATGAGCAATTTTACTTTGCCAGCGATACGCAGACAGAGCTCAATGAATGGCTGGAACAGCTGAATGAGGCATTAAGCTTGGTGCAGCGTTGGCTACATGGAAACTAAGTGTCTTTTACGTAAATGTTAAATAGGTTTTGGTATTTCGTTTAAGGTGTCGTTAATTGTTTTATTTATAATTATTTTACGATGTGTTGGCTAAGAAACGTTTCATTATATATTATTTATGTACTCGAATATAGAGTTTAAAAAATTTGTGCAACATTAGGCAGCTTTTTGACATAAATAGTTTGTATATAAATATAAGTTTATCTATATATTGTAACATTCCGCTCAGGTTAGGATTTATAAAAATCAACACAATTGTGGCCTTAAGAAAAACAATTAACAGGAAAAAAATGTTATTTAGCACATTTAGTTGGTGCATTTTTAGAGTACACTTTACAACAACAACAGTTTATTACATAATTTACAATGGTATATGTATAAGTTATAAGCATTTAGTAGTATATAAGTACTTTATATAGGTTACAATATTTTACATGGTTTAAATACATATACATGTATATATATAAAACTATATGTATGGTAGTTTCACACATACGCACACACACACACGTATGTAACTATTTATAGTGTTATTAGCTGTTTTTTGTAATTCCCCTTTGCTTATTACAGTGCAAAAACATAAAATTTGAGGTTATGTTTGTTGTGGTAATTGTTTTGTCAAGCAATTTACATTCTTACAAGTAAATTGTACAAGTAACAGCTACTACTATTGTTTGTTTTTATTATAAGTTATTCCTTTTCTATTTAAGTTAATTATACAAACGGTGCCCATCTGCTTTTGGTCTACTACACACACACATACAATATGTATACACATATTATTATTTAGGGATATGCCGTACAACATGCTCTAAGAGTGTGTCTCTCATCCTGCCGTTTCTTGTTAAAGATTTCTAAGCCAAAACATATTTCCAAACGCGATTTGTCTGATGATTCGTGCCAGTTTCGGTAACATATAAAGCGGAACCATTTACGCTAACCGCTATGGAATGTGGATTTTTGAATTCACCCCAATGTCCAATTATGGTCTCAGAACGTGGATCGATAGTGAAGCCTCGCACAGGCAGCATAGACGTGGGTCCATTTACAGCAAACACAATATCACCATAGCCACTGACACCGAAGACGCGTCCCAGATCGGGTTCCTGTATAGTGGCCGCGGGTTGGCCTTCACCATGCGAAGATTTCAAGCCGGCTCTATGGTAATATATAAGATTTTAGTTAAAATAAACAAACTTATTTAGAAATACACTCACTTGGGACACACAACGCGCATGTTCTCACGATCCGCAATGCAGAGTAAATCCAGATGTTCTAGCAGTGTAATAGCATGAGGTACTTGTAGGGATAAAAATTCTGTGGGTAAATGTAATTTTATTATAAGCTATCAACTAATCGAATTACGTATACGCACCGGGTGGCTGTGGTATGGTGCGTAGAAGCTTGCCAGCGGCATTGAATTTCAATATGCGACTATTACAGTAGCCATCCGCAATGAAGAACTGGAACAAAATATGCAAATTTTAATTAGTATACTAAAGAATGTGATGTGTTGTCTAAATAATCTCTAAATAACGTGAATGTTTAATATTCGGAGATCGGTTTAAGGCAATGTCTAGTGTGCCTATAGAGGAAGACCTTTAAAAATTCAAAATAGTTTATATTCTTGTGCTAAAATTAAAGGCCATTAAAATAAATGGTGAAATATTCATTTTGAAGCGAGGTTATCAAAAACGTCAAAAGGTGAGTAATTAGCTAAACTTAAGGCTATCGATGGAGCGTGTGAAATTTGCAGAAATTTCTTAAATTTGTATACGCTTTGCATATTATAAAAAGGGTATGCTAGACTTGTGCAGCGTATGTAACAGGCCGCAGAAGGCTTGGCATTATAATACTTAGTATCGATTCTAGATTATCTTCTAGGTGGGGTTTGGTATCAAAGTAGCTTTCGAAATCAAGAACCCCACCCGGCGGTCCGCCACTGATTTCACTTTCTTTCATCAGTCAAGCTAGACTAGACCCATAATAATATGGTGTTTGATTTATGTGATCAAAATAAAGTGGACTTTGGAAAGTGTGGACAGTGTATCTCTCTATCGGACACAATTTTTTTCGAATTGAATAAGTTATGAAAACAAAAAAATAAAAAAGCAATTAAAAATTATTTTGTAAACAATACAAGTGAATCCATTTCTTAAAAAAATACTGTCTGAGGTCAGGTACGTGAGGCTCATTTCTGATTAGTTCTAGTTCTAATGAGAAGCGAAACAGGCCTGATAACAACAATTATTAATTATTACTGTCCCGCGGCATCCCCCATTTTCGTGTATAAATAATTCTATAAAAAGTTAAACGATGAATAATTGAAAACAGTTTTAGTTAGTTTCTGAACAAAGATGACAATATTTTACGCTTGGCTCGTTCTTTTCTGGATTATAGGACTCTGCTTCTCATCCGACTACGATTCGTTTTTGGATGAAACTACAGATGTTTTCATTAGAGAATGTACGATAGCTGGTCATACCAAAGCAGATTGCTATTTTAAAGCGGCTGTTCTAGCTCTTTATCCAAACAGCCGAATGTAAAGGAAAATGAGTTTCAGGAAGCAAACATCTTAAAGAGGGATCTTTAAATTGTCAGCTTGTGTATTCCAAAGTGTCAATTTTAAGACGTCTAAAATTTTACAAAGATGTTAAAAGCTTGTATTATTTAAAAAAAATGATTAAAAAAATACAATATATCAATCAAAACTTCAAAAATAATTCATATTTATTGCGCATTTTGGTCTGTTATCTCCCTAGCTTCTTGCTCCTATAAAAGCAGAGCGTTGCTATATAATAAACCTGAGTTTCTTCAAGTATCTCAACAAGATGACAACATTTCTCGCTTGGATCTGTCTTGTCTGCCTGATGGGACACAATTTTGCATTTAACTCGGAATCGATTTTGGAAGCAACCAAGCATAACTTTATAAGCAAATGTATGAAAAATGGTTATACTCAGGAAGCATGCAAAGCTAGAGCCAATATTCTATGTTTATATGCACGCCGCCAATTTTGAGAAGAAATTGTATGGACACGATCTTACTGGAGGCTGAAGTAGATGAGGATGTTAATGCGCTATAATGAAGATTTTTTAGAAAAATTTGTGTAGGACACTTATTTTTTCTCTTTGGCAAAAAGTTGCCTTACTATAGCCAAAGGTCTTTTGCTTCAGTGCTTTCTTCTAATAGCTATTATAGTTTTAAAAACTTGTTTAATCTTAATTAAATAAATAAATCTTTTTCGAAGCAGAGGCAATATATTTTTCAAAGATGAAATATTTAATTGTTTTTTCTTAGTCTTCTGCGTCACGGGATTATTGATAAGAAAAATGGAATTCTTTTGTTTGCATTTCGGGTAGATTTTATGTAACAGAAATTTATTTTTTTGCTTAATTTTTTTCCGGAATTGATTGTGGAAATTGCCAAAAACCCATCAGTCAATCATTATAAAATATGAGCAATAAATTTGCATCAGTAATCGTCGAATTTTGGAAGCTTTCCGTGGAATCTATTTTAAACTGTTGCACATAGGTCGATGAAACAGTTGATGTATTCCTCCCGGTGTGTTAAGAACTTAAAAAAAAATGTTTAAATTCTTTGGGAATTGTTTGAGGGCGTATTAAAGTCGCTCAACATTGTCATAGCTAAAGAACATAGAGTAACTCATAGAGATTAACATTGCTTGCCCCGTTCGGCCGTGCCTTAGATGGAATTAAAAAGAATTTTCTAATTGCAACCCTAAGATCTCGATTTTTCAATAAAAATCATCTTCCGTTTTTTAATATTAAATTAAAGTACTTTTATGAATGAGCGGCTTTCCCCTATGCGAGAACAAGTCTGTCCTCACTGATTATCCGGGTACTCTCTGGTACGTTCTTGTGCGAAGTTATGATCAAGATCGGATTTTTTAAGCTACCCTGTTTCAAATCTTTTTTCTTAGTACAGAATCTTCTAATACCTTTTTAATTGAAAAAAACTTCAAACGTAGATCGTTAAAAAGTTCACACAACGGACTAAACACGCTATTCAGTTCATAATTATTTTAATTAAAATTAAATTTTTATAATCTAAGGTCACCTGAGCTTTGTTGTACGTATTAAATAAATAAGTAGCAAAGTTTACGGAACACCTTTCTGGCCCATCAAAGTACAGTGCCACCTATCTTCTCATGTTCGATGATGTTAGAGGAACACTTGGTAGGAAATCGATTTGAAAAGTATGTAAAGCTGTAATCGATTTGTAAAATTGGATGTAAACCATGACAACCAAAATGAGGATTCTTAGATTTGATTTCAGTTCCATTAAGGAAAATCTGTTGCTAAGTGGAGTGTGTTGGCAAATTGATGTACATATAAAACCGTGATCTGATAAAACATTCTTACGATTTTAGAAGAAAGAAAAAATGTTTTCTAATAAGACTAGACAGTGTTTTAAATTCTTTTTGCTTGTATAAATTCCAGTTTCTTTACAGAACGGAAATGGAACGCCTTGTTAAGCAAGAAATTTCTACTACTACTACTGCTACGAATTCTGGACTCCTAAGTGGAGCATGGAGCCTCATCGGTTACTTTCATCTTGTTGTCATTATAACGTGAAATTAGCACCTCCTCTGTGTTGGTTGCCGTAGCAGGGGATTGACCAATAATTGTTGTTTACCCCTTGGAGACACGTTTCCATCACTGGTTTGTTCCATGTTATTTTGGCATCTTTTATGAGAATCAATGAGTGATGGGTTCAAAGATTCTTTAGTTAAAAGCAGCCCCTGATATGGGGAAACAGACGCTTACCTGATGGCAATTAGGCTGCCAAAAAAGCATCAGGGTTTTTTGTGGTTTGCTCTTAGCTTCAGGACTCTTCTTCGACCTTACCGGCATGGGTGGCCCTACCGATAGCTATGCTACCGCCGCCATCGCTTTTGAATTCATCACCCCTAATGAGCCCCTCTCCAAGACAAGGTGGCAATCCCCGAGGATTGCATTTAAGTCGAATTTGATTTGGTTCGAAAGTTAAACGTAGGAGGACTTGTAGCTAATCCCTTTAAGGATACTCCCTTTTGTCAAATAATGCTTACCTCTCCCGTAGTGGCCACAGCAATGGAGGTGGGCTTACAAAGATGCTTGACCGAGGCGCCAGGACGAAAACGTTTGCCAATGGTCAGCAAAGGTTTGCTCTCCTGGGGCTTAAACTATTAAAAAACAAAGTGTTACAGACAAAATTTTTTTAAGATTATAAACAGGACGCACCTTAAAAGCCTGATGCATAGCCACATCAGTAATCCAATAATTGCCATGCGCATCGATGGTCATGCCGTGGGGCATATAGAACATGCTGGAGCCCCAGCCGTTCTTAATAGCGCCCGTTTTGGGATCCAAAACATAAATGGTTTTCTCCTTAATTGGTCCATACTCAATCAGGTAGTAAATATTGCTCTCATTGAAAGTGCTGCAACAACAACAAAACCAAAATTATTATACACACTGCAAAAAAACACTTGTTAACATTTTGGAGCACACAGCTGTTGACCTACTTAACATCCCAGTAGCGGTCAGCACGATGAAAAATTACTGGATTGCCCTGTGGATCTATGGACACGGCCGTGACCTGGCCAAAACTGTGACTCTCTGTGGGCCAGTTCTCGACCAAAACCGGTGTGGGCACACTGGCAGCAGGTATGGGCACATTATCATAGCTGCGTTGATTTTGCAGCGCCAAATCATCAGCAGCTGCGGGCAGCTGTTGGAGTTAATAAAGTGTTTAGTATGGTCTAAAGTTGTTTGTTTTGGTGGGTCAAGACTTACCTCCAGCCCCTTGTGCTGCATGCGACGCTTGATGAGCGCACGCACCTCGTCAAAGAAACGTTCGTTAAGGGTCAGCGGTTCGGGCAGGTGGTTGCCTGTGGCCAACAAGGCGCCAAAAGTTAACAGCGCACACACTAAAAGCCAACGCATTTTGTTTTAGTTCGCTTTTTGTTAATTAATTTAAGCTTCCTTAATTAAATGTAACTGCAGTTTTGTTTTTAATTTTTTTCTTTGCTGTGTTTTGTTAGGCCAACATCTGTTTGCTTTTGGGCTGCTATATATGTTGAGCTGGCTAGGGCTTAAACTTTACTGGCTTTTGGCCAAAAGCACCTATACTAACGTTAGCATTAACTTTTTTTTTGTACAACACATGCGCACTGCAGCCGGGCGCACAGTGGTGCATGCTACATTTGTTGGTGCCGCCATTGTGGCAGTCAGTTTTTGCACGCCCTACGGACACTGTGCCTCTTACAACTACGCCCACACAGCACTTGAAACCGTTTATTGATTTTTCAAATTGCCAAAATGTGTTGCATAAAAAACTGGCAAGCTGGCTAGAACTCATTTTTTTGGCTTTATTGTTTAAATAATTAACAACTAGTATATACTATTTACTGTGTATATAAAACAAAATGTGTACAACAAGTTTAGAATTTTAGGTGCGGCAGAGGGGGCAACATACTTGCAACAGTCACTGTTTACATACGTACATATGTTGCCGGCTGGGGTTTGGGCTGTTGTTTGACGTCACACGGCGTTTTATGGCCCCCAGTCCCAGTTGGGCTGTGTCCAAATATAACCGGTGTCTGTCATGGAACAGTAGGCATTGTAATAACGTCCCGGTGAGCTGAAATCACAATTAGCTTAGAGCTTAAAGTACTGCTATGACTACTTTGACGACATACCGGCAGTAGGAGAACTGCGGGCACTTGCAGCGAAATAGACTCTGAAATTCCTCCTTGCACACCTCATTCCACCAGCAGGTGCGCTGTAATTAAACACACTGGTAAACAAAAGTTTTGAAATAATTTCCCAACACACCTCTGTCATATAGCCGTGCACACTTTGATCCGAGTAGCTGCGTTTGGTTAAATGCGCCTGCACCTCAGGCGTTGGCTGCAACACGCCCCCCAGCACCGCCAGCAGCAGCCACAGTGCCGCTTGACCGCTTAATGTTACCTGGGTGGGGCTCAAAATTAAACAACTTTTTTAATCTCTCTGACTATAACCATAACTACTGACCTTTGCTGACATTATGCACTTTTTGAGCCTCTTGAACTTTTGTTTATTTCCGTTTTTCTCACACAATTCACGTGTCTCTCTGGCTCATATGACGCGTGCCCGACGCGGCTGCATGGCTTGAAGCGAGTTGGCCTACTACTACTACTACTTGGTGGCGACACTGACATATACTACGACAGAGGCACCATTGCGCTCTGCAGCAGTCGGCATTCATGCCACCACCCTCCACACACACAAACACTTACAAAAGGGTATAGGACGCAGTGCGGCAGACTCTAGTGTGCGTGTGAATTTTGGGCACACTTTTGTAGGGTCTTGTGCCACTGTGCCCATGGCGTTGCATTGAAGGGTGTTGCATTTCAGTGAGAAAAAAAGAGAGTGCTCGTATTTATTTTGTGTTTGGAGTTTGTTGTATTTTTAGTAAACTAAATGAGAGACGACTTTAGGTTGGTAGGGCAATGTAACTTATTGGGTCAAATAAATTTATCTAGCAACAGTGTCTATTAAGGTATGTGTGACGTAGCTGTTGCATGCGAGGGCAGGCTTAAAGTTTAACGGAATCACTTCTTAAAAAAAAGATTTTTTTTTTAAAACAATCTGCAAAATTTTTTGGATAAACTTTGTTATTACAGGTATTTATAGGTTATCGTTAAGAAACATTTTTCCAGTATGTTAGTTCGTCTTGAGAATTATTCTTGGAAGCATCATCCCAAGCGAAGATTAGGAGAATAAGCTGCTGGTCGATTTCATCTGGAGTGATTGTGACATAATTATACATAAATTCGGTCGTACTCTGGAAAACGAAAACCAAATCGAATTTTCTAGGTGTTTTGAAACCGACTGCTTCTTGCAAGACGCATTTTAAACTGAAATAATTTTTATACCCTGTACCGTATGGTACAAAGGGTATATTAAGTTTGTGCAAGCCGAAAATGTATGTAACATATAGAAGGAGACGTCGGAGACACCCCAAAGTTACCTAAAATATGATCAGGGGGAATAGAGAAGTCGATATACCCATGTCCGTCTGTCCGTCTGTCCGCCCGTCTGTCCGTCTGTCCGTCTGTCCGTCCGTGTGAACGCCTAGATCTCAGAGATGGTAAGAGCTAGAGTTACCAAACTTTCACATTAGATCCCATATTATTCCATAGGAGGCAAGTTTATTTTATTTTTTTGATATCGGGGATAAATTATATAGCTCCCATGGGGGTGTTTGAGACGACCTCGACAAAAAAAAAGCGTTTTAGATGAATAATTCGTTTGTTTATGAAGATATCGTAACGAAATTTGGTATTCGAAAGTTTTTTTCAGTTCCCAATCACTGTACCAAATTTGATCGAAATCGGTTGACTATATCATATAGCTCCCATTGGACCGATCGGCCAAAATAACTTTTGTAAAGAAAAATTCGCTATATTTCGTTTTTTAATAAAGATATCCTAACCAGATTTGGCGGTTGACTATATCATATAGCTCCCATAGGTCCGATCTTCCAAAAAATCGATTTTTTAACAAAATTTGTTGTGTTTCGTTTGTTTGTTAAGATATTGGGACCAAATTTGACATTCGTGAGTATTTTATAGTTCCTAAGCACTGTACCAAATTTAATCCAAATCGTTTGACTAGATCCTATAGCTCCTATAGGACGACCAATCGGTCCAAAAACACGTTTTTTATACAAAATTCGATGTGTTTTGTTTGTTTGTAAAGATATTTGAAAAAAATTTGGCATTCATATCTTTTTTAAGGTATTTAAGCACTGTGTCAAATTTTATTGAAATCGGTTGACTATATCATATAGCTCCCATAGGAACGATCGGTCAAAAAAAATTTGTGCTTAAAAATTCTTCTGTTTTTGGTTTTTTGTGAAGAAATCGGACTTTATTACAAGCTAGTGGTACAGGGTATCCTAAAGTCGTCCGCGCCCGACTTTACGTCCGCCATTTTTTTTAAATTATTTAATATTCTTAGATTATATTTATGCCCATTTTAAGGTGGATATTTATTGCTATATTTCACATTATAAGGCCTCAAGATTATTTATTTTTTTTGATAGGGAACCTTTCTATGAGATTTCAATAAATCCATAAGTTTAAACATTTTAAACCCGCACATAAATATGTATATATTCCTGTAAATATGGTTTTTTTTTTGTATGAAGAAATAATTATTATTATTTTTTTGTATGTACATCTAGGCTAAGCTGTCAATATTGGTAGTAGGGAACTAGTTTAATTACGTGATATACCAATTATATTATAATGAAAAAAAAAAAAATAAATAAAAACGAAAAATAGCTCACAACGAATTTTTTACATGCCATAACTTGCATAAAAATTGTGTTTTGTTTTAAGAATAGCAAAAACGTCGTTAATTCCAATTGAAAAAGAGTAAGCAAAATTTGAGCCAATTGCGCAAAAAAAAATTGGGATTTGGGAGAACGCAAAGCCAGCAAATTTTATTATCTCCGGAGCAAGCCTCAAAATTATTTTTAATTTTTTTTTGTGTATATTTTCTGTCAAGGCTTTGTGGAAGTTAGAAGATGGAATCTTTCAATCCTTTTGTGGCTGTATATATGGAAACTCTCAAAATACAAATCAATTTTTATAAATTTTTTAATTACAATATTATTTATTGCAATAATAAAAACAAAACTAGCTTTTTACTTTGATTTTTAGACACACTATTTTTTATTAGTTGGAAAACGAAAAATAATATTTTGTAACACTTTATAGTTAAAAAAAACCATAACGCAATACCATTGATTATTTTTAATTATGCATTTTTTTTTTAAATTTGCAAAAGTCTGAGGGCCGGATATTAACATCATTTTTAATTGTTGTATCTTTTGCGTTTTCTATTTTTTATAGCGAAAATTCTCAAAAGTTATTTATATCGGCATATAACATCTTTTGAAAATAAAGATCTGGTGTTGTACGGTAGAAGTCACAAGGCAAGGTAGAATTTGTAAAGCGAATTTATTTAGTACCGGTACCCTAGAACTGAATACCTTAATTTTGTTATAATTAAAAAGTTATAAATTCTTGGATTTAAAAAAAGCATAAAAATTATACCTTTACTACCATGCACTTACTCAAAATTTTGATTATATTGATTGATATTCATAGATTTTTTCCATATCTTCTGTACGTTAGTATTATAAAAGGTCCTAAGCATACTTTTTTTTTGTTACCTTACAATTACTATTATTATTTTTGGAAATCGCTATTCCACATCTAATCTCAAGATTTATAAATACGAATTTGTTATCTCTGATAAAATTTATAAAAGTGCTTTTTGATGTCCTTTTATCTTCAGCAATAAATATTTGTAAATATAAATTAACATCATATGCCACATTATAATATCTCAATTGAAAAGGCGGAGCAGTCTTTTATTTATAGTAGATTTTTTCAGAGCTCAAACAGAATTAGGCAAATAAATGTTCGAATTTTATCAATTTTTTTTTGTTTATTTCATAGGTGATTCTTGCCCAACAAAAATTTCTAATTTTCAAATTTTAATATATTTTTTGAATTGTTTTCTTAAACTTTTTTATCGGAGAAACTTTATTTTCACGCATTTCGGTTGTTTAGAGAAGCATTTTATTTACTTTATGGGTATTTCTTTAACAAATTGAACAGATTTGAAAAAAAATGTTTATGCAATTTTTATACTTTTATGAAAATTCTGATAAAATTGTTTTTTTTTTTAACTTTTGTGAAATTTTTTTCTAATGTGTATTTCTTCAATGAGAAATTATTGTTTTCACGTAACTTGTAAAAAATATGCAGCTTCATATACTAAATTATTATATCTTAATTAAGAATCCATTTAATTTGTAATAAAATAGCTTTATAATTGTTAAAACTAAAATTAATTAAAAAAAATTAAAAAAATACTCAAAAGTATTCTGCCCCAAGAGGTCACATATTGTAATATATTTGGTGTTCTTTTTTAAAAATACTTTCCGCGTTGGCGACGTCACATATTTGGTCTGCCTACACGAAGCACACGCCACATCGTGACTCAGCAAGACATTCTTAAAATAGTTGGAAAACTCATTTTCCTTTCAAAAGCATAAGGCTCTTAGAGATGCACAAACATACACATGCCATATGTGTATACTATATACATAAAATAAAAATGTTCTGCTCTGTCAAATTTTAAGTATCTATTTAAACAGGTAGAATAAACAAGAAATTATTTTTGGCACTCTTGCGGTAAACAGTATATTCTGGCATTTTCCAAAAATTATTTCGCCTCAAAGTAGCAAATTTGGCAATAAAATTAAAGATTGTTCTGGTCGATTAAAGCGTGCGATATTTAAATTTACTATGTATCTATAAGGAAATTATAAATCTAGTTTGTTGCAAATTCTTAAAATGTAACTTTAAGAAAATTAAAAAATTTTATTTAGATGCGCTTCAAGTCTCGAAAATTTGAAATTTTCCATATGACTTGTATTTAGATATGCTTCAAGATCCAACATTTGTAGAATTTTCCATATGACGCGTATGTTGTCTGCCCCAAACATACAGCTTAAACAAACACAACAAGAAAACAAAAAAATATTATAAGTAAGATAGATGCATATATTCCGATACTATATGGCAACGAATTCGAATGCATGACGCTTTCCTAAATTTAGACAGCAAATAAATTTTCATATTTTTAGCATACACATATATTGAGAAAACTACGCGCAAATGTAAACACGGCATTTTCGATATAAAATCGTTCAGATTCTCAGAAATCTGCACAGAAACGTTCTAAACGAAAAACTGAAAAGACGCGCGCGCTCCAGAAAACGCGGAAACTAAAGATATAAATTGTGTTTGAAATTTAAGTGCTTAAAAAAAAGGTACAAAATTTATAAAAGATAAAAAGTTTGAAATCTTAAAAGTTCGAACTAGGTTCAAAATCTAAATCTAAATCTAAGATAGCATAAAAGTGAAACGGACTATAAAAAATTGACTTCTGGAAAAATCGCACCTCCTTAAAAAAATGTGCTCGGAGCTTAGAACATTTTTACTATGTCTAAATATCTTTGGATAGCCGGACTCGAAGAAAATAATATGGGCTATGTGAGATTGTCTGAGTTCGCTGACCCGCTGCGGTTTTTCGGGCCATAAATTAGGATTTAGCAATCCCCAAAAATTTGCAGTAAACATAGTCTGACCTTTGAACCCGAAAATCAACTTGTCCAATTACACTGGGAAAAAAATTAAGTATTTCGTACTTGAAACTAGGAAATTCGCGCTTGATTTAGGTGCAAGGATGAAAATCCTGAGATGTAGAATTTCTATCTTATAGAATTTCGATTTTTAATTCATGTGAAAACAGTCTTAACTTTAGACAGACTTTTTTTTAAGTGTAATATTACGTCTTCTTTTTTTAGATTCCATTTTCCTTAGTGGGGCAAAAGGCCGCAGTAATATTTCATAGGTTTGGAGATTTGCTTGGCAAATACAGTCGAAACTCCCCCTAGCGATCTTGTCTCTATAATAGAGGAATTTTTTTGCGGCTTTAAAACGAATTTCTGAAAAAGGAATTTATTATATAAATCTTACATATAAAGTACCAAAATTTTGGTTTTTGAAAATTCTTTATAAAAAACTTCCACTGTATCTGATTTAGTCTGATTACTCCCTAAAATCTTAGAAACAGAAACGTCTAAAATACATATATCTCGTATTTACAGAAATTTGGGAAAGTTCGACAGGGTGTAACCTTAGCTGAAATAAATATTCCGCTTAGTCTGCTCAGCGATTAAGAAATCCTTAAAACTTTTGACCCTCTTCGCATATACGACTACCCCAATTAATTGTTCCCAGCTTTTTCTTGTTTAATTTTTAACACCCGTAGATGTCTGTTGTTCCTCTAATGTTTCGCGATTGGTGGGATGAGTTGGACTTTCCAATGCGCACTTCGCGCCTCTTGGATCAGCATTTCGGACAGGGTTTGAAACGCGATGACCTCATGTCATCCGTTTGGAATTCACGTCCCACAGTGCTGCGCTCCGGTTATCTGCGTCCCTGGCAGCGCTCTGCCAATAGCTTGCAAAAGCAAGAATCTGGTTCCACACTCAACATCGATAGCGAGAAGTTCGAGGTTATTCTGGATGTGCAACAGTTTTCACCCAACGAGATTACTGTCAAAGTTGCCGATAAGTTTGTCATTGTAGAGGGCAAGCACGAAGAGAAACAGGATGAGCATGGCTTTGTCTCACGACAATTCTCCAGACGTTATCAGCTGCCAAGTAAGTTCGATCTGAATCTTTTAAAACGTAGACAGACCTGCTAACTTTTTGCATTTTGATTGCTTAGGTGACGTCAATCCTGATAATGTGACATCATCGCTCTCTTCGGATGGTCTATTGACCATTACGGCACCCATGAAGAAACTGCCACCACCCAATACCGAGCGTTTAATACAAATCACACAGACTGGTCCCTCCTCCAAAGAGGATAATGCCAAGAAAGTAGAAACTACTACGGCTTAAATTAGATGACTGCAGTTAATAAAATAATTTTTTATAAAAGAATTAGTTAGTTTTTAAACATATGTGTAACTGTATTATTGGTGCAATTTTTTATTAGATAAAAGAAAATTAAAATCTTTGTAACAAATTATAAGCATATTTTTTATGACTCCATAATATAAAGCCCGGGAGATAAGATTTAAACAAACAGTGCAATAAACTTGATTGCAATAGTTTACAAAAAGACCTTGAATCAGTTTATTGTTCTAGTTTTCTTTCAACAGTAAAAGCTCGTTTAGCGTCACATTAAGCTCTTGAAGTTTTTGTTCCAGAAATTTATCTGCCTTCTTGATTAACTCGGGCGATAATTCTTCTTTGTAGCTGTTTACTTGACCTTTTCTTACGAAACTATAAAATAATTTGATTAGATTATGTTTATGAGCAATATTCAAAATTTTGAACTTACTTAAAATCCTTGTTCATGTTTTCCAGTTTATCAGATTTATTGCGGAAAACATTTTTCTCCCATAGGTGGTTTGTAAATGGGTTTTCTATTAGAAGAAAATATGCTTGGACTATAGTAAAAAATTGGAAATGTGTATGGAGCCGTACCCAAACTACGTGACACAACTTTTACAATTCTGAACCCCCTCCGGGAACCAATCGTAGTATATGTGACGAGCCGCCTCCCCACAATAGGTGTCACGTAGTCATTCCTAGTCGCAGCAATTGTAAAAAAATTAAACAAAAATTTTGAAATTTGTGAACTAATAAGTAAAAAAAATTCCATTGTTTCTGGAACGGAATATTATTGACTACGTGACATAAACATAGAACCACCCGGTCGAGTGACCTAGCACGGCATATTCAAGACCACTCCTTCCACCTAACCGGATCACGAAATTTGGGTAAGGCCGCTACTCTGGAGCGGCCGACTTCTGGGAACTAAAAATACAAACTTTAAATTTAGTTCTTCATAACGAACGAATTATACTTCTTTTTTCAAATGTCACCCAGTACCCGATATTTATTTCGGCTGATCGGTCGGAATATTTATATTTCTTTAAACGGCTATATCTCAGAACTTAGACGTCCTAGAGCAAAAAGGAGGGCGGATTCGTATTAGTTGCAAGGCCAGCTACATTAGCAAATTACCAAATAACTATATCTTGGAAACTAGACTTCCTAGAGCTAAAAGGAGCCCGGATACATTATGTAGTAATATTAAGATAATCGGACAAAGTTTGCTTTTCCAACTCCAAATGGCTATATTGAGGAAACCAAACGTCCTAGAGCAAAAAAGGAGCCCGGATACATTAGGTAGTAATATTAAGATAATCGGAGAAAGTTTAATTTTCCAACTCCGAATGGCTATATCGAGGAAACCAGACGTCCTAGAGCAAAAAGGAGCCCGGATACATAAGGTACCAATATTAAGCCAATCGGACAAACTTTGCTTTTCCAACTCCAAATAACTATATCGAGGCAACCAGACGTCCTAGAGCAAAAAAGGAGCCCGGATACATTAGGTAGTAATAATAAGATAATCGGACAAAGTTTAATTTTCCAACTCTATCGAGGAACCCAGACGTCCTAGAGCAAAAAGGAGCCCGGATAGGGAGTAATATTAAGATAATCGGACAAAGTTTGCTTTTCCAACTCAAAATAACTATATCGAGGAACCCAGACGCCCTAAAGCAAAAAGGAGCCCGGCTACATAAGGTAGCAACATTAAGCCAATCGGACAAAGTTTTTATTTCCAACTTCAAATCGCTATATCTCAGAAAGTGGACATCCTAGAGCAAAAAGGAAAGCGGACCCGTATCATGCCCTCGTCAAATTTTAAATAGCAGAATCATCATCCAAATTACAACTTTACTTACTCTTCATTTCCTCAAAAGATAGATGTTTCAGCAAGCGCTGCATTTGTTGCTCCGTTACCGTTTTATTCAAAAATTTACACAAATCTTCGATAACACCTCTAAGGTTCATCTTCATGCGTTCGAAACTCGTATAGTACACCCACGGTTCATTGCGTAATTGATAAAAGTCATATGCATGTTCGATATTCCTGTCCAACGCTGCATCTTGATCAATAAATTTTCTGACGTACTCATTTAAAGTTTCACCCTTCATATAGCCATAAGAACACTTATGATAATAATTCGAGACCCAGGCATCCTTAAGATTTCGAAAAACATAAACAACCTTGGCACGCTTCTCTGAGAGCTGTGCAGGCAGAAGCTGTAGATGTAAATGTGACTTAATTAATCGTGGCGACTTCAGATCTTTTACAGCACTGAAAGTGTCATCCTTTTGCACCTGGAAAGCAAACCTTTAAAAATAAGTTTTTAACTAGTTGACTATTTAATTTTGTTCCAGGAGACTTACTCCAAAAATGGCGAACGCAGCTCCAAGTGCTCGGACAAGGCCGCCTCAAAGTTGCAATCGTTGAGTAATAACCAAAGCAATTCCTGCATCCAAGTGATGCCACATTTGGGCACGGTAACCAGCCAGACATCGTCATCCAAAATTTTCAAGTTCCGCACTTTATCAAAGTATTCTTTGCGATTTTTCGAGTCTTCACGGAGCCAATGACTCGTGTAACTTCTAGTTGTGTCTTCCATGTCTTTGACTTACTGTTTTGTAAGTTTCTAGTTTACTCGATTAAATACTAAATTATAAAATAGTAGAAAGTGTTCTCTTAACCGGTTTTTTCTCTTTTTTTTTTGTTAAAAGCGATAAGGGGTCTATACACTGCACAATGGGGCAAAAGACCACTTTAGTTGGCCAAAATCCATATTCTAAAAGTCGTTAACAATTTTTTTTTTTAACTGCAAAGAATTAGTTGATAAACATATGTATAACTGTATTATTGGTGCAATTTTTTATAGATAAAAGAAAATTAAAATCTTTGTAGCAAATTATAAGCATATTTTTTATGACTCTATAATATAAAGCCCGGGAGATAAGATTTAAACAAACAGTGCAATAAACTTGATTGCAATAGTTTTCAAATAGACCTTGAATAAGTTTTTTGTTCTAGTTTTCATTCAGTAGCAAAAGTTCATTCAGAGTTACATTAAACTCTTTAAGTTTTTGTTCTAGAAATTGATCTGCTTTCTCGATTAACTCGGGGGATAATTCTTCTTTGTAGCTGTTTACTTGACCTTTTCGTATAAAACTGTAAATTAATATATTTATATCAAGTTTCTAAATATATATTCAAAATTTGTAACTTACTTAAATTCCTTTTCATTGTTTTCAGGTTTATCACTTTTATTTCGGAAAAAATCTTTCTCCCATAGGTGGTTTGTAAATGGGTTTTCTAGTAGGAGAAAATATGTATGTATAGAGTATGGTAAAAAAATGGAAATGTTATAAGGGGCCGCATTCAAACTACGTGATACAATTGTGACAATTTTTGAAACCCCACTCTCGGTGACCAACCGTAGCATATGCGAAGAACCCCCACCATAGTTGTCACGTAGTCATAGTCCCAGCAATTGTAAACAAAAATTCCACAAAAATTTTGAAATAAGTGAACAAAAAAATACTAAAAAAACAGGCCCATTATTTCTGTAACCAAATATTATTGACTACGTGACATAACCATAGATACCCGCCCCAAGCGTGGTATTTTCAAGTCCCCTCTATACCTAAACGGGTCAAGTAATCGGGGACGGTCCCTAATCGGGAGCGGCTGACTTTTGGGATTTAAAAATACGAACTCTAACTTTGGTTCTTCACAAGAAACCAAACGAAACCATATTATCCATCTTTTTCCAAATGTCACTTAGTGCAATCTCAACACCAAAATAATCAATTTTTTTCGGAAAACATTTTTCTCCTATAAGGGATTTGTAAAAGAGTAGAAGAAAATATGAATAATTGGAAGTGTTATAATTGGGAGCGTCTGACTTTTGGGAACTATAAATATGAGCGTTATATTTGGTTCCTCACAGCGATCCAAACGAAAAAATATTGTCCTTCTTTTCTTAAATGAGTCAGTACCATCGACTTGTGTTTTAATCGAAATTTATTTCCGCGGATCGGTCGGAATATTTACATTTCTAACTTCAAATGACTATATCGCGGAAACTAGACGTCCAGATTATCACATTTTTTTCGGAAAACATTTTTTTCCCAAATGGGATTTGTAAAATGGTTTTGTAGTAGAAGTAAATATGATCATATGGACCATAGTAAAAAATTTATTTTGGCTGATCGGTCGGAATATTTACAATTCCAACTTCAAATGTCTACGTCTCAGAAACTAGACGTCGTGGAGCTAAAAGGAGTCCGTATACATTAGGTACCAATATTAAGCCAATCCGGCAAAGTTTTTATTTCCAACTCTTAGAAATTATTCGTCTAAAAGCAAATAGGAATGCGGAACTTACGTCGCAAAGTTTTGTAAACGCAGAAACATTAAGTAAGTTGGAATTTTAGTTCTTACTTACTCTTCATTTCCTCAAAGGAGAGATGTTTCAGCAAGCGTTGCATTTGCTGCTCCGTTATCGATTTATTCAAAAATGTACACAAATCTTCGATAACAGCTCTTAAGTCCATCTTCATGCGTTCGAAACTCGTATAGTACACCCACGATTCATTGCGCAGCTGATAAAAGTCATATGCATGTTCGATATGCCTGTCCAGCGCTGCATCTTGATCAATATATTTGCTAAAGCAGTCATTTAGTGATTCACCCTTCGAAAAGCCAAGGGAACACTTATGGTAATAATTGGAGACCCAGGTATCCTTAAGATTTCGAAAAACATAAACAACCTTGGCGCGCTTCTCCGAGAGCTGTGCAGGCAGAAGCTGTAGATGTAAATGTGACTTTATTAATCGTGGCGACTTCAGATCTTTTACAGCACTGAAAGAGTCATCCTTTTGGGTTAGGTAAGCGAACCTTTAAAACAAAATTTTTAGTTAGTATTCGTAGTCTAAATATTTTTGTTGGAGAAGACTTACTCCAAGAATGGCGAACGCAGCTCCAAATGCTCGGACAAGGCCGCCTCAAAGTTGCAATCGTTTAGTAAAAGCCATAGCAACTCCTGCATCCAAGTGGTGCCACACTTGGGCACGGTTACTAGCCAAACATCGTCATCCAAAATTGTCAAGTTGCGCACTTTATCAAAGTATTCTTTGCGACTTTTTGGGTCTTCACGGAGCCAACCGCTCGTGTAACTTCTAGTTGTGTCTTGCATGTCTGTGACTTACTGTTTTGTAAGTTCCAAGTTTAATCTATTAAATACTTAATTACAAAATAGAAGTGTTCTCTCTCAACAGTTTTTTTTCTGGGTTTTTCGAGTTTATATGTTAAAAGAGATAAGATGGGCGTATTGTCTATACGGCGACGCACAGTGGCACGAAAATCGAATAAGCGTTGCAAAAATTTTCTAAACTGATTGAGATATTTTTATGAATTAAATTGTAGTTGATAGAATTCGGTTTCAGAATGATTGCCCTCAACCTTATTTTTAAATGGACTATATAATTATATGATGTACTATATAATTATAATAATTACTGTAATAATTCGGCTTGGTATTTAATGGATTGCCATCCAATTTTTTTCATAGTCAACAGAATTAAATATAAAATATTTCCTACTGCAATTATAATGTTTAATTACGTATAAAACGCTGAGCAAGACATATTATCTATGCGCTCTTAGTAAAAATTTAAGAGTTTAAAAACTTTCTCAGCATTGGCATTTCTCTTTATTAAATTGTTTATTTCTCTTACAATGGAATTGTTAATACCCGCATTATTATTGTTAGTAGATAAGGTTTATTGTTATCAGCTTACTGACTACGCATCGTTGAGTAATAGAAGCTCGTTAAGAGTCACTCCAGCCTCCTTTAGTTTTTGCTCTAAAAATCGATCTGCTTTTTCAATTACTTCGGGAGTGAGCTCATCTTTATAGCCGTTCACTTTACCACGTCTTATGAAGCTAAAAAAAAATTTTAAATTTGTTAATTATTTAAAAATTATTTTTTTGTCAAAATACTGACGTGTGTGCTTTCATATCCGCTTCTGGAACTTTGCCGTGACTTTTTTCCCACAAATGATTCGTAAATGGATTTTCTAAATAAATAAAACAATATTTTTCAATAATTTTGCTGTTAGACACTACAACTTCTACCCACTTTTCATTTCCTCAAAAGACAGATGTTTCAGCAAGCGCTGCATTTGCTCATCCGTTATCGATTTATTCAAAAATTTACACAAATCTTCGATAACACCTCTTAAGTCCTTCTTCATGCATTCGAAGCTGGTATAATAAACCCAAGATTCATTGCGCAGCTGATAAAAATCATTTGCATGCTGGATCTCCCTTTCCCCAGGCGCTTTTTGATCAATATATTCACTCACAAAATCATTTAATGTTTTTCCGTTTAGTTTGCCGAATGAAGACTTATGATAATAACTCGAGACCCAGGCATCCTTAAGATTTCGAAATACATAGACAACTTTGCCTCGTTTCTTGCCGAGCTGTGCAGGTAGTAGGGCTAAATTAACATGTGTCTTGATTAAACGTGGTGGCTTCAAATCTTCAATTGGTTTCAAAGTATCCTGATTGTCCGCCAGAAAGGGCCATCTTTAAAGCGGAGTCATTACTTAATTGCTAAAATATATTTTTTCTATGTTGACCTACTCCATATATGGCGAACGCAGTTCCAAGTGCTCATTTGCCGCCTCAAAGTTACAGTCGTTCATCAACAGCCAAAGCAGCTCCTGCATCCAAGTGGTGCCACATTTTGGTAGCGTTACCACCCAAACATCATCCTCCAAAACTTTCAAATCTCGCACTTTATCAAAATATTTGTCAACTTTTTTAGCGTCTTTTTCGAGCCACTTGCTCTGATATTTTCTAGTTGTGCTTTGCATGTCTGAGCTACACTGAGTTGGGAGCTGTTCAATTTATCTTTTTAAATGCATTATTAATTGGGACTGACAATGTGAGAGCGTTAAATGTTAACCATATGTTACGCGCTCTCTTAGATTGTTACTCTTAAAAGTTTTGAAGCTAGCACCCATTGTGAGAGCGTTAGCTTTAGTAGGTGACTCAATGATATGCTCTCTCATGACTCTTTTGAAGCTAGTACCCAGTAGGAAAGCTTGGGAAAGAATTGGCTGTTTGAAGACACGACGAAAGTTTGGACTATGGGTAAAATTGCCAGCTTAAGAATTTTTCATAAAACGCCATAAAAAATTGTCCCAAAACGTGGAAATGTGCAACCTCTGACTTCCAAACGCTGCTAGCTTTCATCAATTGTTGTCTCCGAAAAATCTTGAGAGATTTCTTTCTGCAACCAGATACCGACACACTTAAAAATCCTGAAAAGGAAATGGGACTGGACTGGGCACGTGTTAAAAAGGGACTCAATCGACATCACCCGTAGCGGCATCGACTGGAACACCAAAGCTATCGATGGGAGAGACCAAGTCTGATCTGAAGAAGGAACTGGAAGCTAACGTATTTATGTTACAAGATGTTGGTGCATGACATGTAGGAGCCTCGTTGCGGACCTTTGCTCCCTCGGATCTATAGCCATTTAAAAAACACGCTTGAAGGAAAAAAGTCTAAAATAATTGTGTGAGGTTTACCTTTTCATAGCCTAAGCCGAAGATATGGGATATATTAAAAAATCGATTAAAACTTCATAATAAATTGATTTGACCATGTTCGGTTGTCTGTCCTTCCGTTGGCCCTACTTTTTAACTATTTTTAAATTATTCATGAGAGCCAGCAAAGTCGCGTGAGAGGCTTAGAAACAAAATCGGCATGAAATAGATCCTTTTAGAATCTTTTCCAAAAGAACACTCGAGGGGAGAAGTCCAATATCATTTTGAATTGGTGCATTCTATGGGGTTAACCCTAACAGCCTGAACCAAGGATATGGGGTATATTAAAATAACAATTAAGACTCTATAAGAAATTAATTTGGTAATGTCCGGTAGTCTGCCCTCCGTTGACCATACTTTTTGAAAAAAAAATATTTTGATTTAATATACAATTTTTAGACTTCACGTAAGGGCTATTGAGATCATCGGCAACAAAATCGGTATGTATGAAAGAATCTGGTTCACATCTAGTCAACTGAAAATAATTTTCTTTTTCTAACATGGAGGTGTCCTACTAAGGAAACTTTATAAGAGTTGCGCTTCAATCGTGGAACAGGGACAGGGTTGGGCAGGCACGACAGCAATCTTAATGGAATAATAATAATATTTGTCAGGATGTCTCGAATCTCGAAGTGCGAGTTTCCGGTCAAGTGATATGCTCCACTCTAGGCGTTATTCGACTAAGGGTTATGGCAACTGCAACCCGCAGATAGTTAGATTGCCCTAATCCGTGCTAGACAATTAAGCAAGCAGTTATTACTTTCAGTTCACCTTGTGATTTTATACTGTCTACGGAATTACAATCTCATCTTTTTGTAAAAAGTTTGTATAAAGTTTATACTTTTAACTAAATTGGCTTATTTTGTTAAAACTGTATGAGACTTATAAGGTATATACTATATATCTAGAAAACAGTTCTACTCCAACTTTGACCCATCATTTTAAGCGTTTTTACTTTTGAAAATTAACTGAGAGGCATGCCAAAAATATTGTTTAGTCGCATTTAACATAAGTCTGAAAGCCAACGATTTGATTGTTTTAAATTTCTGGCACACTCCTGACCTAATGCGTTCTCGGCTTATTCATTTAGCAATAATAGCTCGTTGAGCGTTACTCCATTTTCTTGTAGCTGCTTTTCTATGGCTTCGTCGGCTTTTTGTATTACTTCCGGTGTTAACTCGTCCTTATAGCCATTTACCTGACCACGACGCACAAAACTATAAGTTATAATAAATATAATCAGTTGGGTTGATATGTTTTAAAATTTTGTTAATACCCACCCAAGTGCTGTCTTATCAACATTGGGACGTCGGGATTCTCTTACATGGCTCTTTTGCCATAAATGATTTGTAGTAGGATTTTCTATTAGAGAAGTCAATAAGTATTATACCAAACTTTGGATAGCCCAGATAGACTTCTACTTACTTTTCATTTCTTCAAAGGAAAGATGTTTCAACAGCTGCTGCATTTGCTGCTCCGTCACAGTCTTATTTAAAAATGTACACAAATCCTCGATCACACCTCGCAGATTGCTTTTCATGCGTTCATAGCTGGTATAGTAGACCCAGGGTTCATTACGTAGTCGATAAAACTCACAAGCATGCTCGATATGTGCATCCAGATATACATTTTTCTCCAGATAATTGTCAACATAATCACTCGCTGTTTTACCAGCTAAGAAGCCGAAGGAAACTATATGATAATAACGTGAGACCCAGGCATCCTTGGGATTACGAAACACATAAACCACTTTGGCCTTTTTCTGCCAAAGCTCAGCGGGTAAAAGAGGCAACGGCAAATGGGATTGTATAAGACGTGGAGATTTCAGTTCCTCTATCGGCTTAAGTGCACGCTCCAGATTCCTTGAACTTTTCAAAGTCAAACTCCATGTGCGGAGAACGAACCTCCAAATGCTCGGCCAAGGCGGCTTCAAAGTCACAATCGTTGAGAAGCAACCAAAGCAGCTCCTGCATCCAAGTGGTGCCACTTTTGGGATTACTCAGTACCCATACATCGTCTTCACGTAACTTTAAATCATGAATTTTATCTACGAAATCCTGTTGCGAGCTATGGCTCAAACTATAGCGCAGATAGTAACATTTGCGTTTGTCCCAATCTTTATCGAGCAGATTGACTGGGTAAGATTTGGGTGTGACCGGTATACGTTGCATAATGGTGTGAGACTGGTCTCAAGAAAGCACAGCCAAGGTCTTTATAATCTTCGCGATACTTTGCAACTTTTTAATCTTTCAACCATGTGCATTTTTCACACGTGTGAGTTTAATCGCGAATCCCCTACATGGGGCATATTGATTTGGATTTGAAGTTTTTCACTCACAAAATTAAATTGTTTTGAGTTCTTAAAACAGTTTGACGAACTGAGCTATTTGGACTTTATTATTGGAAAAAGGGTTTTAGAACATTTGAATAAAAAAACTCCTTGTGAAGGTAAACTTTTATAAAAGAAGTCTGTCACAATAGAGTACCTAAATACCATCAAAACTGGTTTTTACTCTTTAAAGTTAATATAAGTGGCACGCTTATCACGAAAGTTTATTTCCGATTGTAAATGTTGATATGTATTAATAAATAGCATTGTACTAAAAAGTAATTCATATTTGCAGAGCATTGTTGGTAATTTTTGTGTGTACCCCAGATGTTTCAAACCCCCTATAGAGGTTTTATTATATATTGTTTTTGGAGACTTTTAAAAGTGAAAACAATGTCAAAGTCTTTTAATAGATAAGTGAATTTTCATTATATTAGACTATTCTTATCTAAAGAATTTTATAAAGGCCGTTCTCCCGACTTATCTCAGCTTTATTGGCTATTTGTGAAAATATAATAATATATTACACAGCTTGTTGGGGTTGTTCTTGAATCCGTAGTGAAAACACTTTTTGATATGAAAAGAATCTAATAGCCCTCGTACGAATTATATAGTTGCGAAACTGAACCTTGCGCGCTAATCAAACGCTGCCAGTTTTCATCAATCGTTGTCTTCGAAAAATCTTGAGAATTTTCGGGCCTTACTCTACCGATGCGGAAAGTGCTGGCTTAGGCATATCCTCAAAAGAAAACCAAGTGCTCAACATCACCTGCAACGCCATCGACTGTAACCCTCAAGGCAGTCGTCGCAGGGAGAGCAAGTCTGACCTGGAGGAAGAATCTTGAAGCTGACGTATTCAGAACCAACAAAACGCAGGAGCGAAGTCGAGGAGGTTGGATCACGACAGACGGAAATGGAGGAGCTTCGTTGCGGTTTTTTGCTCCCCCTCGGAGCCATAGCAATATTTATAAATCGCCCGAGGGGAAGAAGTTCGATACGATTTGGAATTGGTGCATTCTATTGGGCTAACCTCTTTATAGAGTGAAGCAAAGATATGAGGGGTATATTAACAAAACGATGAAGACTCTATATGAAACCAGTTTGGCCATGTCAGGTTGTCTGTCTCTCCGTTGGCCTCACTTTTCCACAATAATATTTTTCGGCTTAATCTTCAATCTTTCGCCTATCGGTAAGGGTCGTTAAAATCGGCTAAGATGCTCAGCAACAAAATTCGGCACGTATAAGGATCCTTTTTACTTTTTGGGCTTCACCTCCAGGACCTCCAAGATTTTTTTAAATTTATTTTTGCGAACGTGGAGGCGTCTTAGACTGTCCCTACTAAAGAAAGAAAAGAAATTTCACTGGAATTAATAATAATAGTACAGGATGCCTTGAATCTCGGACTTTGCATTCATCTAATATGCTCCACTCTTACGCGGTATTCGATTAAGGGTTTTGGAAAGTAAAATCCCCAAAAGGTTAGATAAGCTTAATCCATACTAGAGCATAAAGAAGGCAGTTATTACTTTCAGTTCACCATGTGATTTTATACTGTCTAAGAAATTACAATCTAATCTTTTGGTAAAAGTTTGTACAAAGTTTAAACTATAAACTAAATTAACTTGTTTTGTTAAAACTTAATGAGTCTTATAAGGTATCTATATGTCTAGAAAGCAGTCCTACTCCAACTTTGACTCTTCATTTTAAGAGCTTTTGCTTTTGAAGATTAGCTCAGAGGTGTGCCAAGAATCTTCTTTAATCGAATTTAGGTCCGAAAGCAAACGCTTTGATTGTTTTAAAGTTCTGGTCGCAAAACTCCAGAAATTTTTGGCACACTCCCGATTGTAATGCTTTGCCGGCTTATTTATTTAGCAATAATAGCTCGTTAAGCGTAACTCCATTTTCTTGTAGCTGCTTTTCTATGGCTTCATTGGCTTTTTGTATTACTTCCGGTGTTAACTCGTCCTTATAACCGTTTACCTGACCACGACGCACAAAGCTATAAGTTATAATAAATATAAACAATTGGGTTGATATATTTTAAAATTTCGGAAATACCCACCCAAGTGCTTTTTTATCAACATTAGAAGAACTTCCCAAATGGCTCTTTTGCCATAAATGATTTGTGGTAGGATTTTCTATAAAAGAAATTAACAAATATTATACCAAACGTTCGATAGTCTAGATAGATGGACTTCTACTCACTTTTCATTTCCTCAAAGGAAAGATGTTTCAACAGTTGCTGCATTTGCTGCTCCGTCACAGTCTTATTTAAAAATGTACACAAATCCTCGATCACACCTCGCAGATTGCTTTTCATGCATTCATAGCTGGTATAGTAGACCCAGGGTTCATTACGTAGTCGATAAAACTCACAAGCATGCTCGATATGTGCATCCAGATATACATTTTTCTCCACATAATCAGCTACAAATTGACTTACTGTTTTATCAGCTAAGAAGCCTAAGGAAGCTATATGATAATAACGTGAGACCCAGGCATCCTTGGGATTACGAAACACATAAACCACTTTGGCCTTTTTCTGCCAAAGCTCAGCGGGTAAAATAGGCAGCGGCAAATGGGATTGTATCAGACGTGGAGATTTCAGTTCCTCCACCGGCTTAAGTGCACGCTCCAGGTTTTTGTGTACTTCATAGTCAAACTCCATGTGCGGAGAACGAACTTCCAAGTGCTCGGCTAAGGCGGCTTCAAAGTCACAATCGTTGAGCAACAGCCAAAGTAGCTCCTGCATCCAAGTGGTGCCACTCTTGGGATTACTCAATACCCATACATCGTCTTCGCGTAATTTTAAATCATGAATCTTATCTACGAGATCCTGTTGTGAATCTGAATTATAGCGCATATAGTAACATTTGCGTTTGTCCCAATCTTTATCGAGCAGATTGACTGGGTAAGATTTGGGTGTGACCGGTACACGTTGCATATTGGCATTAGACTAGAGCCAAGAAGGCACAGCCAAGGTCTTTATATAACCTTCGCGATATTTTGGCAACTTTGTAATCTTTCAAGCATGTGAATTTTTCACTTTGATGTGTGAGTTTAATCGAGTTCCCTACGTGGGGCATATTAATTTTCATTCGAAGTTTATCATTCGAAGTTTATCACTCACAAAGTTAAATTGCTTTGAATTCTTAAAACTGTTTGACGAACTGAGTCATTTAGACTTTAATAGGTAGCTCCACCTGATTTTTTGCTATCTAATAGTATGTTCTCTGTTGGTAAAAACTATCTTTAAAAAAATAAAATGTGTTTGTTCGAAGAATTTTAAAACTGTTCGATAAAAAAAAAATCGAATTATAGAATTAATAATTTTCTTAAAGTCTCCACGGATGATTAGAAAAAGGTTAAAAGTATCTATAAAAAAAATCCGTCTTAAGCAAACAAAAATTATTTTCATAAAAATTAAAAAAAAAATGGCTGACATAAAGTCGGGCGCGGACGACTTTAGGATACCCTGTACCACTAGCTTGTAATAAAGTCCGATTTCTTCACAAAAAACCAAAAACAGAAGAATTTTTAAGCAAAAATTTTTTTGACCGATCGTTCCTATGGGAGCTATATGATATAGTCAACCGATTTCAATAAAATTTGACACAGTGCTTAAATACCTTAAGAAAAGATATGAATGCCAAATTTATTTCAAATATCTTTACAAGCAAACAAAACACATCGAATTTTGTATAAAAAACGTGTTTTTGGACCGATTGGTCCTATGGGAGCTATATGATCTAGTCAAACGATTTGGATTAAATTTAGTACAGTGCTTAGGAACTATAAAATACTCACGAATGTCAAATTTGGTCCCAATATCTTAACAAACAAACGAAACACAACAAATTTTGTTAAAAAATCGATTTTTTGGAAGATCGGACCTATGGGAGCTATATGATATAGTCAACCGATTTTGTTAAAATCTTGGCAAATTGCTTAAGTGGTCTAAAAAATTTCCAAACGCCAAATCTGGTTACGATATCTTTATTAAAAAACGAAATATAGCGAATTTTTCTTTAAAAAGTTATTTTGGCCGATCGGTCCTATGGGAGCTATATGATATAGTCAACCGATTTCGATTAAATTTGATACAGTGTTTGGGAACTATAAAAAACTTTCGAATACCAAATTTGGTTACGATATCTTCATAAACAAACGAATTATTCATCTAAAACGCTTTTTTTTTTGTCGAGGTCGTCTCAAACACCCCCATGGGAGCTATATAATTTATCCCCGATATCAAAAAAATAAAATAAACTTGCCTCCTATGGAATAATATGGGATCTAATGTGAAAGTTTGGTAACTCTAGCTCTTACCATCTCTGAGATCTCGGCGTTCACACGGACGGACAGACGGACGGACGGACAGACGGGCAGACGGACATGGGTATATCGACTTCTCTATTCACCCTGATCATATTTTAGGTAACTTTGGGGTGTCTCCGACGTTTCCTTCTATATGTTACATACATTTTCGGCTTGCACAAACTTAATATACCCGTGGTACCATACGGTACAGGGTATAAAAATATTGTATTTTTTTTACATTGTTGCAACATTGTATTAAACCTTTAAAAAAATTGATTTTTTTTCGAGCCCTATTGACAACTTGAAAATAATTCGTTAAAAAATATTAAGTAATTAATTTCATTTAAATAAAAAGTGAAAAATACGTTTTTTAAATCCAGCTATAAAAACTAAAATGTTGGAATTTTTATTTTAACTATGAATTGATCTGCATTATTTGTGTTAGAAAAGGTTGCAGCAGTTTTTGGTACCTTACCCAGCTAGATCCTTGGTTGGCCATAAATTTCGAATTGTCTAGAAAAATATATATTCAAATTTATCTCTTTAATTACTTTTAATTTAAGTAAATTTTTTATTATCAAAAGAATACATGAATATCTTTCTTCCTTTCAACTTTTTTTTCTGTCTTACTCCTGTTGGGAGTCTTGGGCCTCCTCAAGATCTTTAAGGAAGACAGATGGTGTTGCGGACGAAATTCTGAGGTTCCCAATTGTTGGCTGTAGTAGTGTAGTGGATTTCGATGAAATGTTGCCGCCATCTATGGATTTGAACCTCCTCATTGGTAAGGGGATTTCCATTTGCGTCTCTGACTGGGACTAGGACTGTCTTTGTTGGCTTCCTGAAATCTGTGCAACTAGTTGGTATAGTGAACGCATATTCACAATATTCATCGTGGTTACGTCTGTTCTGATCTGCTATTGACTTCCTTATAACTTGGGCTTAAATATAAAAGTAGGCTCGAAATTAAGCCCAAATTTATGGGTTTTTTTTTACAAAATATATTTTTTTCTTCTTAAAAATTTGTTTGTTTTAAAAGACCTAACAAATGTAGTTACAAAAATCCTTGTAAAATACGTCGGCCACAATAGGCCATCTATGTACCATCAAAACCGATTTTAACTCGTTAGGGTTAATATAAGTGGCCCGCTTATCTCGAAATTTTATTAAGGAGCACTTAAGAATACAAAATTTTCGATTTTAAATGTTTCTATGTATTTAATAGAACTTTAGTACAATGCTTATGTTTGCCGAATTTTGTTGGTAATTTTTGTGTATATCACAGAGGTTCAAAACCCCCTATAAAGTTGTTATTATTATTTATTGTTGTTAGCGACTTTAAAAAGTGAAAACAATGTCAAAGACTTTTTATAGATATGCGAATTTATATTATTTCAGACTATTCTTATCAAAAGAATTTTATAAAGTGTCGTGCTCCCGACTTATCTCAGCTTTATTGGCTAATTGTGAAATTATACAATAATAATATATTACACAGTTTGTTAGGGTTGTTCTGGAAACCATAGTGGGAGTACTATTGGAAAATGAAAAGAATTTACTACGATCATAGAGTTTTTTTGAGATTAATTCCTTGAGGATAGTTCATTCATAAAATCTAGAGGCATATTTTTCTAGTTCTGCTATTGAAAAATTAATAAATGAATTGTTCGTAATTGATAAATGAATTGATGAATGAAATAAACTTAAAATTTTTTTTTTCTTTGAGAAATTTATGCGAAAATAATATTTATACTCCAAAAGTTCTAACCGGAAAAAAATTTTTTTTAATAATTTATAACTCAGATTAAATAATTTTTCTGGATTAACTGGTGCATATTTTTAAAGAATTATTTTATTATTAGTTGATAATAAAGCTCTAAAGTATAAATATATTCCAAAAATTTTCACTATAACTTTGAAATCTTAAAATTTTTTTTTTAATTAGTAATTTTTCGTCTATTTTTAATTATAAAAATTCATATAAATTTTTTATAATAAATTTTTCATATAATTAAAAAAAACAACCATTAACTAATTTTTTTTTAAATTTTTTAAATATTACCGATTTTTATATTTTTTTCAACAAAATATGGGGATTTCTGGAAAAACAGAATATGACGAGGAAGCTGTCCCGAGTGCGGTTCCAGGAAGTGTTCTGAATGAGATCGAAACATCTTAGTTTGTATGGGGTCATTTTACTGCAATAAATATATATCCAGCAAAAATATATATAGAAATCAAGACGATAATATTTAGAGCCCTACATCGTATTATCTATGAGAAACCGACAAATGTTTCAAAATTTTTTTAATCGTTACAAAAAACTACCTTTAATGAGTTTCACCTCAATTTATTTACAAAACTATTAAAATAACATTTTAATTAATCTCCATAGCTCAGTACAGTACAACAACACTTATATAAATTAATTACATATATATATTATGTACTTAAAATTATAAGCTTAATTATACTTGCTATAATTTGCAAAATCATCGACCTCCACTTTGTAGTCCCGCAAATTAACATCCGACCAGAGATCAAATTCGCGTATCACCTCGGCGGTCAGCTCATCCTTGTGGCTGCCCACCACGCCGCGTCGCACAAATCTGTGTTGTGATTCACTTTATATATTTTATGTATATTACGTATACGCAATCAATTCTTAATACTTACTTAAACTCTGGCACATCTCGTCCAGCAGCTGCTTTCATGCTCTCAAACTCCTTGACATGATTGCAAGCGGGATTATCGCGCATGCTCTCAAAGGACAAATGTTTTACCATTTGTGGTATGTGCTCCTGACTAACAGGTCGCTGCAGGAATGCGCCAATCTCTGTTATAACTTGGCTGAGATTAAACTTCATGCGCTCGTAGCTGGTGAAGAGTATATGCGGCTCGTGACGTAGCTGCCAGAAGTCGAGCACATGTGGCCAACAGGGCGTAAAGTTGACATAGCCATCTATGAAGGAATGCATAAAGTCCTCCTTGGTGCCCTGATAGCCAACCATGCCACGCCAGTGATGAAAGTATGAAATGGCGGCATCTTTTGGATTGCGATAGACATAGATGATCTTCGGCTTTTTGGTCCAGATTTGATGCGGCAGCAGCCAGGCGGGCAAATGGGATTTGATTAGACGAGGGGATTTTAATTCATTAGCCGCCTTGATGGTATCGTGTGGTACATTGGGCACCACTCCGTTGAATCTGATTAGTAAAAAATTAATAAAGATAAAGAGGGATGCAGATTTGGAAGAAATTCGAATTTAAGACACTCTTTAATAAAACGTAGAAAGCATGAATATAGAAATAAGCTTTAAGTGCATGCCACAAAGTTGGGAATTACTCAAACAAATCGGATTAGCATTAGCAGTATAGATACGTTTTATATAAAGGTAAAGATATTACTATTCTTAAACATAAAAATATCTGTTTATATTTTTCACTTTGTGCTGGAAAGGATTGGTTTTAGATTTTCAATGGCTACGAATGACTAGAACGAAAAACTAAGTAATTAAGTTAATGCTTTTTCCCGAAACTTCAGTACATAAAAAATCTATTACAATAAAACCTTAAATTATAACCCAAAAACATTATTTTTTAATGAAAATATACTTAAGTTAAAAAACTCTCATAGAGCTATGACCATTTTTTTTTTTTAAATACAAAATTTAGTTTATAAAAGTGTCACATATAGCCATAAAGAATTTTTTTTTATTATATAAAAATTTGTTTCCGATTTTGTAATGATGGCCTAAAATTAAATAAATTTTACAAATTTCTTCAAAGAGCAACGATTTTGATATAGTATGTATTTGCATACAGCTTATCAAATTTTTTGATAATAATTTTTTTTTTTGCTTTAAGAAAATTTGGATTTTTTCATCCAAATTTAATAAAAAGACATTTTTAAACTATGAGCTCTTTTTCCTATAAGATAGAACGTTATTTTTTTTTTAATTTTTTTATTGTTTTAGGAAAATGAATAATTTTGCCGCACAAGATTTCCGACTAAAAAAAGTTATAATCATTCTATTTTTGATTATTTTAAAATGTCATTAACTTATAGCCAAATTTTATCAAAAGACTTTTTTGTTTTGATATTTTGGATAATTTGACATTTTTACTATTTTTTTTTTAAATCAGGATTTTTTTAACGAAATATGTTTTGTAAGTATTTTTTTTTGATATTCTGAGTATACTTATGGATTTGTAGCCATATTTTATTAAAAGATTTATTTGTGTGGATATTTTATATTTATATTAAATATTTTTTTTTTTTGAAAATAAAAATTTTGTATTTATTGAAATTTGATGAAAGACTAATTTGTATTTAATTTATTTTGAATATTCAGAGCAATTTCATTTTTAATGGTTTAAAGAAAATACAGAATTTATTTGTATCCAAATTTTGAAGAATCATTTAAATAGATATTCTGGATATTTTGAGTAAAAATATTATTATTATGTTTTTTTATATAGCAGAAATTTTTTTTTTTAACAAAATTTGATGATAGACTAATTTGTTATAAATAATAAAATTTTTTAAAAGACTTCGTATTTTAGGTAAAGCATAGTTACATTTTTATGGAAAATCACGTTTTTTTTTAAAGAAATTTAATGAGAGACTTTGTAATTAATATGATTTGGATATTCTGAGTAAGGAAGTCATTACTTTTTTTTTTTAATTTTTAATGTTTTAAAGACAATTAGTCAGCGAAATTTTCAAAATATTCGTTTATTTTTGCGAGCTCCCGATATTTTTCAGTATACACTTTTTTATTATTTTTTTAAATTTTAGTTGTTTTAAGTAAATTACTGAAATTTATTAAAAAGCTCAATTTTGAATTTTGCGTTAAGATCGCTATTGCAATATTTTTTTTTAGAAATTTAGAAATTTTCAATCGTAATTTATTGAATGATTTGGTTTTTCGTAAGCGATCAAACTTAGGAGTAAGATTTGTATAGTTTTTAAGAATATTATTAATTTTTATTCGAAAGTGTCTAGCTGGAGAAGGCTTTGGAAACTGCCCACATTAAAGCCATTTAACCACTTTCAATATTTAGATATAGATTAAAAATAAAATTGGTTTAGTAGTTTAGTCTGAAATAAATTAAATTGAAAAACACGATTTTTTTAAATAATCCGTAACGCGTTAAGTCTAAAAACTAAAATTTTCGAAAATTTTTTTTGCATTATGCATCGAACTGCATCATTAGTTTTCAAAAATCGCTGGTACCTTATCCAGCTAGACCTTTTATCAAAAGACTCATATACATACAATTGATAATTCTAGTAAGAGTATCCCTATGGAACATCTTAGCCTCTATGCAAATTTTTTTGTTATTTTTTTGACCATGTTATCTATGCTTTTGAGGTCCGAGGTCAAAAAATTCCTACCTGTCTTAATGCATGTTTTTTTTGGGTTATTTCATAGCTCTGATGTAATAGAGTTTTATAGATTTGGTTTAAGCGGCTCTGAATCCATAATGCCGATTGAAATAAATATATTAGTGAATGGTATTTTTTTGACATAGATTAAAATTCATCATTTGGTCTTCAAAATGTCTAACAAGCCGAAGCTGGATTATTGTTACCAAATGTGCGGTTCTTCTATTATGTTAAAACTGGTTTTATTTATATGTTACAAAATTTGAATTGTAATATATGACCTTCACAGCGCTACGTAATCTTCTAAATCTAGGACGTTAAGCAAGTATACTATAAGCTTAAAAATATGTTTGCCCTTTACTCCGAAAGCGGCTTCTAACTTTTTATCACTTTTAATACTCACTCCAAAAACGGCGAACGTATGGTCAAATCCACTTCCTTGGCTGTCTCAAAATCGCATTGATTCATCACCAACCAGGTCAGCTCCTGCATCCAGGTAGTGCCACACTTGGGTAAGGTAACAATCCAAACATCATCCTCGCGCACCTCAAAGTCATAAACACGATCCAGTACAGGCTGAAAGGTGTCCGCCAGGCGACAAAAGCGCTGTTCCCAATTTCCCACGACAGGCACATTGGGCTTACGGCTGGCATAAATAGAGGAGTAACCACCACTTATGGCCAACTTGTCGATCTGCTCGAAGGGCACACTTTTGGCAAAGAAACTTGACTCTGGCATTTTGCGAAATATTTGCTGGCTTCCGACCAAGTCAAATGACCAAATTCTTGTAGAATGCAGAAACTGGTTTCGATTTTGGTAAGCCAAATCTACATACAATGTAATATAAAAATTGAAAACTTTTAACAAACTGCGCTTAAAATCTGTAAACCGAACCGCTCCGAAGTTGTCGCTGTAATAAAAAACGCACCAAGTAAAAAATCAGCACGGCCTGCTGGACTGGAGAATATCTCAGCACGTTCGATTATCAACTCATTTGCTCACTATGATTTTTGTTGTTGTTGTATATATAAGTATTATATAATGCACACAACAAACTTATAGGCACACAAACACATACAAGATTTTGTTTTCGAAATGTAATATGCGACTCATGAGCTTTATGTATATTTAGTATATAATGTATAAAAGAGCTGAAAGACTTTCATTGATGACAGTTTCTTTCTTTTTGTTTTCTTTTGTCTGCTCTCTTTTGGGACTTTATATGTGCCATAAAGAAAGAAGAAAGTTTTTCGGGTGCTTCGTTGGGCAGTTTGTTTACTTTGTTTTGCCGCCCTTCTGCGGGTATGTTAATTTTGTTATTTAGTTTGTAACAATAAAATTTTACATCTATTATATAGCGAAGCTTATAGAGAATGTTTATAGCCGAGGAATATTTGAGCGATGCGTGCTGAATTAATTAGATTTGCTTGCTATAAATAAATGTAGAAATAGATTTGAGTTGATATAATAGATGTAACAGTGGCGTATGGAAAAAAGTGGTCAGTGACAATTTTGAATCAAGATAAACATTTAGAATTCTTCAATATTGGGGCATAGGTAGCCCCATAAGTTACGTCACTGAGCCGGCAATAATGTGCGGCATTTAAATAAGTTTTTATTTGTAGAATAAAATGTATTTTTTAATATCTAGCAAATATTTACGATTTAAATTGGTTGTTGCGAATAAACTACACGCAACTATTAAAAATATGGGTAAAAATATATATACTTACTGTATTATATATATGACAAAAGATTTTAATTTATAGGAAAAATTATACAATTTTTGATTTATGTGACGTTTTTGTAAAAGTCAAAATCTAAAATAAAAACTGATTTAAACTGGCAGTAAATAAATTGAATGTATTACATTGTAACATTTAGATTTTGAAAAAAAATGTAAGCTTTATAAAGGGTCTATCTGGATAATGTACTGAAAACTGGCCCCAGTTATTTTTAAAAACTAATGATGCAGTAAACGCTTTACAAAATGTACGATTTTCCATAAATTCGATTTTAGAATAAACTTTTTACAGTCAATTCGATCAAAGTAAATTAAAATCCGAAACAAATCTATTACTACTATAACCTTCAAAGCAATATTGGTGGTTTCAAAAATCCTAAAGTATGGGCTGATGATATGAAGGTTATGATCGAGTTCGAAATCTGCAATCAATCGATGAAACTAATACATTTTTGATGCTTGTAAAACCAATTTTTTTTAGAGATTATTGCAAAAAATCTTGAAGTATGAGCTGTAGCTATGAAAATAACGATGCTCGAATTCGCAATTCGAAATCAATTGATGGGTTTTACAAAAAGAAACGATATTAATATTTTTTCTAAATTTTTAAACCGATTCTTTTGAAAAGCCATATTCTAAGAATTTGTTAGGCTTTACTTGTAGTACTTAGATTCTGCAACATTTATAACATGTCATTTCTTAGTACTTAAAATTCATTACAAAACTTAGCAAATACATAAATATAGGTTTTAGAGATCCGACCACGTTTCCTTCAAGTTTTAGAGCTTCCTGAATTTAAATTTGATGAAAAATTTCAGTACATAAGAAAGGGGCTTTAGAGGTCAACCACGATTCCTTCAAGTTTTAGAGCTTCCTAAATTTCAATTTGATAAGATACTCCAGTACATCGGGATACTGATAAAACCCCAAAACAGCCTAGTTGGAGATTATAAAATACTCTGGACATACTGGCTTTTTTGATCTCGGATTGGGATTTTCTGATCTCTGGGATTGACGGGCAATCGGCTACGAAAAACATTTCTTATTGGTTTTTATGTTAGGAAAGAACCAAGTGCAATTCAGGTGCCTAAGGTCCAAATCACGCCATTTTTATTTATGTGTGTCTAAGAACCAAATCTAATTAAATTTATTAGGTTAAGTTGTAGAAGAGCTGAACATAAAGACATTTCTAAAATACCGAACGAAATTAAGAACAGAAGCGGGTCGGTATTTTTTTGTTCCAATTTAATTTGACATTTAATATCGTGTTATTTTTTTAAAATTTGTTTGTGATTCTAGAGAATTAATTAAACTTGACTGCTGCCTAATAAATAAATAAAGTGGCTTAGGAAACCTATTATCTCTCAAAAGTCTGTAATAATTGAGTTAAAATATGAAAAAGATACAATATGATAAATAAATCATGATTTTTAAGTCTTAAATAGGCTTGACTGCTTCATAAAAATATAAAAGTGGTTTAGCAAACGTATCATCTTTCAAGAATCTGTAGTAATTTAGTTGACATATGAAAAATATGAAAGATAATAAATAAAAGTGATTCTATAGTCTCTATTAAATTTCACTGCTTCATAAAAATAAATAAAAAGGTATCATATTTCGTGAGCCTGTAATAATAAAATTAAAATATGAAAAAGTTAAAAAAGGATAAATAAATCGTGATTTTTTAGTCCTAATTAAACTTAAGTGCTTCATAAAAATAAATAATTTGGCTAATCAAACGTATCATCTTTTGAAAGTCTGTTAAAATAAAGCTAATATATGAAAAAGCTATAAATAATAAATAAATCGTGATTTTTTAATCTTACGATCTTACCTCGTATATAAACTTCTTTGCTAAAAAAATAAATAAATAAAGTATGTAAATTACCAGAAGTATCAAAATAATAAAGCTGGAATATGAAAAAGATGACAAATAAATCGGGGTTTTTATTGTTCAATAAGCTGTTTGATGAAAATTAATAAAGTGTTTTAGCAAACGTATCATCTTTCAAGAGTCTGTAATAATATAGTTAAAATATCCAAAATTTAAAAAAGGATAAATAAATCGTGATTTTTTAGTCTTAAATAAGCTTGACTGCTTCATGAAAATAAATAAAGTGGTTTATCAAGCGTATTATCTTTCAAGAGTCTGTAATAATAATGTAAAACATGATAAATAAATCGTTGTTTTTGTGTTACTTCAAAAAAAAATTAAACAATTTAACAGTAGTGTAATCTTTCAAAAGATTCGTTTAAGACTACTACTATTCAGTTTAATTCAAATTTAATAAAAAGTGAAAAACAAGATGCAAATTCCTAGAAAAATTTTACAAAAACTAAAAAAAGGGAGCTGTGAAAATAAATTTAAAATTGTTATATGTATATTATTGTGGTAAGTAAAGCAAATTGTAGAAATAAAATTAATTATAAAATGAAAAGTAAAATTTGGCAAAAATAATAAAAACTTCCCAAGTTTTGTTAGTGCATTTTAGAAGAATATAGTTTGGGAGCCCTGTTCGACTAGTTAGTAATCTTCTTAATATTCATCTTGGAATTCACAGTATTCACGATAATACCAGTCCAGCCACATATAGAGCTCTGAAGAGCTCACTTTTTATTTTAATTTCCCCTCATGTAGGGTATTCAAATTTCGGCGCTTCTCAGTCAACTTTCTGTTGGGCGCTTCATCTTACTTTTACTGATATTTGGTATTGTGTTTTGTTTTTTTAAATTAAATTCACATGTTTACAAGTTTTCGGGCTACAACCTGCTCAACAAATTACAGATGGGCTCCAAAACAGGTGTCTTAAGGTGCTTTCAGTGAAACTGACTCGGTGATACCTTAACTGACCTACTTAACAAATTAGTTGGCGTTTATCTTATCAGCACAGAAATGTTCAAATAACACTCCCACAATCTCAAGTAAATATGTACATGTATATATAACATATACTCCAATTTTCACTCTCTTTAAAAGAGTACTAAAATCTCACTCTTATCTCAAATCTTGTAATGATAAGAGCAGTTTTTTTTTAATTTTTATTTGTTTATTTGCTTTTTGTTTGTTTTGTTTTTGTTTGTTGTTTTGTTTTTGTTTTATTTATACAATAAATTTGACTAAATCTTAACATTTATAATCCTTAACCTGCAAGGAGCAAACAGATGTAGTAACAAATATACATAAGTATTTAGTATTTAGTTGTATAAAGATGTTTAAACAGTTTATGTATATATATATATGTATATATATTTAATATTTATTTTATATAGTAGTTTATAAATTTGATTTAATGTTATTTCTATATGTAATGTATATAGAACGCATTATGTATGTACTATATATAAGTATGTATGTATTGTATTGTAAATATTAATATGTATGCATGTATATAATTTAGCACATTAAAAACACACACACATTAACAACAATAAATATATATGCATATGTATGTTATATATTTTCTTTAATTAATAATTTTTTGTTTTTTTTTAAATTAAAAATGTCTGCAGAGACTTTTGCTAAAGTTTTGTTTTTGTTTTTTGTTTTCGGGTGGGAGACACTTGATAATTGTTGGTCTGCAATTTGTAGCTGCATTTGTATCTGATGGATACACTTTGTATATAATATTTATCAAAAATGTAAGCAACGAGCAAATGTTTATGTAAATGACACTATGAATTTATATGCCGATATCATGTTGCAAACACACATATAGTACATATAACATATACGTTTATAAATATAAATATATATTTACTTTTGTTTGTTTTTTTTTATGTATATAATATACTTAGTAAAAGTTGTACAAATGTATATATTATTTTGCTTTTACAACAAGAACATTTTTATCAATTCGTATTAATTTAGCTTGTTTTTTTGTTATTTAAATATATATGTATGTATGTAATAGTATATGTAATTTGTTCAGTCAATTAGATAAAAAGATTTCAAAAAGGATTTTTTTACTTAAATTACAAATACATATTGTACTATGTATTAACAAATTTTTTTTGCCTAGGTTTCACTTTTTATATATATGCGCTGCAGCTAAATCAAACTAAACTAACTAAATTTTTA